>OZ010602.1:53667586-53785086 GCA_963932145.1 Acanthosepion lycidas | reverse complement strand
TTGCTCAGAAGGTTGTTTCTGTTGAGTTGATCAACAGTGTTTTGTTGATGAAATCGAAAATGTTATTGAGGACATTAAAGAGTCTAAAAGGGTGACAGTGTGAGTGGATATCTCAAACAGGGCATACACGTGTCACCTTCTATGGGATTGTGAAACCTTTCATCTTCAGACAGCGGTTAAGTCAGTTGGCCAAATTTGGCGATAGTTCGAGGCAAAAGGTTCCTGAGAATAACTACAGAGGTTTTATGCGGACAAGTATCTTTCGTAATGTCGAGGTTTTTGAAGTGTGTCAATTTCACGATCTGAAGTAGAGATAACAAAAAAAAAAAAAAAAAAAAAAAAAACTGTAAGAGATAAGCCAGAGTAGATACCATCTGAAAGACATTGGTCATCCAGATATCTGAAAATGCGTTCATACACCATGTACATATCGGGTGCAAAATTGTCAAAATCGCGTAACTACATGGCATAATTGCCCATCCCACAAAATGTTAAATATCTAAAAAAAACAAAAAAAAACAAAAAACAAAAGCAAAAACAAAAACATTAAATTAATAGAGTTTCTTTTTTCCAGACTTTCAGATAAGCCGTTTCGCCATTCTGACACAATTTGTCGTAAGAATCACTAAAGAAACCCTTTGTGTTATTCAGCTGGAAAGAGAACAGGTTGAAATCATTTTGTGCCAGCCCCAATATAACTTCCCTACTGAGCAATGGTGAGACGAAAAAAGATCATTCAGACCTTCAGTAATGGGACGAACATTTATACATCAAAGTCCATTCAAGAACCATCAAAAGAACGGTGAATAAATTTTAAAAAGAGGGAACAGTAGAGAGGAAAACTGGATCAGGAGCTCACAACAGCAAGAGTGATCATCATTTCAACTTAGAGCTAAATGCATTCTTATTGTTCAAAGTATAGTTCAATAGTTTTATAAAACTGCGGAGAATTCGAGTAAGATATCTATTAATCATTTTTAACATACAACTTTTCAAAGCTTAATCTAACAAGCGGACAATTTTGCTGTCAAACGATTTGGACAATTTTGCTGTTGCACCCAGTATATATTTACTATTCATCGTTTCTAAGATACAACGGTTCAAAGCTTAATCTAAGAAGTGGAAAATTTTGCTGTCAAACGATTTGGACAATTTTGCTGTTACACCCGGTATATATTCACTACTCATCTGATAATGTTCTGAGGCAGATCATTAATATAAAGCAGAAAGAGTCGAGAGACCAGGAACACCAGCATTAATCTCTAGTGCCTCAGGTGATTAACCATTAACAATGACAATCCAAGATCGACAAGTGAGGAAAGCCTTAACAATTGGGGGAGTATTTTTTAGCAATTCCCGATGCTACATCTTGTCAAAGGCCTTCGAGATACATAAGGCGGTTCGCTCTCGACATGTGTTATTTATCAGGCATTTCTTATAAGTCTATGCGTGATAATAGTTAAGATATCAGCAGTGGACCTAGAAGAGCAAAAACATACTATTTGCGGCTTAGAAATTTGTTTCTGTTGAGGTGGTCCACAAATTTGCTGATGCCACTAGTGAGTTCAATATTGTGATGTCAAATTGAAACATCGGTTCCCGAAGTTAAGAAATGTCGAGCTTGGCCAATAACTAAAATGGGTTTTGTTTGATTTGTTTTGTTTTATGTCATATCAACCTCAATGTGTTATTTAATGCCGAAAATTTTTTATTGCTGGTGATATTTTGTTTTGTCAAAAATCTATTTCTGGTAATATTTTTCCTTCTAAAATGTATTGCTGGTAATAATTTGTTTCAAAAAAGTATAGCTGGTAATATTTTTTTCTTCAAAAATTTTTTGCTGGTAATAAATTTTTTACAAAGTATTTCTGGTATTAAAACCGATTTTTACACTTTCACAGTGTTTTTACCCCAGTTTAGGGGTTAACTGTTTGCCCATAGCTGGGACTCTAACAGGTGCTAACATCCCGAGTCAGAGTGGACCTGGAAACACCAGCAATTTAGAGATGGTTTTACGCTCCTCAAAACCTTGGATCAGAGGCCTTGCTGCTGGACGCAGTATATCATCTTACCCAGGACGACCTAAAATGGGTGATCGCTTGGAAATACCAGCTTGGATATGCGTGTGGTGTAATGGATAAGGGATCGGTATCAGAACTCGGGGAGACGAGTTCTAATTCCAGTTGGGTTCGTTATATTCACTTACGCCCAAATACTCTTGGGAAAGGAATGAATATATCTCTTTTTCCCCCAGATCAGAACATGTACCAGAAAAAACATTATTATCTCCAAAATATTCTTACAATCCCAAACCCTTTGCTGGCTTTAAATAACATACAAAGGTTTAGTAAACTGTAAGAAAACAGATCAATCAATGAAAATCCTCTGATGAATGTCAGCTGAAAGAAACAGTTCCAAAGAAGATAACTATTAAAAATTTTAACTTTTGGGGCCAATTTTAAGGTTTCGTACCACTCAGCATATAAAGGGTGCGATGGGTAAACTGTAGCCATTTCATATTTTTAATTTCACGCATGCGCGTTGTTTGTTTTTGATTTTGTCGACTACACAGTATAGTAGGTTTAGTTGGGCACCGTTTGTGAGAAAAAAAACCCACTGTGACGCAATTTACTCAACATTCTGTACTACTTGGCATTCGCACCGGGAGTTCCAATACGAAGATTTCAGAGTGTTTGGGTAGTAATCTGAGGATAGTGCACAGGTTTCGGAAAGAGTTGGATGAGTCTAATGGTGTATTCACAGGGGCTTGGACTCAACAGGATCGTCCTCATCTAATGCCTTGAGGAGTTAGTGCTGTCCTGAGTCAAGAGAGTGGCTGCTCGAAGACCCTATGTCTGGCAACATGACTCTGCACCATACCACACAAGCAGGAGACTCCGGTCATAGCTGTCAACCAATTTCTGCGACTACGTCAACCTTACATCTGGCCACCTAATTCACCAGAATGCAATCCCATTGATTAATATGTATGGAGCGCAGTTGAGCAGGAGACACACAAAACTTCTAGTAACACCAAAGATGAACTAAAAGCAAGGATTATGTCAGCATCTACCAGAAGAGTTGCAGGAGATTCTGATGTCGTCTGGAAGCCGTGGGTGAAGCAAATGGCGATTTTATTGAATAAATTTACTCTTTTTGTATTTGAAGATATTTTTGTGTAATTTTGGTAAATGTATCTATTGAAATGAGGTGTCAGCGTTATTTTCATACTTGAGTAATTTAGACGACAATTTATCGATCGCACATTATATATATATATATATATATATATCAAGTATGTGGCGCAGTTCAATTTACATATTTCGGATTACATCTATTCTTTCGTTGTCCTGTTATTACGTAATTAAGTAAAAAACAAAAACAAATCTATTTCCATACCTGATGATGCCTGTAGGAACAGATGAAAGCTTGTAAAAAAAATAAAAAAGACCTTATGCAACTGGAATTTAAAAACAGGGATTATAACATTCATCTACAGGTTCGGGGTTAATGTACTTTATTAAATTTGTTTGCGAAGACGGATTCTCGCCATTTATATCATTAACTTTAATATCTGTTTTTTGTATGAATGATTCATATATATATATATATATATATATATATATATATATATATATATATATATATATATATATATATACACACACACACACACACACACACACACACACAGGGTGTCCCATTTTTAATGCGAGTGTCTTGGATTATAAAAAATGATATAGACCACCAGATATATTTATTACATAACGGATATAGAATTGTTCAACATATCTAAGATTTGAATATTACATCCTTGAAATGGTCGCCACTACGAAGAGATACACGATTTCTCGCTGTCATTTCGAACACAGTATTCATTACCTGTCTCACAGAAGTTTGTAACAGCGCGCAGGATCACCTTTCGGGATGATGCCTGTCGCTTTCCAATTTCCAAATGCTGCATCAATAGATTCGAATCATGAATTAAAGATGCTCGTATCGCGAGAACAAAGTTTAAGTCATCGATTAATTACATCCGTTTGATCTGCAAAGAAAATCAATTAATGCACTCGTTATATATATTCATTAGATATTAATGCCATGCCTAGGCGATCGTGTATCTTTCGGTACATGACTGACGAGGCAGATTTTTTTCCGCAGTAGGTTGCCATTTCTTTCAGCGGTAGACCAGTTACCATGCAAGGCAACCCTGTCTGTTCTGCTATTTACCCATAGCTGGTGGGGAGAAGAAGAGGATTTATACGTTTCCCAAGGGTATTAGCACGTAAGTGAATATAATGGATTCGACTGTATTTCGAACTCGGCTCTCCGATTCCTCAATCCGAGCCGCTATCCATTACTCCACCATGACTACTATTAATGTATTACTAAGAGAGAAAAATACTTCAACATTATGATCAGAGAAAGAGGGAGGGAGAGAGAGACAGAGAGATATATATATATAGAGAGAGATTGAGAGAATGCGTATATTATTTTTCTAATGATAATCTTCCTCATTTTTAATGTCTGATATTTTTAATCTTCGTCGTTAGATATTGTGGGGAGCTCCCTGTAAAGGTGATACTCTCAAGTTCCAACCTTATGATGCTGACATTGAAAACAAACTACGCAAAAGTTAAAAAAGGTTTCAAGGCAGATGTTTCCGTCGTAATGAGTAAGTATATAGTATTATTTATTCAGAGTCACCTTTTTGTAACCAGTTTACCACAAGCAAGGCGATAATGCCACTAAGACAAAAAGGGCCACTGGCAGTGAAAGAGAATAAGACTTTAGAACGAACGGAAAGTTAATCCTGAACAAGAAATCAGGAAATAAACCTCTACTCCTGTTCAAAAGACCGGAATGTAGTGTGAATTATACGACAGCCGAATGTAACTACACCTATTGAAGTGTACACACACACACACACACGCACACACACACACACACACACACACATATATATATATATATATATATTTTGAACAATAAAAAAAATTAAAAAATTAAAATCTTCAGACACACTGGGTTGTAGATTAATATTCTTTCGTTTTTTTTATTATTATTCCATTTAGATTCCTCGACTAGTTTCGGCCGAAATGGCCATCATCGGGAGGAGAAATATTTCTGCTTGCTGCTAGCGCTAAATATATTGGTCTCACGTTTATATACATCACGTACATAATACGTTAAAAGATTCCCTTTCTCTGTTGTGCGCCGATAGGGTTAGAGTCTCTGACTGATGTCAAATCGATCGAGTTTCGATCCAGGCTTCAAGCCATCGGATGTCTAGCTGTGATAGAGCGAATCAGCCTGTATATATATATATATATATATATTATAAATTCTGATCATGAAACCCGGGTTCGAATCTCACCATGGCATATTTGTCAGGGTGGTGACCTTGATGTTATTGATCTGGAGGAGGTGATCTCAGCGTACGGCATCAATGGAAAGTGAAATTAGGTAGACGGAAGTCACAAGTCGTCGTGGCAGCGGTTTTATAAGTTATCGTCACCGCGGTAATCTATTTATTTTATTGTTTACAGTGTTAGGGATTTGTTCAAACAAATCGACAACCTTCTCGTTTAATTAAAATATTTAATGAAAACAAAATAACTTACCACGAAGCCCTCAGCAAGAATAATTTCAAATAAAAATTGGTTTACCAGGAATCTTTGAAAAATAATAAGACAAACAAAACCAGAAAAAGAAAGACAATATGGTTCAACCCTCCTTTCTGTAAACTGTCCAATGTAAATATTGGCAGATACTTTTTAAAATTAATGGACAGACATTTTAACCAACATAACCCTCTACAAAAAATTTCAATAGAAAAACTTGCACCAAAAACGCGCAGAACATTATTAACTCATACAACAGCCAAATACTAAAAGCATTTTAAGACGGCAAAATAAGAGAGAAGAAGCCCTCTTGTAATTGTAGAACCGGAACTAACTGCCCAGTTGGAGGTTTCTGTAATTCAGAAAATGTGGTATATCAAGCTACGATTTTTTATGGAAAGAAAATATTAATGATAAAAAATATATACGCTGGGAACTGGAAACAAAGTCACTGACATTCTTTCTCCAATGCTTCCTGAAGAGAATAAACTGCTCCATTTAAGCATTATTGGAGAATTAAAGATAGAGGCTTCACCCCACAAATTAAATGGGGCATCATCTTTCGGTTTCAAACCGCCAGTAATTTCCGGGACAGATGCAGTGTGTGCATATGAGAAAATTACAATAATCAAATACAGAAGTGCTGACCAGTTAGTGAATCAAAGAAACGAACTTATTTTCAAGTGTAGACATAGGAACTAGTTTAAAATTCTCTAAAAACTCTGACTTTGGGGATATACACCTGAAGTGTCGATTCTTTTATATGGGTGCTGGCAAATTTGTTGGTACATGTAGTAATATATATATATATATATATATATATATATATATATATATATATATATGTCTAAATGTGTGATTATAGTGTTTATCAGACTCCTTTGTGTTTTCTATATGTAGTTAGATGTATGATTGTATTGCCGATGTATCCATCATCTATAATTCTAAATTAACATCTTTAGTATTATTATCTATATAGTAATTTACTTATTATATTTTTATCTTTTATTATTCCTTATTAAAAATCCTTTTAATTTACTTAACTTATATTAAATGATTCAATTACGTTTGATATTATTATTATTATTGTTATTATATTGATTTATTGGTGTTATCTTTATTAGATCAACTAGTTTGGGATTGCGTGGATTTATCCTGCTTAAAATAACAGGGCATAGGGTCAATTTGCTGTATTTCTTTCAAATCTAATCACACACCACATCACCCGATGTACAAACCTTCAACCCTTGAAGGAAAAATTCTTGGCCAGGTCATTCTGTTTTAGTTTTACTACTAACCCTTCATTTCTTCCTTCTTTTCGTTCCCTTCCTTTAAACACACGCTCTCTCTACCCCATTCACGTTTCAAAAAGAATGTTTTATTCGAAAATCTGTTATTTTTCTTTCTTCCCCTCCCTCTATCTTCTCTTCTTTCTTACATTCCCTTTCTTCCTGTTAATCTAGGATATCAGTTTGGAGGAATTGTCTTCATTTATTAAAAACTGTCGATCAGGAGAGATGAATATAGAAATATTCACGAAATACACTATAACCGAAATGGGTCTTTAAGTTTTTCTTTTTGATTTATATATATATATATATATATATATATATATATATATATATATAATAAAGATGTTACATACGACAAAACAAGTACTCACGACAAAGATGAATTTTTGACGTTTCATAAGTAGCATTTTTAAATAGAATCGTTTATAACCATCTTTGTTCCTCACCTGTCGAGAAGCGTTATTTATAATAAATAACTATTGCTCTACTCTTGATAATGAGCCCTCTTTTATATATATATATATATATATATATATATATATATATATATATATATATATATATATATATATATCATAACTGGCTACTCGTATGCAAGGGTACGCGTCTACTATGGCGGCTAATCAATCCCTATTGCAGACTGTCGCTCAGGCACATTTGTGTTTTGGCCTGCACTCACAGATCTCACCTGTGCTTTATAGTGCAACTATGCTGAGCATACATGTACAAATATCTATCTTAATAATCTCTGCATTTTGTCTGGGATGAACTTCCTGAAGGAACGATATATATAACCCTCCCGTCATTTTTTTAATGCCGACGATTGACTTCTTACGAAGGCCGCCTTAGGTTATATTTATTTTACTCGATTTTAATCGAGGTTGTATTTATTTAATTGTATTATTATTATTATTATTATTATTATTATTATTATTATTATTATTATTATTATCACAACTATTATCATAACTACCCCTGTGATTATTGTCCTTTTTTGCCATTAATATATTATTGCTTCCATCATCTTTAGGGATAACTTTGCTATTATCATAACCAATAACACATCAATAATTATTAATATATCAATAACAATATCACAGTTATTATGACTGTTAACAATAATCACTATCGTCAATAATACACGAGGAGTTAGCGTTGCTAAATATACAAAGACCATCATCATCATGTCCACAGACAGAACCCAACTTAACCAACGTGGATATAGAAGATCAAAACCAATGAGTGTGTGTACGCATCTACAAGTGTGTATGTATGTGTGAGGAAATGTGAGCTTATCTGACAGCGCGGACGGCCGATCTGAAAAAAAAGTTAAGATCCCCCCCACCTGTTCCTTGTTAAGAGAACATCGCTACATATATAAAAGCTACAGTTTCGACACCGAAAAAGAATGACAATTGCGTACATATGTATGCTCGAACGGATTGATGGGTATCTGTTCCTAATCTCAAATTATTTATATGGGTGTGTTTGTACAAACTAAAATGCCTACACCTGTAGGTATGTGTGTCTATATATGTGAGAGTGTCATCCAAAACAAACACAGAAGAAAATTCCCCCTTATACCATACACAAATAATCAAATACAAATAAATATAAATAGATCCACTTTTTAAAAAAATAAACCCGTTTGTCAGATGATCGCAAAAGCGTGAAACTTAGGTTTACAAACTAATATCCCTACAACTATATATATATATATATATATATACACACACACACACATATATATATATAGCATACATACACACATATAGTATACACCCACTCACACACACACGCATATATATATATATATATATATATATATATATATATTATGTAAATGTTATGTTTTTGGGATCTGATTAAAAAAATGTGAAACGCATACGCGTAACTCTTTGAAAATAAGGGCAGTACTGGCCTGCCGTTGAGTTGTCACGAATTTACAGTTGTGCTGGCTAGATGTAGCAGCAAATTCTATGCTAACAGTTTCTTTTCTCACACTTCATGCTTTCCGACTAACGTTAATCTGCAAAAATTTAAATGTAATGTCAATCGCTATCTACTGTTCTTCTGACTACTCTTCGTCTGTTCTCGTTCACTAACAGTTGTTTCTGTTTCTACACTTTCCACACCGAGTAACCGCTTGTGTTTTAATGGCTTTACTGCTTTGCTTGGGGTGAACTCGATTTAAGAAAAAGGTAGAAAAAGTTTCAATGTGACAGAACCCATCATCAGACGCTTAAAATTATGCCAGTTACATTCTTTATCCGCGTCAGTTACTGCGCGTGGCGATGATCACTCCCCGCCATTTACACGAAAATTAGACTGAAACAGCCCCCGCCTGCGAAGCCCAAACACGCAAATGAATATTCATCGAATTCAGTAAATTTCCACATATACATTTTATTGTTTCATTCTTTTTTGTTTCTTTCTTTCTCGATCAAGAGCTAACAGAACAAAAACTTGACCACATACATACATTTGCTAATTTGCTTCGAATTATATTGAAACGGCGTTCCTCCACTCTGTGAATAGTATAATTCGGAAGTTTTTTTAGAAGCATAATCTGCAAGATTCTGGTGTTGCCTTTCCAGATTGTGCAGCCTTTATAATCTTCCACTCGACGGCAGGGGATTTACATCCTTCTGTTCTCATATATATTTCGACACAGTTGTGCTCTTTTAGTATTGTTTGGTATGGAATTAAATTTTGTGATTATAAAACCTTTTGGTTCGGTTTTCCTTAAAAATAACATGGCACATTCACCTTCTGCCTTTAGATTGGTATATTACGTCTACCGGAAAACACTGGACCCGTATCGACAATTGTATTTGCGCCTACATTAGAAGAATGTGGATATTAATATTGGTTATATATATATATATATATATATATATATATATATATATATATATATATATATATATATTGAGCTCTCTGGGGAGAAAGTGTGTGTTTGTAAACAGTGATTATTACGGCTAATAATGCATGACTCTTCGGTAAATCGAATCGAGTTCTCTCAGTCACTAAGCGTTTCACCTTCAGCCCTGCCGTGCGTCAACGGCTTTGTGATAGAATCCCCGACTGACACCAATTCAGTCGGATTTCGATACTAGTTAGAAGCAACCGGATGTCTATCCACACTGATCAGCTGTGATACAACGAAACAGTCTGTCTGTCGATGACAATAATATATATATATATATATATATATATATATATATATATATATATATATATATATATATATTGGAAAACTATATCTATATACCAAGGAAAATTTTAAGAAAAAATATGACAAAGTGAAAAAAAGTAAAAGTATTCCTAATATATGGGGAACCCCGTTAAAATTGGCGAAAAAATTTCATAGGTTTAAGTAATATCACTAAAAACTCATATTTGTGGAAGAGGTAGGCTCCAATCTCAATCTCCACATTCGCATTTATTAACCAATTATCAACGTTATCTAAAACTCAATTGAGGCTTTGAAATATTAGACAACTGTGACTGTTGTCTGTTAAAAATTTAGAGAGATCGCTGCAGAAAATGTTCAACAATATTTTCTTTCCTAAAGTTAGATATTTAAAAATAGGGAAAAATATTTATTAACCTATAAACTTCTGAGAAATTAGGAAATCTAACTTTTAAGCTTCCGCGAGACAATCTATTTTCTATAAATATTCGTCGCGTAAATTCATTAAGTTTAGTCTTCAGTTTTTTTCCGTAAACCTTTGACAACGATTCGTTGTTGTGTACAAACTGAATTCTCACACCTTTCGTATAATTAATTGCTCAACATTCTACATATTCCATCGAGTAACTTCTTGCAATAACCTATTTTAAAATAAAGTAAGCAACACGTAAAACAAACGAATGTATTTATGTCAACAAATATATTATTGATAGTTATAACACATCTCTTGTTTGATGACTGCTGAAAAATTACACTCATTCATAAAAACATGTAAATACCTGACTCCCTAGTTGAGTAGCCACTTTCTGCATTTCTGTTATACTAACGTAATTATTTCTGTTGTGTTTTAAAGGCAAAAACAAAATACTTTTGTGGGACTTTGTTTTGCGAGGACTTTTGTAATTCAATTTAATAAGAAAAAAAATACTAAATAATAATTTTTTCAATTTGTAGAGCTGTGTTTGAAGATTATTTCATTCTTCGATTTCCGCACATTTCCCCCCCCTCTCTCTCTCTATCTCTCTCTCTCTATCTCTCTCTCTCTCTCTCTCTCTCTCTCTCTAATATATATGTATTGTAAGGTAACTTTTACTGGCATTTACACTAGTTGGAACTCTTTTGCACCTGGTACCAGAAAAGTTAATCTAATCAAAACTTTAGTTCATTGGGCCTTAATGATCTGTTCTCCTGCTACCCTTCAGCAAGTGTTAAACAAAATAGGTTTCTTATTGATAATGATTATCCAGCCAACATTATTAATCGTACAACAGAACGTAAGTCAGAAAATTTCAATAGTTCTCTTGAATTCGGCTCTAGTCTGTATCCGATTTATCTGAAAATGCCTTGGCTTGGTAGAAAGTTAACATTCTAACCGACATAGTTTCCAAGTCGGTCACTTCTACCTTTTTTAGGTCAAATTGCGTGTTGTTTTTGATAGTCGACTAGTTTTTCCTTCCTTTACCAAAGACCATCTGTCTTAGTAAGAGTTAATTAATCTACAAATTCAAGGGTCAGTGCAAAGTTGGGTATATACGACGGACTAGTTATAGATTTGAAACACGATTGAACCAAGAGGTTCCAAAGACTTTGAGATTACATTTAAGTAATCATACTCGTGCATCACAGTCTGTACACGATTCGGTAATTAAGCAGCAGCTACTAGAGAATGAGAGTTTCTCGTCGTGTTTCACGACGGATTCATTCTTTATTTTGCATATGGGAAGATCTAAGCACCATCTACAAATATTAGAAGCCGTTTGTCTCAAACTGCAGCGGCCTTCTCTATGCAAGCAAAAAGAAAACTTTTTGCGGTTCCTTTACTTATTTGGAGGTCAGTGATCAACTCTTTTTCTATTTTAAGCTCTTCTGGTGGTTCATTTAGAACTTGTCCTTAAATTTACGCATTTATGTGAATCATAAATTGTTTTAGACATGTTCCAACTTTATCTCCAAACTTTATCTGCAGATCACACCCGTTAATTCTGCAAACGATCGGTCCCTGAGGAAGTGTTGGTCGAAAGGTTACCTAGGTTCTGAATAAAAAAAAGAACACAAAAGTATGTTTATTTAAGTCAATATATATATATAAGGAAAAATAAGGCGTGCTATATTTACAGGATAAAGTCCTCAATATCAGAGATAGAGTGTATGTAAATATAAATATAAAAGTGAGCATTGACTTTTTTCAGTATTTTTATTTTTACAAAACAGTGCTCAAAGTAAATTAATTAACTGATTTAAAATATGGTTTCTTCGCTACACAAACCATAAATGAAATCAGTTAATTTATAATATATATATATATATATATATATATATATATATATATATATATGTGTGTGTGTGTGTGTGTGTGTTCAAATTAGATTAAGATTATCTTAACGGTTTGTAACATGAGCCAAACCGAAATTAAGCATATTCCTTCCCTATTGCCGACGAAATTCTTTTTATAGATTTCATTTTCCCCGCATTCGAATGAGTGGATCTTTATTATTGAGATGCGATGTCTGTTCTTGCGTTTAAATATTGGCTTAAATTAAATCCATTTCAACAGATTCGGAATTCTGTTACAACGTCAAAGATCATGGTCGAAGTTACCGCGGAACTGTAAATATAACCAAAGATTTTGACCGATGTGTGTTCTGGAATGAGACCACCAAATGCAGACACCACGCTTTCAACAGTCGGTAAGCGGCATTCCTTCTTCTTTTTACTAGTGTTCACCAGATACAAGGCACAAGCGTCACTCGTGGTTGGGGTTTACTGAAGGAGCTTATTATGTGTACGGTAAGAGCAACAGGTAAGAGAAAGGGTAGAGTAAGATTTCAGTGGTCGGGAAGGCACCCGCTTAGAAGTTGGTTCCACAAACTAGCTGTTCGTGGGAAGAGCTGTTTGAGTGGAACTTCTCACTAATTAGATATAAAGGGGATGAGGGTGATGGCCTCAGTCTACCCGGCATGGTGCGTCTTATCCGTGAGGGTTAGGGCTAGTGCAACTAAGTGATACTGCTCGTCTGAACATTTTTCATGGAAATAGCGATAGAGTAGCGATAGGCTTTCAAAGTTTCATCTGTGGGAAAGGTTGAAAATAATTCATCTCCTACATGGCCGCATAGACGGTTTTGGCTTCTATCAACACTGGAAAGTAGCTCAATGTGGTATACGAAATAATAAATTTTTTATTATATCTGTACATATTCCAACACAATTTCCCTGCATGCTGGTTTGTCTCGGATTCTATCCTGAGGACGCCTACTGTAAGATGAAAAATGCGTAGCTGAATAGCTTTTCGAATTTGGTTCATGATCTCGAGTACCCTGGATATTGGCTCGGAATGCGATATAGGAGTGCCGAGTTCGAGTTCCAATCAGGCCCATTATATTGACTTATGCACAAATACCCATCTTCTTCGTCCACTTATGGGTTCAATAGACTTGGACAAACTGGGTCCTACAGTCTTAGTTAGCAGCCAGTCTACTGTTGAAAGAAACGGCTACTTAGTTTGGGAAAAGTTTTTGTCTCGTTAATCATGAATCAGAAGAGATATGATCGCCCAAGCCCGATGATTGGCCCTTTCTATAAACATGGAATTACCTATATTATACAGGTTTCTGATAATGGTATTTACTGTGTGACACGGATTACTGGGGAATGTTCCAGTAATCCTCCTATATGGCAGTGAATGCTGGACAATTTCCTCACAGATAAAGAAGAGGCTTGAGGCGACAGAGATGTAGTTTTACAGAAGGATACGAAACCAGAAAAAAAGACAGTAATAATTTCTACAAAAAAATGAGGAGGAGAAGCAACTTGGAAATATTCGTTACTCAAAAGACATATGTTCGACAAAATGATCTTTATCAAATGTCTTCCTAACGTCATCAGTTCTCAAGTAGGCATCTACGTAGATGACAATACCATTTACTCCTGTCTCAATAGTAAATCTGGCATTGGTGACAAAGTTAACGCGGCCGTTGGTCTCGAAAACGGCCTCCAATAGGTTGTTGACTGAGACAGGAAATGACTTGCGAATTTTAATGCATCCAATACGAAACTACTGTCATTCACTCATCATAGAGAAACGTCCCTGACCCTTATCAACATGGATGATGCTCAACTACACAAGAGCGCCTCACTGCGCCTCTTTGGTTTCACGTTCTCCACTGACCTGACAGGGAACAACTACACTGAATCAATTGCTGCATCTACCGCAAGGAAAGTTGGTTCTCTGCGTCGTGCCAGAAGGTTATTCTCGTTTGAGTCCATCCTTCATATTTACAAATCTACCATTCGTCTATGCGTGAAATACTGTTGCCATATATGGTCTGATGTCTCGAAAAAATCCAAATGTGATCGGTCCTGATTTGAGGTCTCGACCTCGACTCCAAACACTTTCTCATGCGGCTTCCCTCTGTCTTTTCTATAAATATTTTCATGGCAACTGTTCTGACGAGCTATTTTCACTGGTGACTCGACCGCATGAATTTAAGTGTGCTACTTGGTTGTCATCTCGGTCCCACCATTTTACTGTCGAAACAGTTAAATGTAACAGTCTCTTCTACTCCAACAACTTCTTCTCACGCAGTTCTCGACAGTGGAACTCTCTTCTGCTTCCGTGATAACTATAATCTTCAAAAAGTTAAATGCAATATCAATCGACATTTTGTGTTGCCCCACCTCTAAATACAAAAAACCATTTTCCTGAAGATATATTTCTACAAAATCAACATAAAATAAATAAAATTTATGTGACATATTTATATTATATTTTTTCTGGTACAAATGAATGCTATTAGGAATTTTCAAATAATGCTTTCTCTGATCTTCATTATTGGCACAAATATGTCACAAATATGATATCGGACTCTGGCACACTGAGAAAACTTGTTACTTCACTGATGACTGGCCTTAGAATGATATAAAACATCGTGTCCTCATGTTTAGTACAAATAGTGTCCTCATATTTAGTAAAGATAGTCTCAAAATGATCCTGAATTAGGACATATGTAGAAAAAATAACAGTGTGTGGGGGCACATTGGAAAGCCTCGCTAGCTGGTCCCTCGAACATTGAAAAAGAAACTGCCCATCAGATAGTTTGATAAGCAGCGACGTAGATAAAAAGTGTGTTTCATTAAGACGGATTATATATAAGGGTGTTTCATTAAGACGGGTCGAAGTCAGCTGTAAATAAATCAGTGTTATTGGTGAAAATGTATTTATTTCTCTATTGGATCATGTTACTTAAGTCATGGCAACTATGTGTAAAAAATAATATCGCTCAAATGTCCGCCAAATCTGGAAGAAAAAGAAAATAATCATTGGACGCTTAAACTTAATTCACATTAAAATCGGTCCAAGTTATTGAAACACTCTTTATAAATCATGACCATCGGATACACAGTGGGCAATTTCCCTTTTGGAAGTGAGTTATATTGGCAAATTCTTTGGAGTTTCATGGCAAGACAAAATCGTGGTATCTTTTTGTATATATACCAATATTAGATATTAATCAGTTACTTTAAAACATATAAAACCTCCTGATGCTACTGTAACAATCTGATTTCTTACACATCTGTAGAACATGACCGCTGACGCAAGAAAAACAAGTTTTTTTTAAATAAAAATTTCAAATGATCTCCAAAGAAGTAAAAGATTTAATTAAATAACTCAAAAATGCTTTGAACCTTCCTCTTAATAACAACGATTTTAAAGATAAAACTATGTTTTCATTACGTTTAGAGCATATTTCATCACAGTATGCCTTTTTTAGCGATTTTGTGGATGTACCTAGATTAAGCTAATGGTCCCTGATCTAGGAAAAGCCTAAATCCAACAAAGGCTGAAATGTGAAGGTTAGCATTAGAGCAAATAAAGCTGAGGTGGATTTTGCAGCACTGATATTCTAACTGGCTTTAATTTCGGCTTTCACGCTGACCATAGACTCTCGCAGTATATATGTAATTATCTTAACAGCTAAAGAAGCCAACACAATTATTCATTAAATTAAATTTATTTAAATATTAATTTTATTTAGTGCTGCTTATAAAAATAATCGGTTTTATTTTAATGAAATATATTTTTATATTGTCTCTTGTCAAGTGGTTTGCAGTTAGTGTAATAACGACATGAAGTTAAAAATTGGAGTGCCGAGTTCAAATTCTGATAGAGTTCGTTACGTTCATATTTTTTTTTTACAAGTACCCTAGGTTAAGTTATGAATTTATCTATCAACCCCCACGCCTCTGTCGGGTCTGGGTTAAATAGCAATGCTTACTAGACTCTCTTATTCTGGCGAAATAAAACTCAGAATTCAAAACCAATCTGTATAGGTATGGGCTTCGTCAGGTAATATTACCCTAGATACGCGACTGTTGTCTACGTTTGTTTACAGTTAACAGACTGTGCATGACTTGCGTTGAAAACGAGATCATATTCTCGACTGTCGATGCATTTACTTATAATTAATTGTCATGCAACCCCCCTTTCAGTGTAAATTATCGAATTGCAAATGTCGATTTTCATTATGAGTCACTTTTTAAATTCGTTGACAAAATCATTGGATTTATTTTGGATCTTCTTTTCATTGTAGCGATGAAATACATGGTGTAGGAAATCATAATTTTTGTCGCAACCCTGGGCATGGTTTACGGCCCTGGTGTTATACAGATGCCAATCGGTGTTCAAGGAAATATTGTGATGCTTGTGGAATCGGTAAGTTAAGATATCAATGAAAGCCTGATATGGCTGCAAGTTGTTTTTATATATGATGACATTATTTTGTAGTATAGGAAATTATTTCGTTTGCATACTTTAAAAACGAAACTGTAATATTTTTTTATAAAAAAAATCGTGAGATTTAACTTGGGGAATAATTCAAATAAATAATATTACTTATTAATAATAAACGTTAGCTAATGTTTTAAGTAAAACAAAAAAAAATCGCCCCTTCGTCTGTGTCAGAAAATGCGTTCTTTCATTTTTTTTTTTTTTTACAAAAAAGAAAATTTCGTTAAAATGTTTTCTCTAATTTATTAAAAACATTGATCCACCATGAGATTGTTGTAAAAAGATATCTGGTCTAAAGAAAATAATAATAATGATAATAATGATATTTAGATAGATAATAATAATAATAATAATAATAATAATAATAATAATAATAATAATAATAATAATAATAATATTGAAAGGCCTCCTCAATATTGTAAAATACTTCAGTGACGACATAGGTATGGACTTCGGATTAGATAAATGTGCGAAAGTAACATTCAAGAAAGTTAGAATTACAGAAATACCCTTAATAGATTTAGATTTTGTCACAAAGATTAGGGAATTGGAGCATGATGAAGCTTAAAATTACCTAGGAATTAGCGAAGGAGATGGCATACAACAACCCCAAATGAGGGAAAAAATTAGAAAAGAGTACTACAGGCATGTATGTCTGGTACTAAACACTGAACTAAACTCAAAAAACAGAATATCAGCTATAAACACATTGGCTGTCCCTGTGGTGCAATACAGCTTTAATGTTCTTAACTGGACCATAGCTGAAATTAAGCGAATGGACGCCAAAACGAGAAAGCTTCTCACTTGCTATCGCATGCATCATCCCAAAGCTGATGTTGATCGTCTGTATGTGCCCAGAACCGAAGGAGGCAGAGGATTAGTTCAACTAGAACTGTCCTACAAAACTACAACAATTGGCCTCCAAAGATACTTGGAAACTACAGAAGACTGGATGATGGTATGCGTCAAGGAACATGAAAGTAGTAAGCGTCTTTACTCCGTAATGAAAGAAGCCAATAAATTCAAAATGGAATTTCAAATGGGCGTAGAAATGCAACTACAGCACAATACACCGGCTGAAACTGCAAAATACTTAAAAAGACGAATGCAACCGACCAGATACAGAAGCGATGGCAAGATAAACCGCTTCATGGCCAATACTCTGCCCGTACCAAACAAGCTGATGTAGACAAAACCCGTACCCATCAGTGGCTACGCAGTGCAGGGTTGAAAGCGGAAACTGAAGTTTTTATCCTTGCTGCGCAGGACCAATGCTTGCTAACTAGGAATTATCAAGCACATATACTAAAATACTGTGTCAGCCCAAAATGCAGATTCTGTGATAA
Source organism: Acanthosepion lycidas (assembly GCA_963932145.1). NCBI lineage: Eukaryota > Metazoa > Mollusca > Cephalopoda > Sepiida > Sepiidae > Acanthosepion > Acanthosepion lycidas. The sequence goes on along the minus strand of OZ010602.1, from coordinate 53,766,842 downwards.
ATATCCAGAAACGATTAATCATCTTGTATCAGGTTGCACGATGTTGGCACCCACTGAATATAAAACCCGACATGACAGAGTGGGACAATATCTGCACTGGAAAATCTGAAACTTCTACGGGAAAGAAACTGAAAGAAACTGGTACCAACACCACCCAGACCCGGTTAAGGAGATAGGACCTGTTACAATTCTATGGGACTACACAATCCACACTGACAGAACAATCAAGGCCAACCGCCCAGATATTGTTATTAAAGACCACAAACAAAAACGGTGCCTCCTTATTGATATGGCTGTCCTGCTGACTGCAATGTATCTTTGAAGATATTCAAAAAGCCGTCAAAATACAAGGACCTTGAAATAGAAATCTCGAAAATGTGGTATATGGGAACATCAACAATCACGGTTGTAGTTGGAGCCCTAGGACTGGTTGGAAAAGATTGCAGTAGACTAATTGAAGGGATTCCTGGAAGTCCATGCCTTAAGGAGATACAAAAAATTATTCTGACAAGTACAGCCCACACTCTACGAAGGGCTTTATCTATTTTATTTTATTTTATTTTATTTTTTTTGTCAGTGGAAAGTGTCATGATGCCATTTCTAACCTTAGGTCCCTTGGCGGGACCCGGAAAGAAATGTGTAAACGCCAGAAATCAAAGGAAATAAAATAATAATAATAATAATAATAATAATAATAATAATAATTAGCAACAGATATAAGTGAAGGCGCGAATAATAATAATAATAATAATAATAATAATAATAATAATAATAATGATGATAATAAAAATGATGATGAAACTGATGCTGATAATAATGATGGTAATAATGATAATAACAACGATAATAATAATGATGATCAAAATAATGATAAGCAACTGATGCTGCTTAAGTAAATGTGCCAATAATAATAATAATAATAATAATAATAATAATAATAATAATAATAATAATCAACGGCCACTCAAGTGAAGGCGCGAATAATAATGATAATAATAATATTAATGATAACAATAACAATAATCATAATAATAATAATAATAATAATAATAATAATAATAATAATAATAATGATGATGAAACTGATCCTGATAATAATAATAATAATAATAATAATAATAATAATAATAATAATAATAATCTGCAACTTTTACGGAAAGGAAACTGCAAGAAATTGGTATGAACACCATCCAGACCCGTTTACGGAGATAGGACCTGTAACAATTTTTATGGGACTTTACAATACACACAGACAGAACAATCAAAGCTAATCACCCTGACATTGTAATCAGAGACCGCAGAAACAAAATGTCTCTTCTTATTGACATGGCGGTCCCTACAGACTGTAATGTATCTTTGAAGATCTTCAAAAAAAAAAAAAAACTGTCAAAATACAAGGACCTTGAAATGGAAATCTAAAAATGTAGCGAATGAGGAAATCAACAATTTTAGTTGTAGTTAGAGCCCTCGGATTGACTGGAAAAAATTCTAATAGACAAATTAAAGGGATTCCTGGGAGCCCATACCGTAAAGAAATACAAAATATTGTACACAGGTACAGCCCACACCTTAAGAAGTTCCTTATCTATATAATGACGATTCTGTGATGAATATTCAGAAACAAATGGCAATCTTGGATCAGGCTGCACAGTATTAGCACCCACCGAATATAAGACTCGGCATGAGGAAAGTAGACCAATATCTGCACTCGAAAATCTGTAACTTTAACGGGAAGGAAACCGCACGAAATTGGCACAAATATGAGACCCGGTTCCAGACATAATACCTGTAACAATTTTATGGGACTTTACACACAGACAGAACAATCAAAGTGAATCGCTAAGACATAGTGATCAAAGACCACTAAAAAGAATGTGCTTTTATATTGACATGGCAATTCCTGCAGACTGTGTTTGCTCGTATCTCTATTTTTAATAAATACGCGAATAATTGGATGTGTATTTACAATTTTGCAGGTTATTTAATTCCCTAATGTCACACTAGGTATAACTCTCCTACCTTGTTATCTTAATTGATTAGAGATGTTAGCATATACATGTTGCGATCGGTAAAGCGTCGCCATTTTATATTTTTAATTTCGCGCATGCGCGTTATTGTATTTGATTTTGTCGGCTAGTAGTGTCAGTTTAGTACCGTCTGTGAAATGTGGAAAAAGCATGCTCGGGTACGAACATTGTTAAGGGTTATAACGAAGGTGTTTGGAGTGGTCACTATTGATTGCGACGTTATGCCTTCATTCCTATTCCCGCAGGGCCTCAGACACAACACGGAGCCCTACATCTAGTGCCTTGATGAAGTGGTGCTGCTCTAGGTGGCTACTGGAAGGCCCTGTGTCTGGCAACAGGAATCTTCACTAGGTATTTACTCTGTCTCCACACTAAGTTGTGACACAAGGTCTTTTTTTTAAGGTGGGGACCAGAACGCGTAAACCCGGACCGGGAACAAAAATTGCCCGCAGACTCCGCAACCATCGAAACAGGACTCTGCTCTATGCCACACAAGCAGGAGAACCCAGTCATAGCTGCCAGACAATTTCTGCGACCACATGACCCCTTACACATGACTACTTAAATTCCCAGTCTGCAAACCCCTTGATTATTATGTACGCGGAGCAGTTGGGCGAGAGACCAACAAAACTTGTAACACCAAAGATGAACTGAACCCAAGTATTATGGGAGAATTCACCAACTTAAACAAGGAAACCCTCCAGAAGAATTGCAGGAGATTCCGAAGGCAGTGATTGAAGCCAATGGCGATTTTATTGAATAAATTTATTATTTAGTATTTCAAGATACTTTTTTGTTCAAATTTGGTAAATATATCTGTTAAAATGAGATATCAGTGTTATTTTCAGTTTGCGTAATGTTGATGGCAATTTACCCATCGCACCCTGTACATGTCTTGTGTTGGTGAATTATATGTTCTTTTGAAATACTAGTGAAATGCATGTATCTTTTCCCTTATCAGGTGGTTCATATGATGTGCTACCCGACTGCAGGAATATTATTGACCAGAACAAGAACTTCTGCAGCCAAAATATATCAGCAGTGAAACTCTGTCACTCATCCTGTGGCTTCCAATTTCAAAGGGTTTTCCATAACGATACAGGTATCTAAATTAAAACAGTACTACATTTCTGGAAAGAATGTTTCGGCTGCTGTGCATTCTTTAGCCTTCTTCAGGATTCTGTCAATATGGGTGAACCATCAGAGAATTTCGAACTGAACCTTTAATTGTTATCGTCGTACTGTCTATGTCTAAATAATCGTTTTTAGCATTGTTCGGTTATTTTTGTCTAAATAGGGCCGGCTGCTATACAATCAGAAAGACAGCAGTCATACTTTTGGAGATAGGTAACGAGATAAAAAGGCTTGGAGAATTTAAAACCACACAAGAAAATCAAAAGGAAATAGTAAGCTTCTTTTAGAGTCTAAGTTAGTTGATATCAGAACAAGGATAAATAAAATCAAAGTCTTGTGTTAAAGGGATAAGAGTTATTTAGACTACCAAAACATAGGAAGTTATAGAGAGCCATGATCGTCCACGTTCTCAAAAGACATATTCCAGTGGTTTTGTACAGACCCTCCCTGGGATTGAACTCACAAACGCTATGTCACCAAATTACCGCGGATTAAAGCTTTGGTTCATTAATTCGGTAGTAGAGACTTAAACTCAGTGAGAACAGGGCGCGCATAAGTGAACAAAGCTAAAAATGAACATGGCAAAATATCCTTAGACATAGATTAAATAAATTGTTCAGTTCGAAATTCCCTGTGGATTAACCGGATCGAATAAAAAACTGACGAAGCCCGGAGAGCACAACAACCGAAACGTTGTTTTAGCAACATCAAAGAAGAGGAGGATATTAGTCTGACTGCAAATAATGTAAATACTGCATCATCTCATTATCAATTTATGACTAACATTTCTTGCATTTTAATTCCAATTACTGTTTATCGCTACCAAAGGGATTTTTTAATCGCATCACCCCCATGCGAGGCAATAAAGCCACTAAGACACAAAGATTTACTGAATGTGAAAGAATAAGAAGAGATACATTATCAAGGATCGAGAAGAATGGAAGCATAATCAAGAAGACAGTAGGTAACAATTGACATTGAATTTAAATTTAGGGAAGATCAAAGTCGGGTGGAAAACATGGAGTCGGAAGAGAGATCTACATGCGAGAAGTGCAAGAGAAGAAACTGTTCGTATAGAAATTACGGTTACATCTAGCCAATTTAACTGGGAATGGATGAGACTTTGCCGCCAATCAAGTATTGCGCTTAAATTCATAAAGTCTATGTACCATAGAAAAGATCTCATCCGAACAATTACCATCAAAGTATTTATAGAAATGGCACAGCGAAGCGAAATTACTGAGGTTGGAAAGTGACTGAAGCCGAGATGCCAGGTCAGGACCAATAATATTGCTGATTCTACTTCAGATTTTATCAAGACTCTCTGAATATACAGCAGCTGCCCCGGGCTATATTACTAAGCTTATCTTAGTGTTATGGGGTCCATCCCTTTTTCATACAAGTGTACCTGGACTGCTGCCGTTAAATACCCAGAGTTACAGTCAGTGTTGGTAGTCGGCAGTCGTAGTCGGAGAGTGTGAGAATATACGAACGGAGATAGTGTGAGGTAACCTCTTGTAGAAGTCAGTTACAAGCACGTAGACTTTAAGGAAGTCCTATTTCGAGACTATATATATATATATCTGTATTTGCTACTAACCACATTCCTGGACTTACTAACAGTATTACTCTTTGTATGATTGTGTAAATACATTTTAGTTCTTATATTTACTTATTGCGTTTGTCATTCCTTGGAGACCGAATTCATCTCGGAATCAAGAACACTTAGTAAAACGCTAATTTGAGAAAGCAGGCTGTAGTGAGATTGTGCTGCACGAAGCTTCTAAATGGTAAGACGCTGTCTGCCATGAATATTAATTTCTTTAGCGTCATATCAACATCTATGGTTAATGTCGAAATCTAAATATTTTGTACGTGATTTTATGCTTTCAAATACAGATCTTTTGTACATTATTTTCTACTTTAAAGCTATTTATTTTAGATATAGGAGCTTGTAGATCATAAAATATATTGTTGTTAATTTTACTAAAAAAATGTATTTTTATATTTTTTTTTGTCATTTTGATATAAAATCTTATGGTTGCTCAGTTTATTATAAAAATGTTCTGTTGACTTTTTGCTTGGGAGTTCACTATTTGCCCATAGCTGGGACCCTAACAGTTGGTACCACCTCGGGTCAGGGCGGACTGGGAACAGCAGCAATTAAGAGGTGGTCGACGATCCTCAAAAACTCCAGTCTCCCGATCAGAGGCTTTGCAGCCGGATATAGTTTACCATCATACCCAAGACCAATGAAAATTAGGCTTTGAGATATTGATTTTAGTTGAGCTCGCATATCACTATCAAAAGAAGTAAGTTCATATAATTATCTTACCGACCAAGCAGACCTGTACGATTGGGTAGATGAGACAGGGATACAATCTGCATTACCAACTTTTTCGAATTGATCAGTTATTTTTATTTAGAACTGACTTAAAATTCAGAATTTCAAATTTTGATGCTTAGAAGACTTCAAGCAACAGAAACGCGGTTCATACTATTTACATCGTTCGGACTCTGGTCTTCATCTTTATTGCCATATTCGGCCGCTCCGGCCTTCTTCAGAAGACATACGTTGGGATTTCGAACCGAAGACTTTATTTAGTACAACGTTCTTGAAACGTCGTAAATATATTAGGTTGGTGCAAAAATAATGTCGTTTTTGTCGTTAAAAAAATACGTTAAAAACGACATTTGTTTTTGCAACAACCCTAATAGCAATAAACATGATGACAACAGTTCGATCGATGTAAATAGTGTAAATAGCTACAATAACTGATATGAGAAATACACACAAATGTATAAGTGTAGTCCTAGACATGTACAAAAATTTAAATATCTGGGATGTGTTTTTTAACAGAAGACGGAAAGTGCGACACTGAAATCTGAAAGCGCACTGGGCGTAGTCAAAGATGCATTCCAAAAGCTAAGCAAAGTATTAAGAAACAGAAAACCCTCGTTAGAAACGATGAAAAGAGCACCGAACTTTTACGGGACATCTCTCCTTCTATATGGCAGTGAATGCTGGACAATTTCCTCAAAGATGAAGAAGAGTCTTGAAGTTACAGAAATGTGGTTCTACAGAAGGATGCTGAGAATAACATCGACCTAGCATGTGAGCAACGATGAAGTTTTAGAGAAAATGGAAACAAAAAGGACATTTATACATCATGAAGTGACAGTTGAAATTCCTAGGGCACATACTGAGGAAAGAGGCCTTGGAAATTTTGATACTCACGGGACGAATTAAAGGTAATATAGATTGCGGAAAACAACGTACAACCTACTTAAGGCGTTGTAAATGGATGGTGGCACAATTTTTAGGAAATATAACAAAAAGACAAAATTTATTAAGATCTACAAAGGACAGGAAATTGTGGAGTGCCATGATCGCCAATGTCCTAAAGGGACACGGCCAATAGAAGAAGAAGATCAAATTTCATAACATCAGACGAATTGTTGTATGTACTTCAAACTAACGAAACGGGCAATTTCCTGAAAAATGATATCCGGCAAAAAACAAAATATTCTCGTTATATTAAATCAGAAAAATCTACTTCGACAACCTATTGAAACAAAAAGAAATTGTTTTATGAAGAAGATACATGGACATTATATTAAAAGTTCAAGTGTTTAAAGCTTTAAAATCCTATATTACAGATGGATACGAAACTTGACTCTAATTCTGAGAACACAAAAGACGAGCATGTGAGAAAACAATCAATATAAACTACAAGAATTGTCGAAAACAGTCAATATGAACTCCAATAAAAAGTACCGAAAAACAATGAATATGAACTGCACTCAGAAGTGCCGAAAACAGTCAATATAATCTAAAAGAAGTGCCGAAAACAGTCAATATAAACTACAAGAAGTGTCGAAAACAGTCAATATGAATTAGAATAAAAAGTACCGAAAAACAATCAATATGAACTGCAATCAGAAGTGTCGAAAACAGTTAATATAATCTAAAAGAAGTGCCGAAAACAGTCAATATAAACTACAAGAAGTGACGAAAACAGTCAATATGAACTCCAATAAAAAGTACCGAAAAACAATGAATATGAACTGCACTCAGAAGTGCCGAAAACAGTCAATATAATCTAAAAGAAGTGCCGAAAACAGTCAATATAAACTACAAGTGTCGAAAACAGTCAATATGAACTACAATAAAAAGTACCGAAAAACAATCAATATGAACTGCAATCAGAAGTGCCGAAAACAGTTAATATAATCTAAAAAAGTGCCGAAAGCAGTCAATATAAACAACAAGAATTGTCGAAAACAGTCAATATGAACTCCAATAAAAAGTACCGAAAAACAATGAATATGAACTGCACTCAGAAGTGCCGAAAACAGTCAATATAATCTAAAAAATGTGCCGAAAACAGTCAATATAAACTACAATAAGAAGTGCCGCTATACAATCAGAAAAGAGGCAGCTGGAATTTTTGGAGACATGCAATAAGGAAAGTTGTCTTGGCGAATTTGTCCCTCACAGAGCATATTGAAGGCAAAAGGAAATTATAGAGAATCTAAGGTAGTGGATGGTAGAAGGACTATAAACCCAACATAGTGTGGCAAAAGATTAAAAGTTATTAAGAACAACAAAGAATAGGAAGTTGTGGGGATCCATGGTCGTATTCATTCTCACGGGACATAAAAGACTTCCACTGAATTTATACTACTTGTCCCAGGGATTGATCACACAATTATTATGCCAGCAAATCTATGCGTCAACGTGGAACAGTAACGTAGTGGCTCGTACAATCCCAATTTGATTAAGTAACAAATGATAGGAAGCTGTGGAAGGCCATCATCGTCCTCGTTCTTAAAGGGCATATAAAAGTTGAAGTTTATAGTCTTATTTAAAAGAAGAAGAAAGAAGAAATTCATTGGAATAGGCGTTTTGTCATTTTTTTTTCTTTTGAGCCCGTCAGCACAATACTAAGATGGTAATTCGCGGGCCGAGTTCAAAACCCTGTCTTGTTTATTTATCTATTTATTTTTACAGTGAGGTCCACTCGGTACAAAGTCCGGGTGTCACACGAGTTTGAGAGTTACAGAGTAAGCGACACAGTTTATGCGGATATGTGGGGAAGGTTACGGTTAACTCTAGACTTGAACAGGTTAAGATTGTAGTGATCGATGAGAAACATCCTCTTGGACGTCAGTTCCACAGAGCAGTAGTTCGTGGGAAGAAGAATGTAGAAGGAATAAGGCCGATTCAAAATATTAAGAAATGTGGAAATTAAATTGTACTACATCTGTCCCATAATAATAATTGTTACATTAACTCTATGAGATATGTATAAAAATGTAGCAACAATTATTGGTCAAATTTAGTAGTAAATGTTAAGACGTAGGCAAATTAAATAAAAATACTAAGAAATAGGTGAATTAAATCATACTAGCTTCGTCTTATAGTGTTTGTTAAATTTAGTGAATAAAATATTAGGGTAATTGAAAGACAAAACAGAAATATCTTGTGTGACGCGTTTCGTCTCTCAAAACGACTTCATCAAACTCAATAATGTATTTATTGATTTTAGCCTATCGGGGAACGAAATTTAAAATATAAAACATCGATTATAACAGCGTGATAAGCGCTGAAAAGGTCGAGACGGTTAATTTTAAATTGAAATTTGAAATTAATGGCATTCGATGTGTGTAGATGCATATCCTGACCGACCTTAATCAGCTTCCTACTCCGTCTGTTCTTGTTCTATCGATGTTGTTTTTTTAATATCCCACATTGGAATAACAATAGTTTTATTAAGAAAAGCGATATGCTATACGAAATGTATGAAATTTGCCGTGAACAACTCAGAAAATGGCGCGCTTTTTATACATTATCGCCTCAATGAATTACGTTGTTTTGAAATTGAAAAAAAAGTATTATTTAAGTACAAATTACTGTTAGACATATTACAATGAACGACTAATGAATTGAATGAATTGTTTCTCGTAAAAGATCCATTTTTCTGTGCATCTATCTTATTATTTATCTTTGATCATAATACTGGATCACATGAAGAGATTTCTTTCCAAGCGAAAATGAGGATGGCAATGAGGATGGCATTTCTCTGATTTCACTCAATAACCCTTTACCATGATGGACCTTGGGAGTTTGTATTGGATTAACTTCTATGTGTCGTGTTACTGCAACACATTCGAGAATGTGGCTCTTTACAATTTCCTGTCATTTACAGCACGTAACAGTTCTCCGCTCTCCGTTCTGTTATCGATTCGCACAAGCTTTTCAAGTGGCTCTCTGCCTGCCCCTATCTCTCTGACCCTGTTTCTTCATTATCTGTCCAAAGAATCTCAGCTGACTTTCTCTGATTCTGCCATTTTCTTTAAAACTTCTTAGTAGCTTCGTTCAATGCATTTTCAGCATCCTTTTGTTGAAGCGCTTTTCTACTACATCAAAATGAAATGTAATTGAAACTGAAGCAGCAATTATCTATCTATCTATCTATCTATCTATCTATCTATCTATCTATCTATCTATCTATCTATTCCAGTCTGTTCGTTTCTATCTATCTATCTATCTATCTATCTATCTATCTATCTATCTATCTATCTATTCCAGTCTGTTCGTTTCTATCTATCTATCTATCTATCTATCTATCTATCTATCTATCTATCTATCTATTCCAGTCTGTTCGTTTCTATCTATCTATCTATCTATCTATTCCAGTCTGTTCGTTTCTATCTATCTATCTATCTATTCCAGTCTGTTCGTTTCTATCTATCTATCTATCTATCTATCTATCTCAGTGTCATTCACTTCTCTCTATCTTTATCTCTCTATCTTTATCTCAGTTTGATTCAAATCTATCTATCTATCTATCTATCTATCTATCTATCTATCTATCTATCTATCTATTCCAGTCTGTTCGTTTCTATCTATCTATCTATCTATCTATCTATCTATCTATCTATCTATCTCAGTGTCATTCACTTCTCTCTATCTTTATCTCTCTATCTTTATCTCAGTTTGATTCAAATCTATATATCTATCTATCTATCTATCTATCTATCTATCTATCTATCTATCTATCTATCTATCTATCTATTCCAGTCTGTTCGTTTCTATCTATCTATCTATCTATCTATCTATCTCAGTGTCATTCACTTCTCTCTATCCTTATCTCTCTATCTTTATCTCAGTTTGATTCAAATCTATCTATCTATCTATCTATCTATCTATCTCAGTCTGATCCATTATACTGACCAATACATTTTGCCACATTAGGTGAGATTGTTCCTTTAAGTCGCTAAATTCAAGGAGAATATTGGTTTTGTCCATTTGGCTTTAGGTTTTAAGATATTGCTAAAATGCTTTTTTCGTGTCTGCAGATCTGTACCTAATGATGCTAAATGGATTACTGTGTTAATGGTGCATGAATTAAAAAAATGCAATTATTATGTTTGTTATAGTGGAACACACCTATTCTATTGTTAATAGACTCTCCCACCTATAATAAGTAGGAGAAGAGGGAGTCGCTCAGTGGTTCGGTCGGTCAGTCAGTCGATGCCGGACGACCGTTAGTCGGATACTAAAGTATCAGCGACCACAACTAGATTTCTCTGCGTCATTACCTATTATATCAAGTTCCTAAAGTTTTCTACGTCGAACCTATTTTAGGAACGACTTAGTACAAATACAAGCCTCCACTGTGAAACCACTCTATAACACACTTGGCGACGAGGATTCGAACTCATACGGAGGAAGGAAATCTTTCGTTCGCCATAACAAACTTGGCGACGAGGGATTCGAATTCATTCGGTGGAAAAAAAAAATTCGTTCGCCACAACTCACTTGGCGACAAGGTATTCCGATTCATACGATGGAAGAGAAAAAAAAATCACACTCCATAACAAATTTGGCCACGAGAATTCGTACTCATACGGAGGAAAAAAAATCGTTCGCCACAGTATAATTTGGCGAAGGGATTCGAATCCATACGGTGGAAGAGGAAAAAAAATCGCCACAACATTATTTGATGACGAAATTCGTACTCATACAGAGGAAAAAGAAAAAACTTGCTCGTCACAATTTCGGCGACAAAATATCGGATTCACACTTAAAAAAAAAAAAAAAAACTTGGCAAAGTTTTTCGAAAGACAAGACGTCAACTTAGTGACGAAAAAATCTGTATTATTCTCAACTGAAAATTTTTTTTTTCTTGATAAGACAGTTTGCTCAAATAGGTCACGAATTTCAAATTCGTAGGACCCCCCTCTACAATATTTAAGCATTGTGTAAATTTTGGGGAAGATGGCGGAATGCAAAAATATATTCCAGGAATTTTTTAAGTTCCAGACGGAACAACAGATGACAATATTAGAGCAACAGAAAACATTCCAGATGCAACTACAGGAGGAAACTTTTAATAGACAGATGCAGTTTCAACGAGAAATGGAACAGATGCATAAGGAGTTTCAAAACAAAATTCTGGAAATAACTGAGAAGAGGAAAGAGAAAAATCTACAAAATGATTCTTTCCCAGAGAATACAATATGGAATTCAATTGAAATATTCACGTACAGTCCAGATGAAGAGATAACTTTTGAGGAGTATTATAAAAAAATATACGGAAGTGTATAACGCGGACTGCCACTTGTGGTTTGATGGAAAGAAGGTTAGTGTTCTTTTACGCAAGTTAGGAACTGCTGAGCATAACAAATTGGTAAACTACATTTTACCGAAAAAAACTTGCGAGTTGACATTTACCGAGGCGGTAAATATATTAAGTGAATTATTTAGCAAAAATACATCTTTGTTTCACAAGAGGTGGAAATGTTTGAATCTGATGAAAGATTACGAACAAGACTATATAACGTACGCAGCCAATGTGAATAAGCATTGTGAAAAATTCAAGCTAGCAGAGTTAAGCGCTGACAATTTTAAGTGCTTAGTGTTTGTTCAAGGGCTGGTATCGGAAAGAAACGTAGAGTTGATAAAATTAGTGCTGTCAAAATTAGACAAAGAACCAAGGATTTCGATACAAAATTTGGCAGAAGACTGCACAAGATATGTTAGCGTAAAGAAAGATTCGAAAAAGATAGAACATTCTGGCGTTTCGCATGTAAGGAAAATACGCTACAAAATAAAGTCAGTCTTCCAAAAAGAATTCTAAAATTACGGATTATCAAACAAAAAGTGAAATACCAGAGAAAAATAAACAAAAACTCCCGAAGCCATGTTTTGCTTGCGGTGAACTTCACTGGTACAGATATTGCAATTTTAGGAATAAAAAAAATGTTTCAACTGTAAAAGAGTGGGTCATAAGAGCTTGCACTGCCGGTCAAAACATACAGACAATAAAATAAGAAAATTAAAGTCCGACGAGGTGAACGATGGAAAAAATTTGTTACCGTCGAAATAAGTAATAAAAAAAATAAAAATGCAACTCGACATAGGTTCCGACCTATCTATCATAATTTGCATACGTGGAAGAAATTGGGGAAACCAACTTTAATGAAGACAAATAAAATTGCGAGGTCAGTGACGGGAGAAAAAATACAATTTATTTGAGAATTTGTTACAAACGTTAAATAAAAAAACGCGAAAAGCTAAACTATTTGTTATAGAAAATACCACGAATTTACTTGGAACGAATTGGATAACAGAATTCCAATTATGGGATCTACTGATAAATTCTTTCTGTTACAAGGTTGAAAGTTTAAAATCAGAAGCCCAACAATTAGTAAGGAGACTTAAGGAAACATTTCCTACTGTTTTTTTTCTCCAGGTTTGGGAACGTGTACCAAGATGGAGGCAAAATTACAGCCAAAAGAAAACGCTCAGGTGGTATTCAAAAAGAAAAGGAATGTGCTATTTGCTTCAATTGAACAGATAGATAAAGAATTGGACAGATTAGAGAAAACCGGTGTATTTAAAAAAGTTGAATGGGTAACACCGACGATATACGTGAAAAAAAAAGCTCCAGAAAGTAAAGATGAAGCCGACACCGAGAAAAACTGGGGAGCGAGTTATCCGCAGCCAAGGACATGCAGTATTATTAAATGATTTAAGTCAACTGAAGTCACTACAGAAAACGTTAAGAAGGACAAGATCAACAGAAGTAAAGCTAGAGGCTGAACAAATAGAACCACAAGAAGAACCTTCAGAAACTGACTCCATCCTTAAGAAGCTCAAAGCGGAAGGTTGTTTCTGGTAACATTATGGAGGTACCAAAAATAGAAAAGCGGATTGGCTACGTGATGTACTTGGTGAAAGGCGAAAAATTCACATGTAGTAACCATATCAGATGACTTTTTTCAGACGTGGCTGACAGCGGTCCCGCGGAAAAAACGCCGATGGAGGTGATTTTCAACACGTTTGATCTAACAACGCCTGCAACAATTTTACCTGAGGTACGCCGATCCAGAAGAAAAAAGAAAGGCAACTGATAATTTAAAAGTGGATAAAATAAAACGTAGTAGATACGCTACGATGTTGCTAAAAAAAAAAAAAGAAGTTTTATTGTTGTTGCCTTTTCATATATTATCTGTAAAAAATAAAAAATAAAGAAAACTGTTTACTACTACGAAGTAAAGTTTTAGGGGGGTGTTATAGTGAAACACACCTATTCTATAGTTAATAGACTCTCCCACCTATAACAAGTAGGAATAGTAGGAGTCGCTCAGTGGGTCGGTCGAGTCAGTCGATGCCAGACGACCGTTAGTCGAATACTAAAGTATCAGCGACCACAACTAGATTTCTCTGCGTCATTACCTATTATATCAAGTTCCTAACGTTTTGTACGTCGAACCTATTTTAGGACCGACTTAGTACAAATACAAGCCTCCACTGTGAAACCACTCCATAACAATGTTATTTAGACTATTTATTTGAAATAAAAAATAATGTTGAATAAATTTATCACTTTTATTTAAGCTTTCTGATTACATATGAATAATTAAAACGTGATATTTACTTACATGATGTTACTATTTTGACATTGAACAAAGAAGAACCGTAATATTTTTCATTTATATCCCCATTTATTACAAGAGATTAATGACAAATTATAAAATAAAACCATGATTTCCAAACACATTTCACACGAAAAGTAAACTAGCAGAATATGTTATTTAAGCTCTTGAACACAATATCATACAAGCCCAATATCACAAGCTGTCAAGGTCCTTGTGCTTTACTTCATCTGAAAAGAGCCTCTGTTATATGACTTCTTTTTTGTGAATTTTCGGAGTGCAATCATCATACATAAGGATCCAGCAATAATCAGATATTATGTGGTCGTCCCATCACCATTGGTACCGCTCTTCTATAGTCTTAATATCCTGTTGGAAATTTTCGCCATTCAGGGAATCTGTCTAAACAGGAAGTAGATTTTGATATACATTTTCGTTCCAAGAACACGGAAACTTTTCAGCATCGCCTCGACTAGTTCCTGATAGATAACCACTTTCGTTTTACCCAGGATGCTTTTCACAATTGCGGAAAAACAAGCCAACGCAGCAGCCTTCATGTGGGAAACAAAATTTTCATCGTTAATCCGTTTTCTTATTTGTGTCCATCAAAAATTCCTGCCTTCATTTTCTCATTACTCAGATCAGGAACATTCTGAGCAGATATAACTGAAGCAGGCGTCATCTTTCTCTAAAGCTTTGGCAAATTGTTTCATCAGGGCCAACTTGATATGTAGTGGGGGCGGCAGAGTGATGCGATCCCAGTTAACTTGTCACGAATAGGCCAGTCTTTCTTTTCCACTCGTTGTCTCTGCTGACCTATAGACAAAGGAAACATTGGTAGTTTTTGTAGAGCAATCTTTACACTCTTGTAGAGCCCCGTCAAAATAATTGAATGGCTAATTCGGATGCAAGAAAACTTGCCAGCATTGTGCAAAAATACACGCTTTAAAGTTTGTTTAGAGCTGTCAATAAATAAACGTCACCCAGCTGCATTGTAGTTAGGCAGTCCCATTGCTAAAAGATAGCCTTGGATATTGTTGAAAAACACAAAGTCATCTTATTCACTAAAATAACGAACAAGTTCATCGTTTTTGTTATGGTAAAATGTTATCTTAGCTTAAGATCAAGAAGACGACTCTCACTGAGACGGGGTGGGGGATCTTAGCTTCCTCTTTTGACAAAGCTAACCAAGTCATTCAGCTCTCCGTGTGTGAAAAGCTTCACTTTTGCAGACTAAAATTTTCCTAAATAATAGGAAATGAAATGACGCATTGTTTAGTTGTTTTTTTTTATATCCGGTAGTCTAATGATGCAACCTCCTTAATATATAAAAAATATATTGACTTATTCCTGACTCATTTTCGTCCCAGATACTTTTTTCTTTCAATATATATTGTTACTCATAAGCCCAATGAAAATGATTACAATGAGACAATGTCGAGTGATCTTACTGTTTGAGTACAAATTGGGCCATTCTGCCACTGAAGCATTTGGTAATGGTATTTTTGAAATCAGAACTATACAGAGATGGTTTCAGAAGTTTTGTTTCGGAAGATTATAGACATGAAAAGGGAAGACGACGATCTGTTATCAGACATGATCACTTGAATGTTTTGGTTGATCAAAATCCGAGAACTACAGTCCGAAAACTTGTATCAGAAATCGAAACATCTCGCACACTGTTTCTCGGCACTTGAAAGCAATTGAAAAAGTAAAGAAGCTGGATAAGTTTATTTTGCATGAACTGAATGATACTAAAAAAAAACAAAAAAACGTCGCTTTGAGATGCGCTCTCTTGCTTTCTCCATTAGTTATTTGACATTTAAAAAGCATTATATTTATTTCCTATAAAGTAGGTCATTTCATGCGTGACAAAGTAAAATAGAAATGATAAATACTATTAACGTTGTTGCTGATGCTGTGAGAACATTGCTCTATTGCTTCCTCAATATTCATAGTCGTATCATATTGAACATGATCAGACAAGGAAGGTAATTTAAAACCGGCCTGAAGATGGTTGGGCTCCGACAAGCTATCTTGTATTATGTAATTATCTGAATTAAGAAATTTTGCCACATTCTCCATATTCACCATTTTGAGCTTTTCATATGCAATAAAACATTCGCCAATAAGGAAGAGGTAATGGAAGCATATGAACTGTTTATCGCATCAAATGATGCATTTTTTTTTTAAAGATGGGATCAAGAATTTAGAGGTAGGTTGGAGAACAGTCATTCTTCAATATAGTGCCTATTTTAACTAAATTAATTATTTACCATTTTAGAAAGGTTTATTCATTTTCTATAAAGTTGAGTCATTTCAAGTGTGACAATCTAATATTATGAGCTGCAAGGGTTAGGAAGGTATGTCTACGCACGGAAGCAATTACGTCACATAAAAGGAGAAAAGCATAACGAACATTTTCGCCAACAAAATATAAGTTTAATAAATGATTACATAAACTTTTTAAAAAATACTTGATGTGCGAGAAATCTCTGGACGTGGATCAAAGGATGAGAATATTTTTAAAAGATGGGATCAAAAATTTAGAAATACGTTGGAGAATAGTCATTCATCAACATGCTGCCTATTTCAAAAAAATAAATTAGTTATTTGACATTTAAAAAGCATTATATTTATTTCCTATAAAGTATGTCGTTTCATGCGTGACAACGTAATAGAAATGATAAATACTATTAACGCTGTTGCTGATGCTGTGAGAACATTGATCTATTGCTTCCTCAATATTCATAGTCGTATCAAGATCAGACAAGGAAGTAAAAATTGGCACGAGAACACCATTACAATGTGGAATTTACCGTCTTACCGATTCAATATCAAGAAAGTGTCACGACTTTGTCTAGCGACGGTTCCATCCTGACATGTTTACCAGGAATAGTAATCGTCATGATTTTTGGGCTCTCACCAAACCACTGTTACCCAAAACTTCATTGACTTAACTTTACCTTGGGTTTACAAGCAAAGGCTTTCAGTACAATTCTTACAAACTTCGTGAAGAGTCCATGATTATCTTGATCCCCAATACATTACAACAAAGTAAGCTGATTAAATCTTGACCATTGAAACGATGCTCGTCTTAACGCATATTCCCCACATATGTAGCGAAAATGTCAGGGTCATCATGTCAGTTTTATGCTTAGATTTCATAATTAAAGTTTTGTACACTTTAAATTAAAGAAGCACGGTGGGGTAATGGATAGCGGCTCGGATTGCGGAGAGCCGAGTTCGAATACCAACCGGATCCATTACATCCATTTACGTGCTAATAGCCTTGGGAAAGGTATGAATCCTCTTCTTCTCCAGCTATGAGTAAATAACAGAATAGACCGGGTTCTATAGCCTTGGATGGCAACTGGTCTATCGTAGAAAAAAATGGCAACCTACTGCGAGAAAAATAATCTGCCTGGTCAGTCATGTATCGAAAGATGGATGGAGTGCAAATGCTCTAGTTGGAGGTAATTTAAAACCGGCCTGGAGAGGGTTGGGCTCCGTCAGGCTATATTGCCAAAGAAACACAACTTCTAACCCGGCTGCAGGAGATATGGTGCCTCTACGACCCTGATGTGTCACGGAATTCGCGATCGATCGAGCGATACTTTAAATATAGAGACACTAGGTCACCGGCAGAATCTAATACGCAAATCCTGTCTTGTTGTCTGGTATCTATACAGTCATTTGTATATGTTAAAAACAAATTGGTATTAAAAGATTCTCCTTAATATCTAAACAATTATACGATTTTAATGAATATAAACTGTTATATCCCAGGCCGATAGGATAAACAAAAAAAGACCAATTGTATTTTAAATACAAACAATATTTATTTTTTGTCTACCTTACTTGATGCAGGTGGATGAAAAAGGATTAAAACCAATCTATATACGTCAGTTTAAACGGTAGCCATCTTGTTTCTTTCACTGTCCGGAAGTATTCTGTCCGGAAGTAATTTTCTGTACTCAAAATGAAGAGTTCTCTTTCTTGGGTAGATATATCTCCCCTAACATACAGAAAGCTACGAAAATCTAACAAAGTCGGAGAAAATTAAATCATTAACATTTATTGATGCCGAATATCTTGAAAACTAAAGTCAATTCAGCAGAATTAAGTACATTTTCGGATTCTTTTGGCCGGCGTTATCTATCTATCTATCTATCTATCTATCTATCTATCTATCTATCTATCTATTTAGCTAACTAACCAGCTAGCTATCTGCAGAGTGCGATGGATAAATTATCGCCATATTATATTTTCAATTTCGCGCTGTTTTCATTGTTTCTTTTTGGTTGTTACAATTGCAGAGTATAGTAGGGCCAGTTTGGCACCATCTCTG
Organism: Acanthosepion lycidas; assembly: GCA_963932145.1. Taxonomy (NCBI): domain Eukaryota; kingdom Metazoa; phylum Mollusca; class Cephalopoda; order Sepiida; family Sepiidae; genus Acanthosepion; species Acanthosepion lycidas. Next base: position 53,748,380 of record OZ010602.1, on the reverse strand, counting down.
AGAAAAGGAGTACCTTGACGCAATTCACTCCGCCAGAAATTTGGAAACGACATGCTGTACCGCTTGGAATTCGCGTCGGAAACTACAGTACAAACATTTCAGAGTATCTGTGTGTCAATCTGAGCACAGTGCTGAGGATTCGGAAAATGTTGAATGAGTATAATGTTGATTATGAAGATACGGCAGCTCGGATAACACTGATCGTTCTCATGAGAAATGAACTCTCGAATTTGTTGGTGAGGGACAAACTCAACACGGAGGGCTACATCAAGTGCCTTGAAGAGGTAATGCTGCCCTGGGTCAAGAGGGTGGCTGCCAGAAGATCCTACGTCTAGCCACAGGACTCTGCACCATGCCATACAAGCAGGAAAACACAATCATGGTTGTCAGACAATTTCTGCGACCACATCACCCCTTAAATCTGACCACCTAACTGTCCAGACTGCAATCTTTTTGATTATGTGCATTCACTTAAACAAGGAGAACGTCCAGAATGTTGCAGGCGATTCCTAAGTCGTCTGGAGACCGTGGCTGAAGACAATGGCGATTTTATTGAGTAAATTTACTCTTTAGTATTTCAAGATATGTTTGTGTAATTTTACTAAATACATCTGTTAACATGAGATGTCAGCGTTATTTTTATTTTTGAATTATTTAGACGACAATTTAACCATCGCAACATCTATCTATCTATCTATCTATTTTTAAATGTTTCTATCTTCTCTGTTCATTTCTATCTATCTATCTATTTTTAAATGTTTCTATCTTCTCTGTTCATATCTATCTATCTGTTTTTAAATGTTTCTATCTTCTCTGTTCATTTCTATCTATCTATCTATTTTTAAATGTTTCTATCTTCTCTGTTCATTTCTATCTATCTATCTATTTTTAAATGTTTCTATCTTCTCTGTTCATATCTATCTATCTGTTTTTAAATGTTTCTATCTTCTCTGTTCATTTCTATCTATCTATCTATTTTTAAATGTTTCTATCTTCTCTGTTCATATCTATCTATCTATCTATCTATCTATCTATCTGTCTGTCTGTCTATTTTTAAATGATTCTATCTTCTCTGTTCATTTCTATCTATCTATTTTTAAATGTTTGTATCTTCTCTGTTCATATCTATCTATCTATCTATCTATCTATCTATCTATCTATCTATCTATCTATCTATCTATGCAACTACGTAGTCTCAAGTCTATTAGATTTCGCAGTTGTAAACACAAAAGCCTAATTATGAAAATATTTCATAATTGTTGATAATCTATGTCTCCGATATAGCAAGTAATCTATTACAGTCACGTATATATGCAATTTGCATCTGATATGCAACGGGTACGCCTGTTTTTTGGGGTTTTTTTTGTTTTTTATTTTTCGGTTGAATAATTGCACATAATTTTGTAGAACTGTTATTGTGCTCCAATTGTAACACTGAGGCGAATTTAATCTTTGTAGACCGGAAATGATTAGGGCAAATTCTCTCAGTTACCAGTCACCAACTATTGACTCTTTCTGCAATGTCTGTAAATGATTTTGTGCCTAAAATTCATGCTTTTAATCTTTTGTCCAGGGTAGGGAATGAAACTTTTAGTATTCTTCTGTAAATTGCCATACCTAAAAGCAGAAAAACATTAAACAGAATTCATATTAAGAAATAGAAAAATAAATATATAAACTGGATATATTCTTCGTTCTTTAAATTTTGCACTTAAGTTTATATCTGTCTATATTCCTGGGATAATGTATTGTTACTATTTACAATGTTCGTACTGTTGTCCTCATATTTATTGCCATGTTCATGACGTTTCGGCCCCGGCCTTCTTCAGGATCTGTCTATATTTCTGAGATGAGGTAATGTAACTACACTATTTACTCATCTTTGTTGTCATATTCACGGCATTTCGGTCGTCATACACTTCGGCATTCTTCAGGTGATTGGGATTTCGTTCACATGATTGTTCTTTATTTCGTCCACTAGACTGTTCTAGTTCCACGTGCCATGCCTCTTCCGGATATCTAAGTTTCAGTTATTTCCGTTTAGGAACTCAACTCTCCTGGGTTTTTTTTTCAACTCTGCTGTGACCATGTGTTAAATTTACAACTCTTTGGGTCAAGTCACTGGATCACTTCTACTAACTGCTTTACCCAACTGGACCATGTGCAAGATCTTTTGGAACTTATAACCCCAATATATCAAGACCTTTTTTTTTTATCAGACCTCATATTACAATTTGTCATTGTTTTTTCTATAGCATATTGTATTATTGTTTCCCATATTATATTCATGTCTATGCTTGGACAGCTTAGGAGATTGTTGTGGCCAATCATATGCGCTGATATATGTAGGAAAAATAGAGATAAACTCCTCCTGTGGGATGAGGCTCAAATAATAGACAGAGAACATCACTGGAAAATACAAAAACTTAAGGAATTAGCGCATATGCTATGTCACAATTCCTCACGCTCGTACCTTTATTACATGAATTATAAGTTTCACATTCGTGCTTTGAACATTGGTGTTACCTATGTTCAAGTGCTTCTGGAAATAAAAAATAAATTCCTTTATAAATAAAATAAATTCCTTTACCCGTGATCAAATCATTTCAAGATGAAGTCGACTGTGCTTGCTCTCTGGCGATCCGTGTTCAAACCCAAGTGTCGGTAGCGACATTTTATTCCTATATGACAATAAGATTCTACTTAAAGTTGTTACGATATTAGAAATCATCAAATATTATATAAAATGTCTCGGCTTCAGTCACTTTCTCACCGGCGTAATGTATCTTCCCTGTTTCTTTTTCTATAAATACTTTCATGGCAACTGTATGAAGGAGCTCTTCGCTAAGGTACCTAATTTTATGAATTTCAACGCAATACTAGATATGGCGACAAAGTCTCATCAATTCCCAATTGAATTGGCTAGATGTAACCGTAAGTTCTATGCTAACAGTTTTCTTTCTTGTACTTCTCGCTTGTGTAATTCTTTTTGGATCTTCAAAAATTTAAATTCAATGTCAGTCGTTATTTACTGTTTTTGATGTCGACGAACACTTGTTGCCACATTGGTAATGTCAATGAATACTCGTTGTCACTTTCGTAATACACGTTGTAGTAGAGACTTTGTAATCGCAGGTACAACTATAGTAACGCCGTTGAACAGTACTGGTGTCAGACGCCGTCGAATAACACTCGCATAAGTAGTACTTGCTCGATAATAATCGCTCGAATAATAACCACCGCATAGTGATCCGAATAGAGAAATAGTATAGTGGACTGAATACAGAATAACGATCCGTATAGTAATAGAGGATAGGATAGATATAGCAGATCCTCTAGGCTTCACTTGACTTCCCATATATGCGTTTCCTCTATAGTCACGTGGTCTACTTAATTCGAAAATGGGATCGCCTGTGTTTGCTCACTGGCGATCTATGTTCAAACTCAAATGTCGTCAGCGACACTTTATTCCTATATAACAACTGTCTTCTTGCTTCCTCTTCTATTGTTCTTGCTCCTTAAAAATGGTTCTCTTTTTTTTTTATTCTTTCACATTCAGTAACGTCTTGTGCCTTAGTTGCTTTAACTCCCTGCATGTGATGATATGACTACAAAAAAAAAAAAATAAAAATAAAAAAAAATAACACGTTGTTAGCGATAAAAAGTAATTGAAATTAAAATGCAAGAAATGTTAGTCATAAATTATTGATGAGATGAGGCCGTGTTTATATTATTTGCAGTCAGAGTCCTCTTCTTTGGTGTTGCTATCACAGCGTTTCGGTCGTTGTGCTCGCCGGTCTTCGTCAGGTGCCTAGTTGATTTTATTTTCTCGCACTTCTCGCTTGTAGAATTCACTTCCGTCTCCATGCTTTACAGCCGACTAGGATCTTTGTCATATAGGATATAAATGAATAGAATCGTCCATTTATATAAATAAGCGGAGTTCAGCGGAGTCCAGCGGAGTCGAGGAGAATTAGCATTAGGTCTGAGCCGCGCGCTAAGCTCTCAGTGCTTGTCGAACTCTCTGCCTTTGGACAGAGAGAAACCTAGACGAGGCTATGCCAAAGAGCAGAGTCTTATATGGGGGAGGTAGACAAACCCAACGCCTATCGGTTCGGATTTGCCCCTCACAAAAATTGGCCTTGTGCCGCATCCTGCTTGGTGGGGAGGTTTGTAAATACCGAGCTAGTATTAGGTCTTAACTGCACTGTAAGGCAGAGAGGAACCCAGACAAGGCTATGTCGAAGGGCAGAGTCACGTTTGCGGAGATAGACAAACCCGAACTCCTTATTACGAGGTCTACGGGGAATTTTTGCTCGGGTCTACTGGTTCGGAAAAACACACGTTAAACCGGCCTTGTGCCACGTACAGCTCTCAGCGGAGCTCGGGTAAATACCGAGTTAGCATTAGGTCAGTTGCTAAGTGTTCCTTCCTGGAGTAAACCTTCTATTTTATTACTTACCTATGCGTTTCTCTTACCTATTTATTTCACTCTGTTATCTCAAAATCACGAGATATAACAATTAAAAATTTAATTGCAATGTCAATCGTTAAGCACCGTCTTCTTGATTCTGTTTCTTTAATTGTTTTTATTCCTTAATAACATTTCCTTTTTTTCTTATTCTTTTACACTCAGTAACATCAGTCTTAGTGGCCTTATTGCAGTGCATGGTGCGAAATGATATTAAAATTCCTTATCCATTTCATTTACATTCGTACCTTGCAATACTTTCTCTAATTCTCAGGATTTGGAGGATTAAATTGGAAATTTATTAACGTTTTCTTTTCAAGAAATGAAATTGGACACATTTTATGAAAAAATAAAAATAAAATTGAAGTGGGTAAGCTTAACTTTGGTGCGTAAGTCCATAAAAAATGAATTGTAATTAGATAATTTTCAAGATGTAATTTTTTAATGCTTTTCGTGTTTTACTAATCTCTATTTATAAAAGGCAGGCTGTGTGTGTGTAACGAATGAACGGCCGCAATTTTCGACGGATTTGCACCAAAATTTACATGCACATGCTCAAAGTTAGTGGGAAGGCCATGACCGACTTTGCATTTCTCAACTCCCATCGATAGTAGAAATAATTGATTTTTTCATGCGTCTACGGCAGTTTTCATGTAGTTTGCGGCCATATTCTACTGGCCAGAGTGAGAGCCTACAGCTGGCAGCCACGAATAGGCAGGAAGATTCTATTGGCCAGCGTGAGAGCCAACAGCTGACTGACACGAATGTTAACTAGCATGTTAGCATGCAAAAAATAAAAATAAAAAAAATCGATAGCTGCATTCATCACAAGTGGGAAAAATTTAAATCTGCATGGCACTTTACTCCAATTGGCTCATTCGCTTGCTTAAACTCAACGTTGATTCTGATTCCGCAGAACTGGGTTGGGTGTGAAAAAGTATTTGTTGTTAACATTCTTTTTTCATTCGGTTTTTCCAGTTACGAGTGCTTTTTAAAGCAGATCGTATTGTGTTCATTTTGTTTAGTTCTTTTTTCGTAACAGATTTAATGTTTAGTATAGAGCTTAGAAAAAATTCGCAGTGTGATATAGGCAAGAAGTAAGGCATGTAGCAACATCAGCACGGCAAAGGGCACTCCTTTAAAGGCAAGGAAGGGCAAAAATATTTTAAGTCAAGTGATAGCGATTGCTGTATGAGTCGTACGAGTTTTGAATCAAACACGGGCAACGCCCGGTCATGCTGCTAGTTCTTAGTATTTCTAGGTCCTATTTTGGAGCTTAAAATGAAATTGTTACATTTTCTTAAAAAAGGTTTACCAGTCTACGTTATTTCTCAGTTATGAGTCTATTCTAATTCACCATGTATTGACTGCAATGTCTGTAAATGATCTTGTGCCTAAAATTACTGCTTTTAATCCTTTGTCCCTTCAGAGTATAGACCAGTGATTCCCAAACGCTGCAGCGCGCCTTATAGGTGCCGTGGAAGAGGATAGCAGGTGAGGCGGAATGACTGACAGACAATTAAATATTTAGAAACACTTTTAAAAATTCATATGCCAAAAATAAATAGGATTTCAAAATTTCAAATATTATTATGGATTACTTGTAATTGCGTCCATGAATCCCTGTATTGTTATAAATTATTGACCGTGATTGTGATATTTTGGCATTATATCTGGTATTAAGAATATAGTAACCAGGGTCTGCAATTTGGAGGAGAGCGTTATCTTCACAATTGTTCAATTCGGAATTATCTCTTTTTAATAATCTTTCTGTTTCTTATTTTTATCGCATGAAATTTGGTGAAGTTTTCATTCTAAAACACGGCCCAGAGAAAAAATGTTTGGGAACCACTGGTAGAGAATTATTATTATTTTTTGTGAATAGCCATAGTTAAAAAAAAAAATTAGTAAATAGAATTCATATTATAAGATAGAAAATAATTAAATTAAATTAAATTAAATTGGATATATTCTTAGTTCTGTGAATTCCCGACTTGCATTTTCTGTAAAAATTAAAATATTTTCATTTAAAAAATTTTAAAAATCAAAGTATTTTTATTTAAAACATTAAAGTATTTTTATTTTTAAAGTGTCAGGTTTTTCTTTTCATTTCATTTACATTTGTGGTTGGTAAGACTTTCTCTAATTCTCGGTATTCGGAAATTAAAATCTATTTACAACATTTCCGTTTCAAAAGTGAAATTCAATACATTTTATAAAAAAATAAAATAAAAGTAAACTGGATCAACTCAACTTTGGTGCAAAAAAAAAAAAAAAAATGAAATATAATTAATAAGTAATTTTCAAAATCTAGTCAGTTTTGTTTCGCCGTTCTTATTTTTAATGATTATTTTTTAAATTAATTCTTGATATTTTAGCTCCTATTTCGGACATTAGAATGAAATTGTTATATTTTCTTAAAAAAAAAAAAAAAAATTAACATTATGTTACTTCATCAAGTATTGATTATTTCTGCAATGTCTATAAATTATTTTTCGCACAAAATGTCTTTAACATTTCGTCAATTCAGAGTAGAGAGAGATTCCTTTATTACTGTCTACGAATTGTCGTGGCCATTCTTGGAAAAGACGATGAAATAGTTTACCCTTGGTTTCTCCACCTCTTTCGTCTCTTCTAGAAACCAAGGCAAGATAGCACAGTCTATCCTATTATGGAAGAGATGTATTAAGCATATTTTCGAAAGGCATTATTTATTTAAACTAGTGTCTGTGTATATTTCAAGGCTAATTTCAAAGGATGACTTCGTATGGAGACAGGCGTTCCTCACTTCGAAGAAGAGTGTCTTCTCTCACACTACGTCCACAATTTGAGTATGTGCCATATTAAATTACGCTTAGTAACTATTTTTAAACTCAATATGTATCCATATATAGGGATCATTTCTTGTATGCCGGGCATCATCATTTATTCGATTAGCGCATTTTACGCCTTTGTGGTCACCACTCTCCACTATCTCCCAATTGTGGTTCATGGTGACATACAAGACAGACTAGTGCAATGGCGTACCGGTTCCTTTTGCATCAGGGTGTTAAGGTTACCCAGTCCTTCCTCTAAAAAGTTAAAGCGGCAGACCTACAAAGCAGAAGGTTGTTTAAATTTAGAATTTTCTTTCTATTAGACTGTTTGCCAACGAAGGCTATAGGGTCCAGTCTGTCCTGCTGTTTAGTCTAACTGGGAGAGAAGAGATGGATTCATACCTTCCCCAAGGGTATTAGCACTTAAGTGAATGTAATGATCTCGACTGGAATTCAAAAATGTTATAAAAACAAAACAAGGCGTCTACTTAAACCTGTGTATCCATAATATAAGGTTTCGAGTAGTAGGAAATAATGTTGAATAAATCGTTATGTTTCGAAAAATGAGAGATGTATACGCTTTCAAGATGATATGAAATCGAGGCTGCGCATTTCTTAAAAATTATATTTAAACCTTGCTCTCCTATAGTGATTTTCCAAGCGTAGCTTAGATGTGGCACAAGGTCGAAAGTAGAGGGCACCCAGTGAGGATCGAACTCACTACTCAGTCGTAACTGTCCTAGCGAGACAAGCTTGCTAACCATTACACCACCCCTAGGCACCCAACTTTGCTCTCCTATAAAGTGTGATGCAGGCTCGAACACTGCTGGAAAGCACATTATGTTTATAAAGTCAATAGAGTGGGCAGGCCAGTAGACGTAATTCCCACTTTTTAAAAATGTCCAGAAAAGAAAGCACCTATACGAATACAAGTAAAATTGAATAAAAAGCTTAATCGCTGTACCTTGTAAGTCGTGTTTAATGGAACTTGTATAAAAAAGGGATTGCTACCCAAATACACAATTATATATATATATATATATATATATATATATATATATATATATATATATATATATATGCATGTTTCATTAAAAACAACAGACAAGGTACTACGGTTAAGCTTTTTATTTAATGCCTCTTAATGAACTGTGTTCCTGATCAAACCTGACTCATAAATAATTACATTGGTTACACAACCACATGCTTATCCAGACGTCTTACGTTACACCTTTCTGATCACAGCTCCATTAGAACCCATTTAAGCACACACACAAATTTAGGAACATACTAGTAGAAAACACAAATATATTAACTGCATCCACCTGTAAAAAAAAGACTAAAAATAATGGAAGCTTTAATAATAAAAAAGAAAAAACAATTCTTAACAATATTAACTACGAACAAAGCCACAATGCGCTAACCGTATTCGGAAATTAAAACATCCCTACTACATACTAAGACATACACATAACGCACACACTCAATTGAGCTGAAAAATCGAATCATCCTTGATAATGGCTAAGGTTATAGGCGAAAGCGCTCGGAAATATTGAACATTTGGACAGTTCTTACACACCCCTTGTCCAGTAAAGAAAGCTCTTGTTCGAACACAAGAAAAATTAAATAAAATGCTTAACCGTAGTACCTTGTCTGTTGTTTTTAATGAAACATGCATAAACAAAGGATTGCTGCCTAAATATACAATATAACTCAAACTTGAAGGCTGTCTGTTTCAATTCAGCTTGCAAGATACTCGTATTATGAGGAAATTAAACTTACAGTTACAGAATGTGTAGGCGAGAAAAAAATGTCAAGGAATGGCTTGGTATTTTTAACGCCTCCAAAAAGAAACTTCTCTCTACCAAGCACTGGAAAGACATATGCCTGCCTTCCATCAGTATGACTGATAGTAACCTCCAGGAGAATGATTCGTTGTGACTTCTAGGGGTAACATTCTCGGCTGATCTGAAGTGGAAAGACTATATCGAATCCATTGCTAGGTCTGCTACGAAGAAAATTGGTTCACTGTTTTTGTGCGAGACAATTTTCAACCCTTGAATTCATCTTTCATATTTAGAAGTCTACCATTCGCACATGCCTTGAATATTGCTGCCATACATGGTTCGGTGCTCCTGCTGGATATTTAGGGATTCTTGATAAAATTCAAAGAAGAATCTGCAATATTGTTGGTCTTGACCTGGCGTCTCGGCTTCAGTCCCTTTACTACTGCCGTCATATAGATTCTCTCTGCCTTTTCTATAAATAATTTCATGCTAACTCTTCGGATGATATCTTTGCCATTGCACCCCAGTCTTTATTGATTTATGCGCAGTACGAGATTGGCGTTAAGTTTTCATTACTTTACTGTTAAATTAGCCAAGATTAACCGTAATTTCTATGCTAACAGATTATTTTCTCGCACTTCTCGTATGTGAATATATGGCAGAACGGAGAGTGAGATGTATGGTAAGAATACAAACATTAATAAGAGCTATATGAGATAGGAAAGTGTGGAGGGCCATGTACACCTAGGTTTGAAAGAAACACAGCACACATAAGAAATCAGTCAGTTATGTGCCATGCGTGATATACGCTTAAGCGATCACGTATCTTTCGATACATTACTGACGAGTTCCCCTCCCCTTTGAATTGTTAGAGTTGAATCTGAGAAGAGATGAGATCTAATATTGTTAGAAACAAATCAAAGAGCGCTCAACTACTAGGTAGTATCAATTGTTCTATAGAGCATACTGAACATTCTCATAATGCCTCTCAGAAATTAAGCAAAGCATTAAGATATCGGAAAATTTTGTTAGAAACAAAGAAAAGAGTGCTCAACTGCTTTCCAATATTAATCATTTTAAGTATTAGGTTGGTGCAAAAATAATGACGTAATAATGTCGTTTTTTGACGTATTTTCTAACGTCAAAAAAAGACATTATTACCTCATTATTTTTGCACCAACCTAATATTAGTGATATGCCCGTTCTGGGTATGGCGATAAAATACATCCGCGTCCCAGGTAAGACGATAAACTACGACCAGCAGCAAGACCTCTGATCAGGAGGTTTTGAGGATCATGGAGCCACCTCTTACTTGTGAGTGTTCCCAGATCCGCCCTGAACCTGGCTGGTAGCACCTGTTAGGGTCCCAGGTATGGGCAAATAGTTAACCCCCAAACTGGGGTCATAACACTATGAAAGTGTAAAAATAGGTTTTAATACCAGAAATATATTGTAAAAAAAATATTACCAGCAATACATTTTTTGAAAAAAAAAAAAATCAGAAGCAGATTTTTTGAAGAAAAATATAATTACAAGAAATACATTTTTGAAAAAAAAATAGCAGCAATAAAATCTTTGTCATCATTAAATAACCCATTGAGGTGTTGATATGCCATAAGACAAAACACTTCACACCAACACTACCGTAACATGTATTATTCAAGTTTGTTTATTCGTTTGAACGATCAAACTAGTTCAGACAAAATAATGCGCAAATTTGTTTTAACATTAGATAACACCGATTTAGCAACGGAGAATGCAAAACCATATGTTGAAACAATCTACTCGTGATATATATATATATATATATATATATATATATATATATATATATATATATATATATATATATATATATATATATATATATGAAGGAATCTCTTTGTTATAAAGCATTACATCTTTTTTAGTTCTTTTTACCATAAATATTAATATTTTCATTTCCTTGTCAGTTTAATGGTCCGCTAAATGTTGCTTTTCAATCCTTTTATATAATAAAACGCTTAAGGAATCTACTAGTTGTGTTATTTAGTCATTATCTATACTAGCATTTCTATTGATTCCAATCTGAAATGATTGCAAAACTTTTGCCTTTCCCCAGTTTATAGACAGAAGCACAGAAATGCATGCTGGGATTTTTTTCTCGCCAATAAAATAGACCGGTTCTCAGTTTCATCTGACTCAGTCCAGATCAGTTTTGTCTTGAAGTCAGAATGATAAGTTCACTTATCTGAATTTGCTCTTGTGTTTCAACCCCAATTCTTAGTTTGTGAACTTTTTGCCATATAACTGTTGTTTTGCCTTATTACTGTTAATTTGCCTTTCATATATTGTTTGCTTGCTTTATATATATATATATATATATATATATATATACCCAAGTATATGATTGGTGTATATGGAATGAATTCCAATAACCAACAATTACTATTCTTAAAAGAGTGCTCAATACAAAGTAGAGCAGATATAATTATTTATTTAAAAAAATTATAACATAAATATGTTATAAAATCACTACAAATATAGCCATTTTGTTTCAACACCCTCGGTGTCTTATCAATTGATGATGTTGAATGTAAAATAAATGGTTTAAAAAAAAATAATTTGAAACTTTTAAAACCATTTATTTTACATTCAACATCATCACTTGATAAGACACCGAGGGTGTTGAAACAAAATGGCTATTTTTGTAGTGATTTTATAACATATTTATGTTATAAATCTTTTAAATAAATAATTATATATATATATATATATATATATATATATATATATATATATTCTTGGTTTTGCCCTGTTCTTTTCTATTTCTAGTTCTTGCTTATTGCAAACTTTGTCAATTCTATTTGTTGGACAGTTCTGTCATTTATTTTGGCATTTAGCCATGGCTTCTCACTCCCCCGTTTCTCAACCAGTGCACAAATGCACCCCCCAAAACTAGCCAGGTATACCCCAAGTTAACAGAAGAGTAATTTATGAATTATTTTTATACTTAATCAATTTTAAAAAGCTATAGATACCAAGCACATGGTTTCTATGTTTAATTCAAGATTTTATTCGATATTTTAAACTGAATTCTAAATTCCTTAATCTTCAAGAAGGGGTGGATAATCCTTTCCCATTTGCCTTTCTTTAAATTGGTCATAATCAGCTTCTCTAAAAAATAGATTCTTCATAAATCCCTTTAAATGAAAACTATAGTGCTAACCTTCTTTGGGAATGCTAAACCAAAATTTCATATTTTCAAATTTCGTGAACAATTTTTTTCTTATTAAAATTTAAAGTGTACCCTGAAGTAAAAACAAAAAAAGAAGAAAAGAAAAAGAAATACTGGTGGCATCCAAATTCAAATAACTCTTGTTACATATTTTTTCTTACATCCTTTGTAGTTTTTTTTTACTATAAATATTAGTATTTTAATTTCCATGTTGTTGCACATATGCTTAGTCTATAATATTGTCCGCATACTTTGGTACAAATATTTCTTTTAAATAATTTATTTCTATCTTTTCCCATTGCTGTGCAAATAATCTTCCTATTAGGAAATCAGGACTTAGGCGAACAAAGCCCTACAGTTTCATTTTATCTAATTTGTGTAAATTGCTATAAAATTTTTGGAAAGATAGTGGAGTTGTTTCCCATTGCTTTTCCATAGTTTTGAAATCAGAGCTATCTTTTCCTAGTCTAGACCAGCATTTCTCAACTGGTGTGTCTGGAAACTCTAATGAGGTCTAAAAGGCAGTCATGTGCGCCCCAATTTAACAGAAAAGTAATAATTTATTAATAATTTTTTATATTTAAAAGATTTTTTATTTTATTTTTTAAAAGCTGCAGACACCAAATATAGCTTCTATGTCTAAGTCGTATCTTTGTGAGTAGATATTTTAAACGGGATACTAAATTCCTTAAACTTTAAGATGAAGTGGATAATCTGTTCTCTTTTGATTTCCTCGAGGAATTTGAATCCGTTAATATCGGCATCACTAAAACAAATCCCTTTAAATGAAAACTGTACTGTTAGTGCTCTTTGGGAAGGCTTAACCAAAATTTAACATTTTCAGATTTCATGACTAACTTTTCCTTATTATAATTGAAAGTGTACCCCAGAGTTTTAGTTATTCAAGAAGTGCACCCTGAAGTAAAAGAAATCGTTGAGAAACGCTGTGTTAAGAAAATAGCTGATGCATTAAACTAAATTAAAAAAAAAAAGAATAGTTTTCCCTTGTTTTACGACAAAGACGCCATTACTCATCATAAAAATTTACATGAGAAGCAACACCTAGCGCGGTGAAGCTGTCACCTTTTGACTCAATAGGTGAGTGTACAGGGTTAAAATGGCATAACGTGTTTCTGAAAGGCGTCAGGCCTATAATTTTCAGGGGACTGTTGGGAGTTGATAAGTGACTTTTAAAAGTTAGATTTTTATCTGGGTTAAAAATAATTATAAGTTTTCTCCCACTTTTCCCTGAATGTTCTTCAGGACGATAATAAATTCTTTTGTATTAAAACTTTAATATTTTAATTCTTTCTTCTTTTTTTTTTTTTTTTTAAACAAGACAGCGACGCGCTCAAAATTAAATGTGAAGCACCTATAGCTATAAATGGTGATATTCTTTACCAGAAGAAAAAGACTTATGAAGTTGGGGAAGAAGTAGTGGTATACTGTCATCCTGGAAACCAATGGCAACAGAAGACACACTGCCTCTCAAATGGACATTGGAACAGCGGTCGCATATGCGGAAGTAAGTAAAATATACCTGTTGCCAAGAATCGACTTGAGAGGTGCATTTTCTTCTTTCAAACCTTTAATAATCTTGGACGCTAGTCGTAAATTTTCCTATTGGAAATAAAAAGGGATGTCTGTTAAACTTCATGTAAATACTAAAATAACGTTTATATATATAAACTAGCTGCATGGCCCGGCGTTGCCCGTGCTTGATTCAAAAATCGTACGACTCATACAGCAATCGCTATCACTTCACTTAAAATATTTTTGCCCTTCCTTACCTTTAAAGGAGTGGCCTTTGCCGTGCTGATGTTGCTACATGTCTTACTTCTTGCCTATCTCACACTGCGAATTTTTTCTAAGCTCTATACTAAACATTAAATGTGTTACGAAAAAAGAACTAAACAAAATGAACACAAAACAATCAGCTTTAAAAAAGAACTCGTAACTGGAAAAACCGAATGTAAAAAGAATGTTAATAACAAATACTTTTTCACACGCAACCCAGTTCTGCGGAATCAGAATCAACGTTGAGTTTAAGCAAGCGAATGAGCCAATTGGAGTAAAGTGCCATGCAGATTTAAATTTTTCCCACTTGTGACGAGTGCAGCTATCGATTTTTTTTGCATGCTAGCATACTAGTTAACATTCGTCTTAGTCAGCTGTAGGCTCTCACTCTGGCCAATAGAATCTTCCTGCCTATTCGTGGCAGCCAGTTATATGCTCTCACTCTGACCAGTGGAAAATGGCCACAAACTACATGAAAGATGTCTTACATATTTATAAGTCCACCATTTTTCCTCGCTTTAAATATAACTGTCACGTCTGGTCTGGTCTGGTCTGGTCTGGTGCTCCTGGTATACATTCAGATAAAAATCCAAAGAAGAATATGCAATATCATTGGTCTTGACCTGGCATCTCATCTTCAGTCACTTCCCTAACGTCGTAATGTGGTTTCTCTTTATTTCTTTCTTTTCTATAAATACTTTCATGGTAACTGTACGAATGGACTTTTCTCTATGATATCTAGACGTTATGAATTTAAGCGCAGTGCTAGATTGGCGGTAAGGTCCCATCATTTTATAGTTGAAATGCCTAGATGTAACTGTAAGTTCTATACAAACAGTTTCTTCTATCGTACTTGAAGCTTGTGGGGGCCCTCTTCAGGCTTATTGCTTCCCAACTTTGTCAACTTTTGTCAAATTTAAATGCAAATAAATAAATATCATTATCTTCTGCCGTTTTAATTCTTGTTCTCATCTTCTACTGAATAGTATGTTTCCTCATATTCTCTAACACCCAGTAATCTCTTGCTTCTTAGTAGCTTTATTGCCTTGCTTGGGGTGAAGTGATAAAATAACTATGTTTAATCAAAGAACATAGATATCCTCTCCCAAAACCAGACCATGTATTTACTAATTAAATCTTCATATTCTTCTTGGCTTACACGTTGAAACACCAGTTTTCGTACGATCAGCAAAATTAAGCAACGTCTATCGTGGTCAGTGCCTAGATGGGTGACTTCTTCGAGTTTCTGTCGATCCAGATTTTCGAACTGAATCTTTTTAATCTATGGGGATTAGATTTTTTTCGCTATCCATGTCTAAGAATATTACGTCCTGTTCTTTGTTAACACCGATCAGTTATTGCTCACTCTTTTCCCGCTGGATCTTAGTCTGTGCTACCTGTCTCAGGGATTGAACCCGCATTTACTATGCTAACTTAGACAGGGTAAGCAATAATTTAACAATACTAAAAAAAGAAAACATATTCCTAAACACTGTGGGCTTAAGGCCGTAACACATTGAAACACCAGTTCTCTTATGGTCACCGAAGTTAAGCAACGTCGAGCCTAGATGGTTTACTGCTTGGAATTACCAGTTTTATGTTGGCGTCCTCTCCTACATCCACCTACAACGGTGTATCTTGCATGATAGTCTTACACAGATTGTCATGCCTTGAAATGTGTCCGAACCACTCAATTTTTCTCCGTTTGACAGTGGCGAGAAGAGGTTCCTTGTGGCCCCCAAAACTTTCAAACCCTTTCCGCACAAACCCATTATTTTTTTTGTTCCCAATAGAAGATGCCAAAGAGTTTTTTCATGCATTTTTCTCCAACCCTTGGTTCCTTCTCTCTATTACTACCAACAGTGTCCATATTCCACATCCATATAAGAAAATGGAGACTAACAGCCATTTGTATAGTCTGTACTTTGAAAGCTGATTTTTCTCCTCCATATTCTTGCTAATTTGAATTATTATTGTGGATTGAGTAAAAACAAAGACAGCAGCAGTAATACAAAGACATCTTTGACGTATGCCCAGTTTCAAACTATTAGGTTGATGCAAAAATAATGGCGTAATAATGTCGTTTTCTGACGTATTTTTTAACGTCAAAAAACGACATTATTACGTCATTATTTTTACACCAACCTAATAACAACGTTAATGGCGGAAACCTTTTATCAGAACAATCTCATATTTTATTGATAACCTTTGACATTATAAAACTTGTTTTATCATCAACACCCATTGTAGTAGCATTATTCTGCTCATGACCAAGATCCCCATTTTAAGAAATTGTTTTAAAACGGTGGCAGCAATAAAAGGAGACGCCATAGAAAAGAAAATAAAGATGTTACTATTAGGATAGCCGCCATTAAAATTACAGATCACTGGTGGCTCTAATGATAGATGCTTTTGATATGAAAAGGCTGATAGATAGATAGATAGATAGATAGATAGATAGATAAATAGATAGATAGATAAAGAACAAAATGGAAACGTTTATGAGTCTAACATGATTCACTTTTATTAAAGCTTCGTCAGAGACTGAGACATGGAGAAAAAGAAGAAATAAATTTTGGTATTTTTTCTCTTGTGATGTCTGATTTTCATTGATCAATCAGGTATTACGTGCGCTTGACTCTTTAAAACCAACGTTAGTATAAGTTGTGGCATTCAAGATTCGACGACACAAAAGTGAAAATACCAGAATATCTTTCTTCCTTTTCTCCATATTTCATTTTCTTTAATAATAAAAGTGAAACATGTTAGATTGATAAACGTTTCCTATTGCTTATTTTTACTTCGGTATCACCCCAAGCAAGGCAGTAATGTTGCAAATATACAAGGGATTACAGGGTGTGGAAGGATTAGGAATAGAGATAATAATGATGAGCACACATTGACATTACATTTAAATTTTTGCAGATTAAACTTGGCTGGAAAGCAGTAAGCAGGAAGGGAGTTCTAGAAACAAGAAGTGCGAAAGAAGAAACGTTTAGCATAGAATTTACGGCTACATCTAACCAGCTTAATTGTAAATTGATGAGATCTCGATGCCGGTCTAGTGCTGAGCTTATATTTAAATTGTTCTTTATTTTATCATTCTGACAGATTTCGATCCATATTTGATCTATATTTGATACCAACTCCTAGATAGATAGATAGATAGAAAGATAGATTGATGGGAACAAGCGTACGAGTTAATCTAAATAATTCCGTTTAGGTTATATTTGTCACTGAATGATATATTTTCGAACCTTTTCGCCATATTAACGTATTTTGTTCAGAGTTAAATAAAAAAGTAAGATTTTAAGAGCAAGCAACGAAGAGGGAAGCGAATTGATAAATTTTCTTTCTAGAGTGAAACGTTTTCAGTATTCCCTGAATTATTCGGATTACCATGAATTTTCGTCACTTTTAGTAATTTACGCTCTCGTATGACATGACTACAACCCTAGCCATAAACTTTTGAAAAGCCGAGCGCCAAATGATTCACAGTGTAATGGATGCAACCAAAAAGGCAGTTCTATTTTTGAATATTAACAACTGGAACATTACACGATGTTGATGATAAGGTTAAGAGCCATTTCATATATCTATTCTTTTTTATTTCATTTTAAAGTACTCTTTCCTCTTTTGCAAACAGACTTGCCTCAGTTCCTGAACAATCCTTTATTGAAGCACAATTTATGAGATTCTAATAAAAAAAATAGATATATGGACTGACTCTTAACGTTATCATCAACATCGTATAATGTTTAATTTGTTAATATTCAAAAATAGAACTACCTTTTTGGTTATATTTAAATAATAAAGCGTTAGGAAATTATTTAACCCCAAACCTCTGAAGATGCCGAAAGGGTGAAACCAAAGCAGCTTAATCGGCTGACCGTCTATCTTTTTTAATTGAAAAGCTCTGCATGATAAACTTTTCTTTTCTTTATATGCGTATCGAGCACCTTTTAATACTACAGTTTCCTGGTCTAATTCAACTCTGATGCATAATTTTTCATAATTATATATATATATATATATATATATATATATATATATATATATATATATATATATATGTATGTATGTATGTATTCAACGGGCACGAGATATTGCTTATTTTTCATTTTTTTAAAAGTATATATATATATATATATATATATATATATATATATATACGTTTTAAAAAATTATATATATATATATATATATATATATATATATACTTGTTAAAAATGATATACATATATATATATATATATATATATATATATATATACTTTTTAAAAAATGATATACATATATATATATATATATATATATATATATATATATATATATATATATATATATAAATTCCCAAGAGGATAGATTCCTGGTAGAGCTTTTTGAATTTGAAGGTCTGATGAATTGGATCTTGATTACGATTCCAATGTAATAAATTATAACCATTGAATATTTGTGTTTGAGCTTTATATATATATATATATATATATATATATATATATATATATATATATATATCCTTTTTTAAAAATAAATATATCTTGTGTAGTATTGAAAGTGAAATTGGATAAATAACGAAACTGGAGTGTTCAATTTAAACTAAAATCAGGTGAGTGAATGAGTTCGTGAAACATTCCCTACATTTTAGTAATGAATGATCGTTATTAATCATTTCACCCCAAGTTAGGCAATAAAGCCACTAATACGCAAATGCTTACTGAATGTGATAAAATATGAGAAAAATAAAGAAGAAAAATTGTTAAAGAGAAGATCGAACAATAAAAGAACAGTAATTAAGAAGACAAGAAGATAACTAATGATACATTTTTTGAAGATCATATTTGAATGGAAAACAAGAAACTGGAAGAGAGTCCCACAAGCGAGAAGCCCGAGGGAGAAAAAAAACTGAAGACATGGAATTTAAGGTTACATCTAGCCCTTTTCAACTGTAAAATGATGAGAGTTTTGCACTAATCTAGTACAGCGCTTATATTTATAAAATCTAGGTACTCAAGAGAAAGGTTCATCAGAACAATTACCATGAATGTATTTATAGAAAAGGCACCGAAATTTTTGCTGGAATTTCGAAAACACAAAGCAATACTTCTGAATGCTTTGCACAAAAATAACCGCATTTTAATGAGATTTTTCCCAAGTCTCCTACAGCTACTTTCAAAAGAAATAAAAACATCAGACAAATTTTAACAAATGCAAACGTCCACACCCTGATAGAAGGGGAAAACAACATCTTGTTTGTTTGTTTGGGTTTTATGGCATATCAACCATTGTGGGTTATTTAATGCCAAATCCAGTTTATATGAATTTTAAATGCCTATTTTCTATGGAATAAAAAACGTATAGCTGGCAACAATATTCCTTTACAAAAAAACGTATAGCTGGCAACAATATTCCTTTACAAAAAAAAAAAAAACGTATAGCTGGCAACATTACTTTTTTACAACATTATTGTTTCAAAAACTTAGAGCTGGCAACATTATTGTTTCAAAAACTTAGAGCTGGCAACATTATTTTTCTGAAAACATTATCTGAGACCTTGCTGTTGGATGCAGTTTATCGTCATACCCAGGACGCGGATGTAGTTTACCGTCATACCCAGGACGCAAAACAACATCTGTCAAATTTGTTCTATCATTAATTCAAAGAGAAACATCACTATTTCTACAGAAGGTGTTAACAGTATTGATTCCCCTTTAATATATACCGCCCAATCTACCGAACATGACTTGATTTATGTGGTTTGCACAAAGGAAAAATTAAATAAAAGTTTCAAACGACACAGCTATGTTAAGCATAACAATGTGATATCAACGGAGCTTGCAGAACATTTTTATTACAAACGTCTGTAATTTCGGCAAACACCTTAAGGTGTACATTCTGAAAAAAATATTCAGAATCTACTAACCTTTCAACCCTTAAAACGCATGAGAATCGTTACGAACTTCCCAGTCTGTGGGAATGTACAGAATTAAAGGAGAGTTCCATAACATTTATACTAAGCTGTTTGATTAATTCCTCAAATTCACTAACGGAAAATTGCAAGCTGGCGGAATTTTATTCATTTTGACGTGTTGATTACCATTACAGCCGTATTTCTTCATTACAAGACAAGCAACAAAGACTCTTATAAATAATTGCATTGATTCTTTTTAGGTCCAAGGCTGGGCTAAATCCTTCATAGTCAGTCTATGAAGAAGTACAGCTGTGAAATGTTGGATGCATTAATTTCAACTTTTATCAATAGCTACATTGTTTCTTTCATTTCATTTGGTTTACTTGAACAATTTCTAACTCAAGATGATTGTTGAGCTCATCAATTTGAGCCAGAGACAAAGAGACAATCCATGTAGTGGAAACTCCCTTGATCCCCTGCTCTAAAGAAGGAAATGTTTTTTTCATCTACAGAGAAGATCAGTTCTTTGTGACGCAAAAGGCATTGTGTGTATTGACTATTTCCAAAACGGCAACGCCATCAATGGAGAGAACTAGACTATCAAGACGAAAGACTCGGGGAAACTGACGAAAGGTGTTTTGTTTTAGTAGGACAAAGCTTCAGCACACAAATCGTTGGTTTCAATTACTACTGTGCATGAATGTGTCCTATAACGGGTGGATCATCCTCCTTATTCTCCTGATTTGACTATCATCTGTTCACCAACATGAAAAAAAATTGGCTTGGAACTATTATAGCAATGCTGATTACGTCTTATCAACTGTTGATGGATTTGTTTACGAACAGGATGAAAAGTATGATTTCAGCTGGCCTTGAAATAAAAGATGCAGTTATTAATGAGAAGAATTGAAATGAATGCATCCGACATTTCAAAGCGATAGCATTCCTTCATAGTCAGCCTATGAACATTTCAGCCCATCCACAGACCTGGAAAGAAACAATGCAGTTATTAATAATAAGTGTTTAAATGAATGCATGTAATATTTCACTGCTCTAGCATTCCTTCATAGTCAGCCCATGAACATTTCAGCCCATCCTCAGAACTAGTAATAGATAATGCAGTTATTAATAAGAGTCGAAATTAATGCATGCAACATTTCATAGCTCTAGCATAACCCCTTCATAACCAGAATATGAACATTTCAGCCCATTCTCAGACCTGGGAAGAAACAATGCAGTTGAATAAGAGTTGAATATGTGTATATCTGACTTATTGACTTTACTATTATTTTATTTGATATCCTCTTAGCTGTTTCTATCGTGTGATATCTCCTACCTGCAGCTTATAGACACGACCTTTCCTCAACTCATAAACTGTATCAAATTAAAATATGTGAAATTACCAATATTTTCCATTTCACTGAAGCAGACGTTAAGAACACAAGAGCGTTATCAACTCTTCTACCTTCTCTTTTTTCTTTCGTTTCCTAAATTTAATATCTTCGATACAGCTTTTCTCCCGTCAATCCTCATGTTCAAATAGGAATGGCCCATTGTTTATATGAAGTAATGGCAGGACGTAACCTAAACGCTAACGAATTAATTAAGAAATTAATAAATCACTTATTAAGGAACTAAATAAATCACTAAGGAATTAACTCACTAACTCACAAACTAATTAAGAAACTAACTTACTAACTTACTGAGGAACTCATTAACTAAGGAACTAATTAAGAGATTAACTAGATCACTAAATAAGAAAATAACCAAGGTACTAACTAACGCACCAACTAACTCACTAACTAACAAAAGGACTAACTAACTTAGTAAACTAAGGGCCTAATTAATTCACTAAGGAACTAATTCACACACAAACTGACGAAGGAACTTGGTGAGGAATTAAAGTAAGAAACTAACTCTGGAACGAACTATGGAACTAATTAAGTCCCTTACTAACTAACTAACTAATTGACTAACTAACTAAGAAACTAACTCACGAACTAAGTGAAAAACAAAGGAACTAAGAATCTAACTAAGGAACTAACTGGCTAATTAAGTAAATAACTCACCGAATCACTAACTAAAGGATTAACTAACGAAGGAACTAAGTAACTAACTAAGGAAATAACTAACTTACTCAGTGACTAACTAGTTCACTAAGGGTTTAAATTACTAAGCAAATAACTAATTAACTAACTATGGATCTAAATAATTAACTAATGAACTAACTCACTAACTCGCTAAATAAAGGACTAACTAGCTCATAAAATAAGGATCTAACTAACTAAGGATCTGAGTAACTAAATAATGGTCTAAATAACTAAGGTATTGACTAAATCACTAACTAAGAGACTAATTAACTAAAGAACAAACTAAGGAACTATCTAACTCGCTAAGTGTCGAAATAAATAACTAAGGGACGAATTAACGAACTAACTTAAGAATTAACTTATTCACCGACTAACTTACTAATTAACTAAGGGACTCACTAACTAAGGAACTAACTTATTCACTAACTAAGGAACTAATAAAAGAACTAAGGAACTAAATAAGGAAAGGACTAACTATTAGGTTGATGCAAAAATAATGTCGTTTTCTCACATATGTTACTATGTGAGAAAACGACATTATTTTTTGCACCAACTTAATAACTAAGGAACTAGCTAAGCAAGGAACGTGCTAACTAATTAACTAAATAAGAAGTTAACTAACTGTCTACAGGAATAACTAAGGAATTAACCAAGGAGACTAACGAAGGAACTAACTAAGGAACTAACTTATTACGGTCTAACTATCTAAGGAACTAACTTGCGAACTAAGTGAGTAACTCACTAACTCATTAACTATCACACTATTTAACTAAGAAACTAACTATGAAAATAACTCACTATTTGGTTGGTGCAAAAATAATGACGTAATAATGTCGTTTTTGGACGTTTAACGTCAAAAAACGACATTATTACGTCATTATTTTTGCACCAACCTAATAGATAATGGACTAGCTTAGTAACTAACTAAAGAACGAAGTAAGAAGCAGAAATATGATACGATGGTTTTGTTTTGTTTTGAAATCGCAATGCTTCGCCGTGGGATTACCACGGATCGTGTGAACCTAAAATAATTTTTGTTTTTCTTATTGCTTTTATTTCAGTTTGTCCCTTGAACTGGACTTATCACGACGATCATTGCTATCGCTTCTTTAGCGAACGGCTCAACTACGCAAATGCCGAGAAATCGTGTAAAGAATTCGACAGTGTTGTGGTGGCACCGAATGGAATTGAGGAATTTCAGTTCATGCTTTCTCTAACGTAAGAATCTAGGGATTTTCGTCAGATTTAAAGACTTTGTATGCACGAGGCCACGCTTAATGCAGAAAACGGGTGTAGGATGATTTTCCTTTTTCTTAATACTTTGCTTACCATTTGGAAGGTATCTTTCGCTATTCCAATCCGTCACATTTTCTATCGTCTGTTCTAACAATTATGTACGTTTTTGTACATCCTATGTCCTGGACTGGCCATCTTGCTAACGACTAAATATTCTTTCTCATTACAACTGATGGTTAGTCCTTACGTCTCTCTTTCCTTTACTACTATGTCGAGAAGTACATGCAGTTTTCCTTGTCTTTCTCTCATCAGCACAGTGTCACTTGCGTATCTAGTCTTCTAAGGATTGCTCTAAAGATGGAATAGATCTGGAGAGAAGACATGTTTTTGTCTTACATTCGTTTTTATTTTTTTATGTACTTATGCAGTTCATTTTGTATTCGGATACAGGCAGCTTGTTCCCATTTTCAAATTTTCTTCCACCCAGAATCTCTTTTTGTATGTTCTTTGTTTAAAATATGGTAGCTAGTTTGAGCAAAACTGCCGCTCAAATGTGTTTGTATTAGGTTGGTGCAAAAATAATGACGTAATAATGTCGTTTTTTGGCGTATTTTTTAACGTCAAAAAACGACATTATTGCGTCATTATTTTTGCACCAACCTAATACTATATGTCCGAGGATGCTTTACCTTATCCAAGCGCTGCTGTTGTGGGGAATAGATTATCGAAAGTATGGTTTCCCCGACTATTAAGATCTTAACCTCTTCAAGTTCGGTGTTAACCGTTATATATCATACATATATACATAATTTACAATTCTTACGTTCATAAAACAATTCCATTCAGTAATATCTTTGAGTGGCTTTTAGCCCTTTATTGGGTTAACAATTGCGTAAAAGAACGCAAAATCTGAGTCAGTGTTATAACGTATAGCGCCTCACATCAATCCTACACGCAAGCCACCAATCTGCCACAGGGTGGCATGCCACGAGCGTTTACCGCTCGTGGCCCGCTGTCGTACCGCTGGCGTTTTCGTCTCGGCAATGTCACCACTGGCGGAGCGCTAGAGGCCCATCGGTGGCTCGCCGCTGACTGCCATCAGGGGACCGCTGGGATTGCCATCGGCGGCATCCCAGTGGACCACTAGCGGTTTAGGTGTAGGGACGGTGCCCGGTACTGGGCCGGAGTGTTGTGAGCGATTATACACTGACGGTTTCGCACTCGGCTCACATGCCAAGGAACATCACTTGCGTGAAGGCAGGACCTGTTCGCATCACTGTACTCTACAGGCTGTCTGTCATTCGACCTCCCAGGCGAACCTATCGCGATATCGCTGCAAACATGTACGATTATGTTGTAGCTGAAGTGTAAACCTAGCTAAAGACAGTCTGCCTATTTTACTGTTGCAGGGAAATGATTGCTAACGGTTTAAGTTCACAGACCCTCGGGCAAAGTTTACTCTGGTAAATCACTCCAAACACCTTTGTAATCACCATTGGACTCATCCAACACTTTCCGAATCCTCTGCACTATCCTCAGATTGACACCCAATGCGCAAAATAAAAAATATAAAATGGCGACTATATATATATATATATATATATATATATATATATATTGTTGCAATTTATATTATTTTCAATGCTGAATTTAATTTTGAATAGCTAAAATGATAATAATTCATATAATTTGAATATTTCATTTAATATACTTCAAATAATTAAATTTGAATTCATATAGTAATTAATTTGCGTATGTTACATTCAATAATTTTTATCTTATTGTATATATTTTATTTTTTACCTGTCATATATATTATATGTGTATGCGTGTGCATGTGTGTGTGTGTATATGTGTATGGGTAGTGTTTGTTTGTGCGTGTGTTTGTGTGTGTCTCCTTGCAACATTTCAACTTACTTCCTCTGTTCATTTCTAAGTCTGATATCTATAAAATAGTTCTTTGTCTGAAGCCTATCCTTCTCGGAACGAAATGCGTCTGTAACTTGTTTTGTTCAATCATATATATATATATATATATATATATATATATATATATATATATATATTCTTTAATCCAGTTGAACAATTATATTAATTTTAATAGCCGACTTAGTTCGTAGGTTTCTCGGTTTTTAATTTAGATTTATATTGCAAAGTAAAATTTCAGTCATTTTTGCCGACAGCTGATTGCCAAAACATTAAGTTGAAACACATACAAATAAACTGTATCGTTTTCAGCGAGACGAGGACATCGTAAACACCTTTTTTCCCCCCAGTCTTTTAGGCTGAAATATTTTCAAGCAATCCCAAATTCTGAAAACCATCAACGAGCGCTTCGAAGTAAATTAACAATACATGAGGTTTGTCTAGTTCAACATCAATATTGATTAGTGGGTTCGATACTCACTGGGTACTCCATGCAATATTCGACATTACATGACTCGACAAGGGTTGACATATCTAACAAATTTAACTCGGCATGAGGTAATGGTCAACGAGACATATCTGGTTGACCATTACTACCAGGAGGAATATTTACGAATAATTAGGGAGGTTATTCTGGTTGATCATAACTACTGAGTAGAGGGTTTGATCTTCAGTGGGTACCCTATACAATATTGGGAATTAAATAACATAATATGGATTGGCATATTTAACGAATTTTACTTGGCATGAGGTAATGCTCAGCGAACCATATCTGGCTGATCATTACTGCAGCAAGGGTGATCGATACACAAGGGAGAACCCATACATTTAACCTTGTGCCAAACTAACATAATCCGAGATGGGGTTAATATTTAGGGAGGCTATTCTGGCTAAATGTCGTGGGTTTTATCCTCACTGTTTGCCTCATACAATATTCGAAATTAAATAACTCAAAAACGACTAATATATTCAATTATATATTATTATATATACATTATTATATAATATATAGTTAATATACAGTGCTGTTCGATAAAAGTGACTCACTTGATTTTTTTACTAAATGTTCTTTTCTCCGATGAAACAAAAGTTGAGCTAAATTCAAAAGATAAGCGATCTAAAATCCGAAGAAGCTTTGAAAGCTCTTTGAATTTAGCAGTAAGTACTGTCAAGCATCCGTTCAGTATAATGTTCTGGGGATGCTTTTCTTTTGATGGAACTGGTTTCTTAAAACCTATTGAAAAGATCCTCAGGAGCGAGCAGTACAAGACAATTTTAGTCTTGTCTGCTCCCTTCTGCTGAAAGGGTGAAAATCGACCCCACCAAGTTCATTTTTATGCAGGATAATGCTCCCTGTCACAAATCAAAATTGATGAAGGAATATTTTGATGAGAAGCAGGTGAGTGTTATGACATGGCCGCCCCAATCTCCTGACCTCAACCCCATAGAAAACTTATGGAACATTATAAAGTACAGGCTCTCGAGAACGGAGTTGAGCAACAAAGAGGATTTGATTGTGAATTTCATATCCGAATGGAATTTAATGCTTGGAGATGAGATTTGCCAGAACCTAATCAAGTCAATGCCAAAAAGGGTTGAAAAGGTTATTCAAAATAAAGGAGGACCCATAGATTATTAAATATTTCGAACTATATTACCTATTATAAATAAATTATACCTCTATTATTCTTTATTTAAAGCTGTTCGGTTATGTTTCTATTGATTACTAGTTGCAGGAGATAAGTGAGTCACTTTTTTTGTACAGTGTCTTTCCCTAAATCTCATTTATATCCAAAATTATAATTATCAATAGAATACCTTAGGGTGAGTAAACTTTTTTACTAGGTCTTCAGGAAGGGGGATTTATTTTAGTAAGATTAAAAATTAGTTTGACCCCAAAAACAATTATCGAAAAATTTTTAAGTAAAAAAAAAACAGGTAAGTCACTTTTATCGAACAGCACTGTATATTATTATCAACATATTTAATATTGGATGAGGTAATAGTTAGAGAGGCTATTCTGGCTAACCATTCCTAATGAGTCGGGGTTTTTATCCTCATTGTGTACCACATCAAATATTCGAAATTAAATAATCCAACAAATGACAAATGTAACTCAGCATGGGGTAATGGTCAACGAGCCACGTATCGTTTATCACTACTGCTAGTTAGAATATTCGATTCTCAAGGGAGACACAGTACTGCTGGCCATGTACTCCAAAATAATCTACACTTCGTAAACAGCAACAGAATGTCGTTTTCGGCGATAGTGAGTCAGATATTTGTGAGGATAAACTTCTCGGGATTGATTCAACGTCTTATCTTTTCATTTTTTTTTTTTACATTTCCTTAAAGTTCCTTTCTAAAGAGATCTAGATTTCATCAAGTCAAGAAGCTAAAATTAGCAACCGCCTCATTTATATTGAGCTTTGGTGATGGTGACAGCAAATAAGGTTTACGATCTTGCTTGCAGGAATTTAACAGAATGACGTAAACAAACATTTCCGATTCATATCGAGAAGGACTAGAAACATTTGATTATATGATAAATCTGTTGGTCCAGGCGAAGACAGAATGGATATTTGTGACCAAAAGGGGCAGCACATTGTTTAATGGGCGTATTGGGGACGTTCAACATGTAAGGGAATTCGACTAAGGAAATAAAGCAATCTTTTCAGAGACCGATTTAACTGAAAAGTGTCTTCACAAACGAAGTAAAATGTGCTGGAGATAATGGCGAAAAAAAAAACCGGTTCCATACAGGCAGCATTTGCGTTCAATGACCAAAAAGTTAAAGTTTGAAATCTTTTGAAATTTTTTCAGGAAATTCAACTTCTCAAAATCCTCTAATCTTTCATCTTTGGTGGTGTGAAAAGTTAAAATCTTGATTACATTATTATTTGCTTTTCTTGGATGTGTTCAAGTGATTTTTTTATAAATTGCTTTGTTTGCGATTTTGTAGAGCCAGTCTACATTTTTATTGTGGAGTGATTTCACAGCGGAGGCTTGTATTTGTACTAAGTCGGTCCTAAAATAGGTTCGACGTACACAACGTTAGGAACTTGATATAATAGGTATAACGCAGAGTAATCTAGTGGTGGTCGCTGATACTTTAGTATTCGACTAACTGTCGTCCAGCATCGACTGACTGAGCGACTATATTTAGTCAAACCCCACGTGGGCATGATGTGGCACAAGGCCGGTTTAACGTGGGCTCTCCGATCCCGTCTGATCGGCCAAAAATATGCCCATTGAACCCGTATAAACGGGTTCACGGTAGGTTTACCTCCCCGAAAGAGAATCCACCCTTCGGCGTAGCCTCCTTCGGGTTCCTCCCCGCCCGAAGGCAGAGAGTTCATCCGGTTGACCGAGATCGACTGACTGACCGACTATATTTAGTCACCCCCTCCCACGAGGGCATCATGTGGCACAAGGCCGGTTTAACGTGGGATCTCCGAGCCCGTGGGCCCGGTCAAAAATATGCCCATTGAACACGTATAAACGGGTTCAGGGTCGGTTTACCTCCCCGAAAGAGAATCCGCCCTTCGGCGTAGCCTCCTTCGGGCTCCTCCCCGCCCGAAGGCAGAGAGTTCAACCGGTCGACCGAGATCGACTGACTGACCGACTATATTTAGTCACCCCAACCCACGTGGGCATCATGTGGCACAAGGCCGGTTTAACGTGGGATCTCCGAGCCCGTGGGATCTCCGAGCCCGTGGGCTCGGCCAAAAATATGCCCGTATAAACGGGTTCAGGGTCGGTTTACCTCCCCCAAAGAGAATCCGCCCTTCGGCGTAGCCTCTTTCGGGTTCCTCCCCGCCCGAAGGGAGAGAGTTCAACCGATCAGCCAGTCGACTGACTGCCCGACCCCTTGAGCGACTCTTACTACTTCTACTTATTATAGGTGGGAGAGTCTATTAACTATAGAATAGGTGTATACCACTATAATTTTTTATTTATTATTTATTTTTTTAAGCATTTCATCCCAAGCAAGGCGGGAGTGCCCCTCTTACGCAAAGGGGTTACAGAGGGGTAAGACTAAAGAGCGGTGTTTGAGGAAACGATAAAGAGACGGACGGGGATCAAGATCAAGGCATCGGAAGCTGTCGATTGACATCACATTTAAATTTTTGAAGATTATAGTTATCAGGGAAGCAATTAAGAGGAAGGGAGTTCCACTGTCGGGAAGTGCAGGAGAAGAAGCTGTTGGAGTAGAAAAGACGGTTACATTTAACTGTTCCGGTGGTAAAAGGGTGGGACTTAGATGCTAACCTAGTAGCACGCTTAAATTCATGCAGCTGGGATACTAGTGAAAATAGCTTGTCAGAGCAATTGCCATGAACATAATTTTAGAAAAGACAGAGGGAAGCTACATTACGTTGGGCAGAAAGTAACTGGAATCGAAATGCCAGGTCAGGACCTATCATATTGCATATCCGTCTCTGGATTTTGTCGAGAACCTTGTATTGAACAGTGGGGACATTAGACCATACATGGCAAAAGTATTCACTGCAAGAATGAATGGTAGATTTGTAGTGACGAAAGATCTATGCCATCTCTAATCAACGATATGCCAGTGAATACAGTCAATATAGCCAATATTATGAAGAATCAAGCGAGGTTCGAACCTTTTCTTTTTCTTCTATGCCCAGTGTCCCTTCAGGACGTTAACAATCATGGCTCTCTACACTTCCCTGTCCTTTGTAGCTCTTAATAAATTAATTTTCTTGTCATCTTGTCCTAAAATTTGTTCCGCCATCAATGTATACAAGTTCGCTAGGTAGGTCATGCTCTGTCTTACCCCCGTTCTTCTTGCCTTCAATCTGTCCTGTAAGTATCAGATTTTCCAAGCCTTCTTTCCTCATTAACTTACCTTAGAAATTTTAACTGTCTCTTCCCGGTATTCAGTACAAGTCTCTTTTTTGTTTCTAATTTCTCTAAAACGTCATCGTTTCTCACATTTCGTTCCATGGTATCATCGACATCCTTCTGTAGAACAACTTTTACGTTGCTTCCTGTCTCTTTTCATTTGTGAGGTGATTGTCCAGCATTCACTACCATATGAGAGCACTGATATTATGTAAGAGGCCACTAATCTTTTTTTCTCTTTTCTTCTTATACTTTGCTTAGCTTTTGGAAGGCATTTTTCGCTATATGGCATTGAATGCTGGAAATTTTTGCCCCACATTAAGATGTGAAGCTATTTAATTTCAGACAATTGTTCCCATATTTGTTGTTGTCACAACGTTTCGCCCGTTGGGTACTCCGAACTTCGTCAGGTGTAGATCGATCTGGGTAACCTACATTTCTGAACTGAGCCTTAATCTAATCTACGGTAGATTGTTACACTGCTTATGGTCTAGGAATATCGTCTCGGTCTTATTTTTATGTAGTGCCTCTAAGTTATTGCTCACCCGTTTCCACTGAGTATAAGTAAACACCGCACTCGGTCGAAGTTCGGAATTCCCTGTGGATTACCGAGATCGGGATACACCTGGGGAAGGCCGGAGGGCACAACGGCCGAAAAGTGATAACAACAAAGTCGAGGCCAACAGTCCCAATATAAACAGTGTAAATCATATTAATTTTATTTCATTTATTCATCATGTTGCAGAAATATCAACAACATTTTTTTTTTAAATCGCGTTCACCCCAGGCAAAACTGTAAAGCCCCTAATACACAAGGAGTTACTGGGCTTGAAAGTATTAAAAAACAGAAACATTACTAAGGATAGAAGAGTAATCAGGAAGACATTAGATAGCGATTGACATTGCATTTAAATTTTTGAAGATTAAAGTTGATCGAAAAGTATGTACCCTGAAGGGAGTTCCACAAGCGAGAAGTGCGAGAAAATAAATTATTAGCATAGAACTTACGGTTAGAGCTAGGTATTTCAGCCGTAAAATGATGAGAAATCTTCGCTAGTCTAGTCATGCACTTTAATTCATAAAGTCTATGTACGATAGCAAAGAGCTTATCCGAACAATTACTATAAAAGTATTTATAGAAAATAACACAGGGAGGCAGCTTCATGGCGGTGGGACAGAGTCTGAAGCCGAAACGCCAGATTAGGACCAATAATATTGCTGATTCTTCTTTGGATTCTACATATATAGCAAGAGCGCGGGACGATATGTGGCAGCAATTGGGTGTGTTGAGTTTTTTTTTTTTTTTTTTTTTTTCATAGAAAGACGCCAACTCGCTTAGCAGTATTCAAATCAGCAGAAAAATACACTTTAAGCAGTCAGGCATAAAAAGAAATTAACATCACATAAAAACAAACCCCCTTCAAAATGGCTAAAGAATTGGCCGAAAACACTTGGGATCATGGACAATAAGGACAATTTGTGCACCCACTTAATTACACGAAACGGGAAGTTGTAAGAATGTTGGAAAAACTAAATAAAAAAAAAATGAATCAATTAACCGTAATTAGTGCGCAGGTGGGTTACAGAGAGTCAAAGTGAAAGTGAAGATTGAAAATCATTAGGATTAAGGAAGAACAAAAGATGGACGGTGTTCAAGACGACAGAAGAAAGCGACTGATGTTACATTTTAGAAGATTATAGTTATCATGGAAGCAAGTAAAAAGAAAGTAGTTCTACAGATGGGAAGTTCAAAAAAGAAACTGTTGGATCAGAAGTGGTGGTTGCATTTAGCTATTTCAACAGTAAAAATTGTGGGACCTAAATGCCAATCTAGTAGCAAGCTTAAATTCATATATTCGAGGCACCAAGGGAAAAAGCTCGTCAGAGCAGTTGCCAAAAAAATATTTGTAAAGACAGAGGGAAGCAACTCCACGTTGGTGAGAAAAAGGCTGAAGTCGAGATGCCAGGTCAGGATCGATTACATTGCAGATCCTTCTTTGGATTTTGCCAAGAATCCCGAGATGATTAGCAGGAACACCGGATCAGATATAGCAACAGTATTTAATGCACGGACGACTGATAAATTTATAAATGTGCAAGATGGAATCTGATGAGAAAAAAATTCTGGCACGTCACGAAAAGTCCATATTTTTCTTCAATAAGATTTCACGAATATTCAAGCCGATAGGCAAAAATAAAGAAATGTACATTTTAATAAATAAACGGTGCATCTATTCAAGTACGTGTATCCACTAAAACTACGTTTAAAGTGACAAAATCTTTCTTTCTTATATATATATCAAGACATTTTTATGTTTATACATTCTTTTTATAGATACAAATATTTAAGTAAAGGTTCTGTTTATAATAAGCAGTATTAAAAAACATTTACCGGTCTGGATGTCCGAGAAATTTCCACAGAAAATATTCGTTCTCCGACAGGATTTGAACCAGTATCCTATACGGAACCGTCATTTAGCTTGACGTGTCTTTACCGATTTGGCCACAGAGGCGCGTGAAAGGTTAGCAAGGTCGAATTCACTGTATTTAAACTTCAATCTTCCATGAATCTCTCACGCTAAACGAATCCTGTCGGAGGACGAATATTTTCTGTGAAAATTTCTCGGACATTCAGGCCGGTAAATGTTGTTTAATACTGTTTATTATAAACAGAGCATTTACTTAAATATTTGTATCTATAAAAAGAATGTATAAACATAAAAATGTCTTAAAATTATATATATATATATATATATATATATATATATATATATATAATAATTGACGAGCTTTTTTTGTTTACTGAATACGATCATTACTGGGTAATGCCAAATGATATTTATTAAGTCACATTTTTTTAAATATTAAATTGTGGAATAAATAAAAACATTTTTATTTTTTTTTAAATATTATAACGAAGACCAACATGGCGATGTATAAAATCATTTTGTAGGAAGCCATCTTGAAATGAACTAGATTAGGATTGTCGCGAAAGTTTTATTCCTTAGCAACCCTATATTCAATCTATCTGAATCTGTACCTCTTTTCTGGTATTTCCATTTAGCATAAAAAAACAGGTCCCCTTTTATCGACAACAGTATCAATACACACCCTTACCAAATCTGTCTTTTCCTGTCACACTTTCCAGCTAATCTGACATTCTTGTCTGTTGACATGGAAAAAAGACTAAAAATAAAAGACTGAAAAAAATAAATGAATAAAAGTTCATAGCTATGTCTTCATGCTATCTGAGAATCCCGTCAAAATATTTTTTACCGACTATGAGTCACTTTCCGAAAGTTAGTTCAATTTCTAAGAATGTTACAATATAAACTTAAATCCTTAATACTTATCTTGACAATTCCCATACATGTCTGCCTGTCTATTTGCTCAAATTTGAGAAGTCCTTCTACTTTAAAATATTGACATTTAACCGGCTCATTTCCCGTTTAATAATCAAGAACCTAGACTGGCAGCAAACCGCCTGCATGAGCTCAAAAGATATGCAAGTCTTCAAGAACACCAGAAAGCTGGAACACGAGGGGAAGTGGAATAATTAGTCGTGGGTGACCACATATGGAGAAAAAAAAAAGAGATCACCGCCCTCTGTGGGATCAGGTTGAAATCATAGACAAAGAACACCATTGGAA
This sequence comes from Acanthosepion lycidas, assembly GCA_963932145.1. Lineage (NCBI taxonomy): Eukaryota > Metazoa > Mollusca > Cephalopoda > Sepiida > Sepiidae > Acanthosepion > Acanthosepion lycidas. The sequence goes on along the minus strand of OZ010602.1, from coordinate 53,714,610 downwards.
AATTCGTAAACTTAAGAATCAGCACATATGCTAGGCCACAAAAATCTCCTGAGCCGACCAAGCATGGAAATGAATACAATATGGGAATCAGTAATAAGGAGTGCCAGAGAAAATCGATAATAACAACAAAAATTGCAATATGAGCTCTGGTAAAATTGTAACTGAAGACATTAGGTTTATAATACCCAGAAATTCATACACAAGGACACCTGGCACAATGGATAAAGGAGTTAGTTAGATCCAGTGACAGGACCCAAAAAGTGTGAGTTCAATACCCGTTTAAGGCAGTGGAGAACTTGAAGAGGGGAATTAACAGGAGATAACTGACATCCATTAAACCTGGCACGTGCAATTAGAACAGTGTACCCCAGTGAGCGAAATAAAGGGTTCAGTTCGACATTCCAACCACCTGATGAAGGCTGGAGCGTTCAACAGCCGAAACGTTGTAATAAATATGGCGACAAAGATGAGGACAATAGTCCGAATAATGTAAATATTGTATATAATACGTCATCTCAGAAATATAGAAATGGGTTTAATACAAGGATGTTTCTTCTCACCTGACTTATTCGTTCTACACAGTGAGGCGATTCTGAGAAAAGTGGAAGAACTACCAGGAGTCATTATTGGCAGCTATAATCTTAATAACATAAGATGAGACGGTGTTGATAGCACGGAAAAAAATACAAAAGCTCCTACAGAAGATAGTGAAGGAAATCAAAGAAGAAAGGTTTAAACATCAACTGCAGGGAGATAGAATGCATGTTTGTTAGCAGAAGGATGAGCCCAAAGTGTGAATAGAAAATCAGAGATATCAAAATCAAATATGTACAAAAATTTAGATATCTGGGAGGCGTTTTAAAAGTGCGACACTAAAATCTGAAAACGCATTTAGAGTAGCCAAAGACGCCTTCCAAAAGCTAAGCAGAATATTAAGAAACTAAAAAACTTCGTTACAAACAAAGAAAAATGTATCGAACTGTTATGGGACACATTTCCTCCTATAAGGCAGTGAATGCTGAACATTTCCTCAATGATGAAGTAGAGACTTGAAGTAACAGAAATGTCGTCCTATAGAATGATCCTGAGAATACCATGGGCCGAACATTTGAGCAACGATGAAGTTTTAGGGAAAATGCAAACAAAAAGAAGACTTATTCTTAACACCACGATGGGACAGTAGAAATGTCTAGGGCATATAAAGAGGAAAAAAGGCTTAACATATCTGATACTCCCAGGACTGATCGACGGCAAGAGGCAGAGGATAAACAACGTGTAAAATACTTAGTGAGCCTGAGTAAATAGTTGGAGGAACGAAGTTTAGGAGAAATAACAAAACATTTATGACACCATGTTGATAGCAGACACAGGAAGAAAACTACAAAAGCCCCTACAGATATCCATTAAAAAACTGAAAAACTTCGTTACAAACAAAGAAAAATGTACTGAACTGTACCGGGACACGTTTCCTCCTATAAGGCAGTGAATGCTGAACATTTCCTCAAAGATGAAGGAGAGAAATAGGAGATAAATGACAACTGACAGCCATCCATTAGGTTTATAATAATAATGCCCAGAAATTTATACACAAGGACACATGGCACAGATGATAAAGGCGTTAGTTAGATCCAGTGACAGGATGAGTTCAATACCCGTTTAAGGCAGTGGAGAACTTGGAGAGGGGGATTAACAGGAGATAAATGGCAACTGACATCCATTAAACATGGCACGTGGAACCATAACAGTCTACCCCAGTGAGCGGAATAAAAGGTTCAGTTCCAACCACCTGATGAAGGCCGGAGCGTACAACGGCCGAAACTCCAACTTCCTACAAAAGACAGGAAATTGTGGAGAGCCATGTTCGCCTACGTCCTGAAGGGACTAGGTTCATAAAGAAGAAGGTCCTTCGCTTCTATGTGCCGTGTATCTTTAAGTATTGCCCAGCTTTTTTACGAATAAAATAAAACTAATCCTGGCGACAGCTAAGAGATAGCTGAATGCCTGGGAGAGACAATTTTAGAGAATTTAATATTTATATGAGACATTGAGGTTACGAAAGGCGGAGTAATGCAATAAGTAACCATCTTGGCGATGCCAAAAGCATCAAAAAGCATGATAAGCAAGCAAGTACAAGAATTTAAATATCCTGGAAGTGTTGAACAGAGACCGGAAACTGCGACAACGAAATTCGAGGACGGATTCGGATGGCGAAAGATGCATTCCAAAAGTAATTAACAATTACAGAACAGAATGAATGGTTGTTAGCAAAATGGACGGCTCAACATGTAAATTACAAATTGGAGATACTAATCCGAAAACAGATGTTGTGGCACTGAAATCCGAAGACACATTGGGATAGCGAAAGATGCTTTCCAAAAGCTAAGAAAACTATTAGGTTGGTGCAAAAATAATTTCGTTTTCTCACATAGTAACATATGTTAGAAAACGAAAATATTTTTGCACCAACCTAATATTAAGAAATAAGAAAATCTCGTTAGAAACAAAGAAAAGAGTGTTTAAATACCAACTCTCCTAAATCACATACAATATTGAACAATCTTCTCACAGATGAATAAAAGACTTGAGACAACAGAGATGCGGTTCTACAGAAGGATGCTGAGAATACCATCGACTAAGTAGCTGTAACGAGGACGTTTTCAGAGAAGTGGAAATAAAAAGTTCACTTACATTTCACTTTCAGAAAGATTTTGAGAATGAGAAAGTGGAAACAAAAAGTACACTTACGTTTAATATAAGAAACATTTCTAGGGCACATAATGAGGAAAGATGGTTTAGAAAATTTGATACTCACAAGACATATTGAAGGCAAGAGGGACAGGGGAAATCGGCGCATAACCTACCTAATGGACTTTGTTCAAATGGTTCGCTGAACACGGATTAGGAGAGTAGAAAGACAAAACTTACTAAGAACTACAAAGGACTTGAATTTGTGAAGAGCCATGATCTCCTACGGCATGAAGGGACACGGCATGAAGGGACACGGCATATAGAAAAGAAATAAGAAGAAATAAAAAAAATGAAGAGGGATGGGTTTCGTCAGGATATCTAAGCTCTAGTCACAGTACATGTGGTTCCATAGCAACTCTAATGCTTTATGTGACTCGTGCTTTTGGGAACACAAATGTTATTATTGTTAATTTCATGTAATTTAGTAAATTTATCAGTCAAAAGCAACAGCCATTTCTAAATGTTCTGGAATTGTCTGGTTTTCCATTGGATAATATCTACAATTGCCATAAAAAGAATTAATTTGGCTTAATTACAAGTTGGGCAATTTCCTCAAACATAAATACTCAAAAATATGCATTTACGTATTTTAGGGTTGATTCTACTGTATCATACTGACGTTAGATTATTATATTTTGGTACAAGCAACAAAGAAATTACTAATAGAGTTAGACATCTTTAATCCGATATCTTTGGAACCAGACTGCTGCTGGATGACAAAATATACCGGATGACAGAAATTAACCCTAAAAAAAGCTGTATAAACCTGCCAGCTCATTCTCTATATATCTTACTGTGTTAACAAAGGTCGAAGTTTAAAACAGGTCGTTATTGGTATCCGTTTGTATTGTGTGACCATGGATCTGCGCCCCAAAAAGCGCAGGACTAGGTAGTGTTTTTTTTTATGAGTGTCCAGCAGTTGCCCCTGGAGCCCGTCGCCCCTCTCGACGCTACCGACGTTGTCCAAGGGAAAGGCAGACGCCTATACAACTGGGCAGCGGAATCATCGCAGGAGTTGCCAAAACGAAAAATGACATTGGACTGTCTCAGGGACACCGACTGCGGATTCGAATTCAGAGTAGTTGTTCTCCTATTCTGGTCGCCAACTCTGGCTACAGAGCTCAGACTGTCCTACTATCGTTGTAGGTTTTGAATTCAGTATTTCATTCTAGACCGGTTGCTACCAACGGTAAAATGAACCCAGACTGTTAATTTGACCATGGTTGGCGGGAAGAGGGATAGATTCATATAGTTCTCAGGGATAGTGGCACAGAAGTGAATGTAATGAACTCGAGTGAAATTCGAACTCCGTTTTCCAAATCCTAAGTCCGTGTCGCAATCCATTATTCCACTGTGCCTTAAAACAGGGTGTAAGACAAACATAATGCTTCCAAACAATTTTTTTTATTGTTTCATGCAATACAAGGCCTATATATACATACTATCCTGAATTGATAAATATGCAAGACCGTATCGCTAAAACACTCTGCTGCTGCCGGCTGCTGAGGGAGGTTTCTAAACATTGTATGGCGCAGTCCTTGTAACCACTTACTGAACTAATGACTGGGGATTAAAAGAGGTTCCGGAATATGAGAGGTGCCGGATTAAAGATATCCGAATGTATTGTCTTGAAACACGTAAATCTTCTCTGTAAATAGTAATCTAGTCAAAGCTTCTTTGTTTTCTTTATTTATGCGTCGCGTCGCTTCACGATGTCGGTGATCAAGGCTATCCACATTTGCAGTCCTTCGGAGCTTTTAATATTTTTTTTTGTTATCTCTCTTAAACCTTGCTATTATATATATATATATATATATATATATATATATATATAAATTTTTTTTTTTCTTTGGGTTTTTTTCTTTGGGCCTTGAACTCGTATGCTGGGCGATTATTTTCGGTTAACGTATGTGTTCTTGGTTCTTTCTTTTTTTATACCTTTTTCCCCTTTGGTATTGGCTTGTTTATTTGAAAATCAAGACACCGAAGGTTTTCCGAGCGAGTATAGTTTCTTATACTTATAAGATTTCTATTAATAATAATAATAATAATAATAATAATAATATATATATATATATATATATATATATATATATATATATATATATATATATATATATAACCCATTACAATACGAAATGCCACCCAGAGAGTTACTGAATGAGGTTGGTGTATTTAAATCACGTTTAAAGAGAATAACAAAAGCTAACATGAAAGAAAGTAATTTTTTAAATGATCTTTCCCTTGTACAAGGCCAAAGAGACACTCAAGGTAGATTTTTGCAGAGTAAGACACAGTGATTATATGCGGTAGTTAACAGTTGACCTAAGACTTGAAAATGTTAAGTGATCGGGGAAGCATCGGTTCCACAGACCACCGGTTCGTGGGAAAGTTGAAAAGGGTGAAAACATTTGTTATATCACTTTTGATAGAAATAGCTACAATGCAGCGAGAGGCTTGCGAATTTTCGTCCGTGGGGAAAGTGGTTGTAGGGTGGAAAAGAAGTCGTCATCCGTAAGGCCGCTGAAACGCTTAGTTACTTTCTAATGAGATATTCCGTTGTTATGTAACATCAGGCGTGTTCGCTTATGGGCGATGAGTAAGGCAACCTGTCTCGCATTGTCAAGGAGACAAAATTAGATAATTACAGGTAAACATAGAGAATCACATTGTGTTTTCATATTATAGAATAGATTATGAAAGAGGAGTTTTTGCTAGTGTCGACATTATCACCATCATCGTCATCATTATCATCGTCATCGTCATCGTCATGACTGTTTTCGTTTCAGTAATAATAAATTTTGATATTGTTTCTCCGGTCCTAGATCAACGGAGGGTGGTGTGTGGTTGGGCATAACCTTTGAAGATAACAAATGGCGAACCTCAACGGGTGACAATGCCCAATGGACGAACTGGAAGGCTGGTAAGTAGACTAATTAGACAAAATGCCATAATTGCCGCCCTACCCAGTGACAATTTTGTTCATTAACAGACGAGAAATTAATTCACGAAGAAGGGGGCAAAGTATTCCCAGTTGGAACAGAAAAATGTCGCTTGTATACAATTTGTATTTTGAAATATTCCAATCTTAATGTTTTTGTTCTTCTTCTTGTTCTGTTAAAGAAAAAGAAAAAAAAAGATACATATTTAGGATTTTTTATTCTCCGGCTTTTTCAAAGGAAGATTTTGTTTAGTGTGCAGTATTCGGTCGCTTGATACGACCATGTCCCAGATGCCATCATTTTTGTCAGAGAGAGAGAGAGGGGGGGGGAGAGGGAGGGGATACGGTATATACAAAATGGGACAGATAAATTTGCCCTCTTTTCTCTACCACATTAGTGGAAGGGGTCAACTACTTACATAGCTTTATGTTGATATATTTAATATGAGTGTAAATATCATTGGTGACATTTTTTGAAGCTTTGGTAGTATTTTATTTTTTTTCATTGGTTTCACCCCCACGTCATGTCATGCTATAGATTTTTATATATATTTATAAAAAAAAATGTATATTACCAAATTTTGATGTCATGCGTATTTTAGTAGAGTCCCTGTCAATGGGTGGTATTGCGGTATAGGCTGGATCGAATGGCGATGGATAAGTTCTTGTGGTGATAGAGTAAACTGTAATAAATGAATGGGTCGCGGATCAGATTAGCGAGGGTAGTCAGTGCTGACCAATCTCACCTCAGATTTCTTTCAGGCTTATGCCCAAATTGTAATTATATTGCAATACATAATCATTAGGGATTACCCTTCCCCACAACATTTATATATAAATTAGTTAAGAAATTCATTAACCAAATGAGGTGTTTTGGTTACTGTGGTGTGACAGGTAAGCGTAAATGTGATGGTATGGTGAAAGGGTTGTTATTTGCACGGATGGGTTTGAGACTAGCTAGGTTAAATGTTGGACTAATAAAGACGAGATTCCTCACATTTGGCCTTGTGCCACATTTGTACTTTAAATACAATAAATACCTACTCCCTTACGCTACTGTCTGGAAGCATTATATATACCATTTTCTCTCTTCAATCAGCATGGCTGATGCTAACCTCCAGGAAGTTGTGCCTTCTAGGGCTAACGTTCTTGGCTGACATAAAGTGGAAAGACTATATTGGATCCATTGCTAGATCTGCTGCTAGGAAAGTTGATTCAATGTGTCGTGCTAGACAATTTTATCTCTTTAGAATCTTTCATGCATATAAATCTACCATTCGCCCATGCTCAGAATATATTTCTATCACATAAGGTCTGATATTCCTGCTATATATCTAGAGATCCTTGATATAAAAGTATCGGCAATATTATTGGTCCTGATCTGGTGTCTCGGCTTCAGTCACTTTCCCACTTTCATAAAGTTATCTCCCTGTGTTATATTCTATAAATACTTTCATGGTAATTATTCGGATGATCTCTTCGCTATGGTACCTAAACGTTTTTAATTTAAGCGCAGCACTAGGCTATCATCTAGATCTTATTAATTTTCAGTTGAGCTAGCTAGATGTAGCCGTAAGTTCTATTGAATAACACATTTACGACGGAATGTAAAATAAAGTACATGATACTATTGGCATTAGGTTGGTCCAAAAATAATGACGTAATAATGTCGTTTTCTGACGTGCAAAAATACGTCAAAAAACGACATTATTACGTCATTATTTTTGCACCAACCTAATAAAATAAAATATCGATATATATATATATATATATATATATATTTCGATATTTTATTTTATTAGGTTGGTGCAAAAATAATGACGTAATAATGTCGTTTTCTGACGTTCAAAAATACGTCAAAAAACGACATTATTACGTCATTATTTTTGCACCAACCTAATAAAATAAAATATCGATATATATATATATATATATATATATATATATATATATTTCGATATTTTATTTTATTAGGTTGGTGCAAAAATAATGACGTAATAATGTCGTTTTCTGACGTTCAAAAATACGTCAAAAAACGACATTATTACGTCATTATTTTTGCACCAACCTAATAAAATAAAATATCGAAATATATATATATATAATTCACGAACGTTTTAGTCAGCAAATTGACAAGTTAGAAGGTTATGTTATTGCTGGACGAAGTTTTGAACTGTTTCACTATTTCTTATCGAATCGCGAAATTTTATCTCTTCTAGATCATTTTCCCTTAATGCAGTTGTCCCCCCAGGGCTCTATCTTTGGACCCATATTGTTCCTAATTTTTTATTCGAAGACCTTCCTCATTTATCAAATCAGTATCTATGTCGATGACGCTGATAGCACAACCCCAGTGGATATAAAATAAACGTCCCTTTCGTAATATGTCAAGACAACTGAAGCAATATAACTGAACGAAAAAAAAAAAGTTGGAAGAAGGCGCCCGTTAGGTGGCGCTGCTTCAGGACTATAATAAACATGTTATAAGCTTCCTATTCCACTTTTCTATATAGAATGCAGTGGTAGTTTTCCTTTCTAGTGAAATTTAGTCACCCAATCTAGTAATGCATCTCCCCACCCCCGCGCGAATACACTCACACACACATACATTATATATATATATATATATATATATATATATTTTTGTTTGTTTGAATAAAAACAGACCACGTTAAGGTTCCATGTAATAAATTATTTCACCATAACCCCTTTAACAGGGCTCTGGATCATCAGACTTTACTTCCAAAAATTGAAATGAAAAATGAAAAATGAAAAGAAATCCACACATTTTTGACGGACCTCATCAAGTATACGTAAAATTAACGAAGTGAGGAAGTGAGGTGGGAAAGAGGATATGAATGTGTCATATGTATCATTTCAAATTCTTATTTTTAATTTTTAACTCCAATGTGTCGGCTAGATGTTGTTCGAATTTATTGTGTCTAGTCTCAAGATATAGATGGCTAAGGAGTGGAGGGGTGGAGACCGACTTTAAAGGAAAAAGCTACACTACTTTCACGAGGACAGTTTTTCTTTCAAATTTTTTAGACGCTGTTAATTCGCGTTACTTTAACGGGCATGTTTGTGAGGTTAAGGTTTTTTCTGTATCTAAGTGTTTAAACAATCTACGAAGAAATTAATTTGAAATTCGGTCGAGTTTTTTGTTATTTTCTATGAAACAGTCGATTAGAAAAATTCACAGATAGTACATTGAAAGAGTAATCTATTTTATATTTAGTAATCTTATTAATTAATTTATTTTTATCTTTTATTAATTAGTAAAAAAAAAACAAAAAAAAACCTATGTATATTCCCATATTTACACATATACATCTGCAGAGAAAACGCATATTCATATATCTTCATACATATCTCCACATACACTTATACTTACATATATATACATATAACGTGGTCTGTTTTTATTCAAACATATCTGCTCTGAATATTACATTGAGCTCTCCGGATATCATCCTCCTCGGATTTACTCATACGGATTACCTAAGTTTGCATAAACTATATATATATATATATATATATATATATTATAGAAAAATTATTACCTGTAGAACAACATTTCCGTCTGGAAAAACACGATTTCAAAACCCATGCCAAATTCACTATAATTGAGAGAATAGAAAAGTTCAGAGCAGATAATATTAGAAAGATTTTAGAGTCCTATGAAAATAAGTGGATACAACGTCTAAAAACAAAATATCCAGCCGGGCTAAATCATAAATTTAACAATACAGATAATAGCAATATATAAATCAACAAATCAAAACCTACCCACATTTCTCACCCACACAAGACAGACATGCTTACGGAGGTGTTGAGGCCTCACACTTATACACTTATACACACACCCACACGAATATACACACTTACACACATCATACTCACTCACTCCCTAATGAGTCAAATGATAACACACACCCACAGCAATACACCCGCTTACACATATCATACTCACTCACTCCCCAAGAACAAAATAACACACCCCCTCACCAGGTCCAATAAAACTGTCAAACTGACCAGAGAATTCGAAGCAGCATGTATATCCAGCTCATATCTCAAATAACAACTTAAAAGAGACTGTTTGACCAACACAAGGAATGTTAAAAGATTCATGTTAAAAAGATAAAAAAAAATAAAAAAAAACAAATGAAAACTACAGACAAAAGTTCATTTTCTCCATCAAGACATTCATTTCTGTAGTTTAGTGCTAGCAGCAAGCAGAAATATTTCTCCTCCCGATGATGGCCATTTCGGCCGAAACTAGTCGAGGAATCTCAATGGAATAATAATAAAAAAAACGAAAGAATATTAATCTAGAACCGATTGTGTCTTAAGATTTTAATTTTTTAATATTTTTTTTTTATTGTTCAATATATATATATATATATATATATATATATATATATATATGTGTGTGTGTGTGTGTGTGTGTGTGTGAAAAGTGTGTGTATATAAATATAAATAAATATATATATATGTGTATAATTATTTATATATTATATGCGCGGTACTTATAAGAAAGCGTTCAATATCAGAGATAGACCTAACATGTATGGCTGGATAGATGTGAACTTGTGACCCCGGGTTTCACGCTTTAGCGATCGTCTAAAGCGTGAAACCGAGGGTCACAAGCTCACATCTATCAAACCATATATATATATATATATATATATATATATATATATATATATATATATATACTAACAGGTTTTGCCCGCTCCCTATCGCTTCGTAAAGTAAGATATATTCACTACTTGAAATCTAAGAAACAAAAATTTTAAATGAACATTTCATTCATAAATTGGTCGTAAACATGAAAGAAATCATTTGTATTTATTCAGATAGCTAAACATTAAACAAATGAAACATGATGAAACATTTAACAGGTGTTGACACATAAAATGCATGTATTTGAATGCACAAAATATACACTGGTATACAATGGTAGAAAAAAAAATTGAAATCAAAATGAAGTTTTTGTTATATAATTCTAACAGTAATGCAGTTGGATAAACTACAGTTTTTTGTTTTTTCTTTGGAGCAAGTGTAAATAAATTCCTTCCATTTCCAACTCTTGAACAGCCAACATAATTGACCATGAGAAAAGCAGGGTTGCATAAGGTGAAGTTCAGTAACTTTCATTGATTGACCTTGTGATCTATTACTAGTCATTACAAAATTTACTCTGAGTGGGAATTGCAATGGTTTCAAATCAAAAGGCATATCTGTTGGAATCAATGAAATTCTTGGAATCGGTACAGATTCTCCTTTCTCTTGACTAGTTATAATCAGGGCTTCCAATAAGTGAGGTAATCTTTTCTTCGCAATAAGACGTCTACAAATTACATAACTTTGGAGGATCATTTCTCAGCAGAATTAATGGTGCTCCTTGTTTTAATACCAACTTGTCTGATAGCATTCCTGGAAAATCTAACGAATTCAAAAATTCTATAGGGAAGTTGACTGCTTCATCTTGATTCACAGTTGTATCTTTGGATCGTTGTGTCCTTTCCTCTTTTAGGATATCTTGAAGAATCTTCTGATTGATGATCTGTACTCTTTCATTTTTGGGAGCCAAAATTGCTCTCGCACACAGCCAATCTGTATTCTGGAAGATTTCTGCTATATTGGGATATACTATAGAATTATTTTCTCAGTGCCATCGACCAGAGTTCATAAACATCCAGGAAAACTGATTTGTCCATATTGATCACGTGAAATTTCTCCATTTCCAATTTCCAAGTCACCAAATTCTTTTGCTGTCCTATCTTCATTGACTTCCACTCTCATATTAGTGGTCAAAAAGCCCCTTTTAATATGATCCGACAGATAAGAATTTTTTTAGGCAGACATGAAGTTCATCTGCAGCTTTTCCTCATTTGATAACAGAATGTGTTTGTCGGAAATCTCCAGATAGCAGAATTGTTACTCTGCTCATGAGTCTATCATTATGTCTAATATCTTTTAGTGTTCTGACTAAAGCCTCAAATGCACCATTGTGGGCCATACTGCACTCATCCCAGAGTATGAAGAAAGTGACCTGAAGTAGCTTGGCTAGGTTTGTACCTCTGTTTATGTAGCACACTGGTTCGTCATTACAGAACAAGTCTAATGACAGTTTGAATGTCAATTGAGCAGTTCTTCCATCAGTAAGCAAAGTGGCTGCTATTCCAGATGATGCTACAGTTAATGCCACTGCTCTTTGCACCCTAACTGAAGATAAAAGAAGATTAATTATGAACGTTATTCCATTACCTCCAGGAGCATTCACAAAGAAAATTCCTCCAGCAGAATTATTGATTCTTAACATAATCTGGGTGTAGATGACTCTCTAGTCATTTGTAAGAGGTGTATTAGTCTGTATTTGATGGATCAGCTTTCATGGTTGTATTCAGTCTCTCTCATGATTTCTCTATTTATGGGATCAGAATCTGTTTAGTTTGGGAAGTCCGAAATGAGAGAGTTCTTTTTGTGTCACATTTAGCACCTTATCTTCTATTTCACACAGTGCAATGTTCACAATCCTCGAGTTCATTTGTATGGCTGGTCCTGGATAAACCAGTTGCATATGATGAAGAATATGATAGTTTCTTGGTGTTTCACACACAGATTCATTGGATTTGAAATTTGACAGGTAGCAATCATAACAGCAAAGAGATCCCTTATTTGCATTGGTGATTGATATGAAACTGCCCCTTGTAAAGTTCGGTCCCAATGCTCATCGCTTTCTGTAAGGCCAAGTTGAATGCATGCCTGTCTGTATGTCTCAAGAATATTTCCGTTCGTTGTTTTCAAATTTTGAAATGATCTTTGATCCCTGACATTAGGAAGAAGGAATCGAAGAAAAAAAAACTCAGAATATTTTTGGATGTATAAACCCTACCAAGTACATCACTACATTTAATAGCATGTTCAGTTGGATGAGGTTCTACATGCTTTCTTCTGTGGAATTTGAATGTGTAACATTTAAACACTTCAGGATAGAGAACTATTTTGGCAAATTCTTCTACATTGCATAGGTTAATGAATGCCATTAGGGTAGTGTGTTTTGGGGAGTTTCAATCAATTCCTAAGCATTGTCTTCAGTAAGTATACACCTGCTGTCCATTTTCAAGATGAACTATTAAGTGCTGAACTGGTGGGTGTCTGTTCTGAATGTTAAATGAAAAAAAATTCTCCAGGCAGCCTCATTGCAAGAAATGTGTTTTTCACCGCTTGGTCACTCCCTTAAGGTTATGCACTTCCACATCTACTTTATGGACTTAACACTGTTACAAAATTCAACATTAATATAAGCATTGAAAGCTTTTCACAGAAGAGGACTACAGGGAACAAGCCATTTGTTGCGTAGCAGTATATTTTGTCCATTTCTTTCAAAGTTGAACCTAAATCCTCCATCTTCAGTCTTTCTTCTTCTGTAACTTCGGTAACCATCTTATATATATATATATATATATATATATATATATATATATATATATATATATATATATATATGCGTGTGTGTGTGTGTCTATATAAATAGATATAGGGTTAGGCAAATGATATAACTAGATATTAGCGATTGTATACGCGTGTGCTGGCGTGCATATGCCGGTAAGCAAATAATTACCAAATGAAGCCAAGAGGTGTAGCCATAATAGTGCTCAATATGAATAGGCAAAGTTAAGAAATATATATTAATGATTACACATATACCTAGATTGGTGTGCGACTCGAGTTTCGTTGGTTACCCAACTCATCGGGCACAAGATATAGCTTACTGTTATTGAGTATATATATATATATATATATATATATATATATATATATATATATATATATGCAACTCCTATATATATCATTTCTATATTACATATGCACGGTACTTATAGTGCTCAATATCAGCAATAGAGCTAACATAATTAGTTGCGTTGATGTGAGTTGTGAGCTTGGGTTTCACGACTTGCTATCGTCTGAAAATCTCAAAAGCGTGAAACCCAGACTCACAAACTCAAATCAAAGCAACTATACATATACATATATATATATATATATATATATATATATATGTAATTATAGTAACCTAGGGATGTTTACTGAATAGAATAATCACACGAAGGTTGGTAATGAACGATAATACTTAGGACACGAACAATACATATAAGATTCATCAGCGGCGCATCAACTAGAAGTAAGTCAAGCGAATTCCACAATGAATCTCCAACTGCAGACCAACATACAGTATTTACAGTAAGTATTCTACAACAATACACACACACACACACACACACACACACATATATATATATATATATATATATATATATATATATATGAATATATATACATACACTAGATCATTGCAAATGTTTGTGCCTGATTAAAAATTACATTAACAAAAAAAACGGCCACAAACTTTTGCAGTGATCTGATATATATATATATATATATATATATATATATATATATATATATATATATATATATATATATATGGTTGGATTGATGTGAGTTTGTGACCCTGGGTTTCACGCTTTTGCAAACGTCTAACGATCGCAAAAGCGTAAAACCCAGGGTCACACACTCACATCAATCCAACCAAATATGTTAGCTCTATCTCTGATATTGAACGCTTTCTATTAGGTTGGTGCAAAAATAATGTCGGTTTTTGACGTTAAAAATTACGTCAAAAACCAACATTATTTTTGCACCAACCTAATAAGTATCGCGCATATAATATTAGGTTGGTGCAAAAATAATGACGTAATAACTTCAAAAAACGACATTATTCCGTCATTATTTTTGCACCAACCTAATATATAAATAATTATATATATATATATATATATATATATATACAAACAATTTTCACACACACACACACATATATATATATATATTATATTATGATCTTATAATATGACCTTATTGTGTCATTTAGGCAGTTAATGTTAAATTCTTACAAATTTTTTGTCTCTATAAGGCTTTCATTTATTCTTGACTGCTAGGAAACTCGTCTCTCCCTAATTTTAATGCATTTTTGCAATAAAGAATTACTTACATTCTACATGTAATCGATCGTTGCCCGTTAAGTATTTCTCGACGACGCAAAAAGTGTCACGGATGATTAACGCCCTTTATTGTTCTATCGCTTTTAACAATATCTCATCCGCATATTCTAATGTGTTCCCAGGTCAACCGGATTTTAAAGAAGGTGAAGAAAAATGTGCTCGTTTTCTAACTTTCGACGATAACAAGTGGGACGATGTCCCATGTGACTGGTTGAAGTTCAACGCCTTTCTGTGCAAGCGCACTACATTTCGTGTCGCACGTAAGTATTCGTCTTTCCTTTTAAATGCAATTTGTTTTTCAACGTATTATTAAAAGAATGATTCCATGTTGGCTCACTCTGTCATAAGAAACAATGTTTCTCACCAGAATCTATCTTACACATCTATAAGTCTACCATTCGTCAATGCTTAGAATATTTCTCCCACATATGGACCGGTACTGCTGCTATTTACCTTAAGCTCCTTGATAAAATCCAAAGAAGAATCAGCAATATTATCTGTGCTGATCTGGCGGTTCGGTTTCAGTGACTTTTCCACCGCCGTAAGGTTGCCTTCTTGTGTCTTTTCTATAAATACTTTCTTGGTAATTGTTGGGGTGATCTCTTCGCTATGTGTTGTGGTAGGATCCACCTAATTTGCATAGTGGAGTGCCGACCATATAAATATGGTTGATACCGGGCAGAGAGAACCAGAGACTCTGCCCGACTGCGACTCAGTCAACACACATTCCAGGAACGGTCTTCCCAGGAATATACAAAAGACTATATGTAAATACTGTGTACACTTTCTTGTTTCAACACATTTTGTTCTAAGTACATTTTTGTGTTGCATTATTATTCCATGCATTAGTCAAGTTTCAACACTATGGTATAATATATTTTATATTGTAAATAATTATTAGGGCTAGTTTTTAAATTGTTGTTTTATTCCCCCCACAGTCAATGAATTGTACATATGGAGACTAGTTAGGACTTTCATAGAGACAATGGGGTATTATGGTGGGTGTAGTAAGAAAAGTAAATAAGAATGCGTTGTTTTGGTGTTAGCAATATTGTAGTATGTTTTGGTCAGTATTTGTGGCCAGCTAAGTTTAATATTAAGACAGAACAAGACCGCCATTTTCCCCATTCCTTATTTTTAGCCTTGTGCTTCATTTTCTGTACTGAAGTGAAAATAAATATCGCTCTTCCCAATGGTACCCAATTAAAAAAAACATAAATTAAGCACAGTACTAGACTAGCATCGAGTTCGTATGAATTTTCAGATGAGTTGGATAGATGTAGCTGCAAGTTCTATGCTAACTGTTTATTTTCTCGCAATTCTCACTGGTGAGAAGTCCTTTACGGTTCCATGTTTTCCAGGCAACTGTAATCTCCAAAAATTTAATTACAACGTCAATTGCCATCGACATGATTACTCTTTTCTCGCGCTCATTAGTAATGTTTCTGTTCCTAATTCTTCCACACCCAGTAACCCCTTGTGTCTTAGTGGCTTTCCTGCCTTGCTTGGGCGGAAATTGATTAATGGATTATTTTGGTTTATCGTGGCGTCATAACTTTGGTATTTACGCGTAAGTGACTATAACGGACGCAACTGGAATTGGAACTCGGCTCTCCGATTAACAATTCCGAGCCATTATTCATTACACCACCCGCACATCCAAGCTAACAGCACCTGGTATCCCGAAGTGATCCACCTATGTATTAGGTTGGTGCAAAAATAATGACGTAATAATGTCGTTTTTTGACATATTTTTCAAAAAACGACATTATTACGTCATTATTTTTGCACCAACCTAATACGAACAAGGATCGACGTTAACTTCGGTGATCGTACGGGAACCGGTGTTTCAACGTGATATGTCCATAAGCCTCCAATGTAATAAGATGTATATATTATTTAGCGCCCTACCAATTTTGCGGTACTGTGCTTGACAAAGACCAACAAATAAATATATTTTATGATGAAAAATATGTATACTCTAGAAAAATGTTTTTTAATTTCACGCAACGACATAGATTAATTGATCAAAATTATTTCCTTTTTAGAAACATGTTTATAATTGTTGACAGGGTTCATTTCAGCCATTATTATCATTTGGTTGCCTGGGGATGTAATATCTTAAAATAAATAATATTGCTCTACTTTGTATTGAGCCCTCTTTTAAATTAAATGTTCCGAACGTTAGAATTGTACTCTATTCGTTCTCATCTTACCTGGATATATATATATATATATATATATATATATATATATATATATATATATATATATATATGTATATAATTGAAAATGTTTTTTTTAATTTTTTTCCAGTTTCTCATACCTCTTTTCTTTCAAGACTGTTCTTGATATATAAAAAAATATCTAAAAGTTTATATATCGGTATCCCATATCTCTCTCTCTCTCTCTCTCTCTCTCTCTCCCTATTTCTGTAGTTTACTGCTACCAGCAAGCAGAAATATTTATTCTCCTGATGATGGCCATTTTGGTCGAAACTAGTCGAGGAATCTAAATGAAATAATAATAAAAAAACGAAAGAATATTAATCTACAACCCAGTGTGTCTAAAGATTTTAATTTTTGAATATTTTTTATTGTTCAAAAATATATATATATATATATATATATATATATATATATATATATATATAAATATATATATATGGGCTTTTGGTCATGATAGCCTTTCGTAACTGCCTCAGAAAGTTAGCATAATACTCTCCATTGATGGTGTGGCCTTTCTGAATATATTCAATGACTTTTGGATCCCAAAATACTCAGGCCATCACTTTCCCTGAAGATGAAACCTTCTTTGGAGCAGATGAGCAGGGGTATTTCCACTGCATGGATTGTCTCCGGCTCAACTTGAGTTAAGAAATGGTCAAGTAAACCAGCTGGATCGGCATCAAACAATATTAGAGTTCCCCATGATGTGATCAGCCTGGTGCGTTTTTGATCAGGTGTTAAAAGATGTGAACTAGCAGAAACCTTTTTAGTTCATTTTCATATGAGTTAAATTTCAAATCTTCTTCGAACAATCAAAGGTGAGTTTATCTGGAAAGAAACAACAGAGAAATAGTGTCATTAATGCATGCAAGATTTCACAGGTCTATCATCACTTCTTCATAGTCAGCCTATGAACGTTTTAGCCCACCCTCGTATAAATCGTGTGACGCGTTCGATTGATTTGAATATTGCTATCACATCTGGTCTTGTCTTCCCACTATATATTTAGAGAACCTTGATAAAATAAGAATTCGCAATTTTACTAGCCTTGACTTGGCATTTCGGCTTCAGTCACATTCCTGTCGCCCTAAAGTAGCTACCCTGTGCCTTTTCTATGTGGTTGTAGCTAGCGTAGTATGAATTTTTTTTCGTATCTGCATTTAGAAAAGAGGACTGTTATTGTTCTAGAAAGGTAATTATCGAAGTTTTCTCCTACAGGCAAACGATATTTCGAATGCTGGTGATGTTGCAAGTTGTTGCTATCTAGTATATACATATACATATATATATATATATATATATATATATATATATATATATATATGCAGTTTCTATATATAATATTTATATATTATATACGCGCGCTATTTGGTAATTGTTCTGATGAATATTTGTCTATAGTACCTAGCTAGACTCTATGAATTTAAGCGCAGTGATAGACTAGACTGGCAACGAATTTTAATGCATTTACAGTTGAATTCGCTAGATGTAACTGTATCTTTTATTCTAACAGTTTCTTTTCTTGCATTTCTCGCTTGTGGAACTCTCTTCCGGCTTCTTACTTCCCAGTAAAATCTGCGCTTCAAAAATGTAAATGCAATTTCAATCGTTCTCTCTTGTCTTCTTAATTACTGCTCTTTTATTGTTCTCTCTCCTCAATAATGATTTTTTTTTCTTTTTCTCATCTTCTCATCTATATAATATATGTGAATATCAGTGTGCCACACTTTTTTAACTTTGCTCCTAGAGGCCGTAGCCCAACATATCATACCATTTTGGATTCAGGCCAACTCCGTGAGCAAATTAAAACATTCCGGGTCGGATCCAGACCCCCAATCCTGAAATTTTGGATTCCCAATTTTCATTACTACGATTGTTTTCGGCGATTTTTCACGCGATTTTATGTGACGAATTTTTGTGTCCGATAACAATTTTTATAACTTGAAAATAAATTTGGGGATAATCGAAACTCAAAAAGTCACCTATGAAATAAAAATAATTGTTTGTACGGAAAGTTAGGAACTACATCCATCAAATTATTCTTAAATTAAGTGGTGGCAAAAGAAATATCGTTGAAACTTTAAACGGCAAACTATTAAAAGTTAAATATTAATGCAATACTTAAATGCAGCGATAGATTTTTGAGTTCTTCTGTAGTTTATTGTTGCCTATCGCATCTATTCCGCCCTACCTATTGTGAAGAAAGCTCAATACAGTACCCTACGCAGGAGCCAGCTTAAATGACGCCCAATATGGCGGTTTTCAAGCTAGTATTACATTATATTCTACACTCAGTAAGCCTCTGCGTCTTAGTGGCATTGTTATCTTGCCTGGGGTGAAATTGTTTATTTTTTTTTTAAATGTAAGAGTAAATATATCTGTAGTCTCTATTCACTATTATATATCATTGATAAAGTCTTGTTAATTTTTGTTTGAGATCAGTTTAATTTGGTGTTAATAACTAAACTTCATTTTTCTTTACAGTGTGCGAAGATTTTACTGATGGCTGTGAAGATTTCATTCAGAATTCACCGAAGTTTTGTGAAGTGAATCACGATTTTGCCGTTCAGTTCTGTTCCAAAACATGTCTGCTCTGCCAAATAAACAGTGCAGTGTAAAGTCGCTGTACCGAGGAATCCAAGTTTATTTTGAGTTTTCTTTTGTTTTTTATGGTCAGATTTAGTGAACGAGTTAAAAAAAATAATTTCGGAAAGGCCTTTAGGTCTGGTTTATTAACTTTATCCTTCAAAAAAATAAAATACAATTACATTTTTTTTATTTATATACTCGCCATTATTTGAAATTCCTTTTTTTTGTCATTTATCAGGATGCTCTTTGATACCTTCGGATTAAAATCTCTCAGGTTTTGATGTGAAGCGAGTTTTCGATAACATGGTATCGGGAGATTCCTGACTCATTAGAGAACGTTTTCACCATCGAAACGTTTTTCAACGGTCTAAAAATGTAACAAGCAGTTGGTGCAAGTTCAACTAAATATGGTGTGTTGGTATCTGTCTATATTTCTGAGATAAGGTATTATGTACACTATTTACATTTTTAGGATTATCATGACCATCTTTATTGCCATAACGTTTCGGCCGTTGTACGCTCCGGCTTTTTTCAGGTGGTTGGAATGTAGAACTGAACCATTTATTTCGCTCCCTGCGGTAGACTGTTCTAGTTCCACGTGCCATGTCTAATGAATGTCAGTTATCAATTATCTCCTGTTAATTCCCCTCTCCAAGTTCTCCACTGCCTTGTCGAACTGAAGCCTTCATTTCGCTCGCTGGGGTAGACTGTTCTAGTTCCACGTGCCATGTCTAATGAATGTCAGTTATCATTTATCTCCTGTTAATTCCCCTCTCCAAGTTCTCCACTGCCTTAACCATAGTGGATAAATGTGTTAGTTAATTCCAGTGATAGGGCTCAAAGAATGTGATTTCAATACCTGGTTAAGACAGTGGAGAACTTCGGAAGATGAATTAACAGGAGATAACTGATAACTGAGATCCATTAGACATGGCACGTGGAACTAGAACAGTCTACCCCAACGATCGAAATAAAGAGTTCAGTTCGACAAGGCGTCGGAGAACTTGGAGAGGGGAATTAACAGGAGATAACTGATAACTGAGATCCATTAGACATGGCACGTGGAACTAGAACAATCTACCCCAGCGAGCGAAATAAAGGGTCCAGTTCAACATTCCAACGACCTGAAGAAGGCTGGTGTGTACAACCGCCGAAACGTTGTAATAAATATGCCAACAAAGATGAGGATGATAGTCCGACAATGTAAATGGCTTAGAAAAAAACCAAGCGAATTCTAAAATGTTTTTGTTGTATTCTTGCTTCATGCATCATGTGTTATCATGCTGGATGCTTTCTGACCAAACGTTTATGGATATGTTGCTGGACGTATAAACATGCATTCAGTGTTTCATTGCATTTTGAGAACTCTAAAAACGTGCGCAACATGGTCTTATCTTACAGGAGCTCAGATTGATGCTTGTCAATCCACTGCTTTTTGCGCTGAATATTGTATGCAAACGACTTTTCATCGACTGTTATGATACATTAAAGCGACGTTTAGTTAGGATGATGGATTCGTCATTACAACTGTTATCTCAAAACTGAATTTAAATAAGTTTATTAAATAAGTTCATTTGCATGTTAATATAAATTAATATTTATATTAATATTGTAATAATATATAAAACATATAAACAAATTGGGTTTCCTGTTAATCCTACTTCAATTCTATACTTCTAACGACTCCGCCAGAACTCTGAAATTTTAGTTAATATTTGTTTATTATTTACACTATTTACATTGTTCGGATTCTTGTTCTAATCCTTACTGCCATATTCACGACGTTTCGGCAGTTGTACGTTACGGCCTTCTTCGGATGAAGAGCAATGTAAATAGTGTAAATATTAGGTTGGTGCAAAAATAATGACGTAATAATGTCGTTTTTTGACGTATTTTTTAACGTCAAAAAACGACATTAATACGTCATTATTTTTGCACCAACCTAATAGTTACAATACCTCATCACAGAAATATTGGCGAGTATTTATTCATATGTTATTTTATTTTTTTCTGTCCTTAACAGGCGTAGATAGTTTCGCCTATCATCTGGTAAACGCCCTCCCCCAGCAGTTTTTTGAACAGGGAGAGGGGTTTGACCCTGTTTAGGATTGAGTTTCCAGTTCTTTCTATAGCTTTTGTTTTTATTCTCTTTCATTCTCTTACGTCTTAGTGGCATTATTTCCTCCCTTGGGGTTAATTGATTAAAGAAATGTTTACATAAACGGTTTAAAATGACAGCAAACGGGTCTTGCATTTTTCGTTTTCCATTATGTTAAACGTTTACTGTGTAATTCAAGGAAAATCAATGATTGTTGAATTGAGGAGGAATTGTTCTCTCTGCTACATTAATAAATATTTCCCAAATAAGGAAACATTCGGAATTCATTTACGGAGCACACAGTGTATCTCGAGTTACACTTTACTTCATTGGACTATGGTGAAATATATTCGGTTGGGTTATCTGGGACATTTATAAGTCTACCACACCAACCAGCACGGTCCTGTGATTTAGTTGGATGGTGTCTCCAAGAGATGATAAGTATAGATCTCAGCATCCGAGTGGAGGTTCCATTAAGCTTAGACTATCACTTTTACACGTGACAAAAACTAGGCATCATAAAATAAAATGGAGCAAAGGACTAAATTAATTGACAAATGCAGAGTGGGGGGGGGGGCTATATCAGATTAGGTGGGTAAATCAGATGTTAAAAATTGGGGTGAAGATGAGGGCTTCTTGTTTTGCTCGCCAGCAGTGTCCTGCAAAGCGTATTCTGCGTTCGCATAAGATTGTTGAAATATCAGGGATGCGTCCATAGAGCTGTGATTAAGTTGAATTTGTCTCTCGGCATCCGAAAGTAGGTTCCATCAAGCTTAGACTTTAGGGTTTTATTTGATGTTCAAGCAGTGGCCTCTAAAATTGCTCGAAAGAATTTCCATTTGTGAAATCATGATACATTGTCAAAGGGTAATTATGGCGGCAAATGGGTCTTTCTGTTTTTTTTTCGTTTTTTTTTTGTTTTGATTTCCATTATGTTAAACGTTTACTGTATAATTCAAGGAAAATCAATGATTGTTGAATTGAGGAGGAATTGTTCTCTCTGCCACATTAATGAATATTTCCAAAACCAGGAAACATTCGGCATTCATTGACCAAGCAGACAGTACATCTCGAGTTACACTTTACTTCATTGGACTATGATGAAATATATTCAGTTGAGTTATCTGGGACATTTATAAGTCTACCACGCCAACTATCACGGTCATGTATCAAGGTCGGAAGGTCATTAGGGTAACATTCTGTATCCTAACATCGTTGGTCAATGTAGGTGGTTGCTGGGCGAACAATCTGTCTTTCTCTATGGTCAGGTGTCCAGAGCGGCAGATCACTTGCGAGTTCTTGTTTTACTGGCCAGCGGTGTCCTGGAAAGTGCATTCTGTGTTCATGTAAGATTGTAGAAATATCAGGGATTTAGTTGGATTTGTTTCCAAGAAATGTTAATTATAACTTTCGGCATCCGAGTTGTAGGTTCCATCAAGTTTACACTTTAGAGTTTTAGTTGATGCTCAAGAAGTGCCACCATAGATTAACATCGCCTCTACAATGGCTCGAAAGAATCTCCGTTTGAGGTTATCTGGTAGAACAGATTGTTTAGATTAGATGTATTTGATTCAAGGCAGGCCAGGGTTTAGTTATTCGACTTTCACAGCCTATTCAGTAGAATTTATTTCCCTTCCTATGATCAAAATGTATATATTCTTCTCTTCTCTAATAATGCTAATGGAAATATTACGAAAAATTTCGGCATTTATTGACCGAGCAGCCAGTGCTGCTTTCGGTTTTAATTTATAAACTTTTTTTATTATATCAATTTTTCAGGAAAATAGGATTTCCAAGTCCAGTAACTGTTATCGCTCTTTTCATTACTGACGAGGGCTTCCATCCTAACCTTTTGATTGTAGTGTGGAATGTTAATATCTTGATTATGTTATTATTTTCTCGCCGAGTTACATCATTGTAAGCTAGGTGAGGTTACTGAATAGAATAATCAAACGAAGGTTGGTAATGAAAGATAATACTTAGGACAAGAACAACACATATAAGATTCGCCAGCGGCACGTGGACGAAATAATCCACTGCTAGAAGTGAGTCAATTGAATTCCACAATGAATCTCTAACTACAGGGTAGCTGCTCCCACCCACGCGGTCAGATGTGGCACAAGGCCGAATTTAATTACCCGTAGACCCCGTATAAAACGGGGCCGAGATGAGATTGTGTTCTTCGACATAGCCTCATCTGAGGATGCTCTCTGCCCGAAGGTGCAGAGCTTAACCAGATAGGTGGAGCCGAATCTCCAACTGCATACGGTATCTACAAGCTGCCCCACACAGTCAGATGTGGTACAAGGCAGAATTTAATGTAGGGTCCTCGCGCCCCTAGGCTCAGCCAAAGATTCCTCGTAGACCTCGTATAAAACGGGGTTGGGTTGGTGTTTCCAGAGACGAGACCCTGTCCTTCGACATAGCCTCGTCTGAGGATGCTCTCTGCTCGGAGGCAGAGAGCTTAACCAGCCCAGCTGAAGACGAATCCCCAACTGCAGGATATTTACCAACCGCCCCACGCTGTCATATGTGACACAAGGCCGAATTTAATGGGAGGTATCCGAGCCCATAAGCTCAGCCAAAAATTCCCCGTAGAATCCGTTTAAAACGGGGTCTTGTAGCTGTTTCCCAAGACAAGACTCTGCCCTTCGACATAAACTCGTCTGGGGATCCTATCTTTTATATTTATCGCACACCTCGCATTTTGTCTAAGCCCCACATGCACAGAAATTAAGACGGAATTCTGAATGAGTTTTTCTATTATTTTTTTCTCTTATAAGAAGTGGTAGTTTGTTGCCGAGGAGACACGGTGGAGTAATAGATAGCGGCTCGGATTGAAGAATCGGAGAGCCGAGTTCGAATTCCAGTCGAATCCATTACGTTCACTTACGTGCTAATACCGTTGGGAAGGGTATGAATTCTCTTCTTCTCCCTCCAGCTATGGGTAAATAACAGGGCAAACCGGATTCTATAGCCTTGTATGGCAACTGGTCTACTGCAGAAAATATTGACAACCTACTACGGTGAAAAATGTGCCTCGTCAGTCATGTAGCGAAAAATACATGATCGCCTAAGCATATATCACGAATGCGACGTAACTGAGTTTGTTGCCACAGCAAAACATTGTCTTAGTGGCATTATCCTTGGCCGGAATTGATTAAAAATAAAAATAGGGGAAAAAAAAAAAGTTAAATCAAAACAGAAAAGCTGGTTTCCTTCTAAAAAGGTAATTTTATTTCAGAAAAATATACAATTTATATGTTTTAGAAAATGACATCATAGAACAGATGAGATTGGTAATTTTTATGCGTACGAGAAAGTGCTGAAAAGTTATCATCCCGTCCAAGTGCTTTAGTGGTTGCACTTGTTCGAGTCGGCAGTTTTGCTTAATTTCTAAAGAGTGAAATTACTATCAATGGCTTTAGGAATCGAAATGTCAGACAAAAGAAAAGGTGCTTCCAGTCAGCCAGACGACACGCACATATGATTTGATTATAATAGTGAAGGTTTCTCAAGAAACTGGCACACTATGTGGAAGAGTCGAATAGATGGAACTGATGGACAGCATGTTCGTAAACAACCCTCCGCAGGTTTTTTTTTTATCCTACCCATTTCTGTCTCTCTCCCCCACTCTCTCTATCTCCACTCTCTCTCTCTATATATATATATAGTCAAACTTTGTTATAGTGGATACTCATATTTAAAATTGACGCTCCATTTTTTATTTTAAACATTGTGTATTATCTCTGCATATTCGAGAAATCTTAATAAGAAATTATTTACATCCCTCGAATCGGCACACCAAGAAACATAATGCACACACACTATATATATATATATATATATATATATATATATATATATATATATATATATATATATGTATAAAGAAAAATATACGGAAAAAACAAACAAAAATCCTTATATGCAATTATGCTGTTTTAATGTTAATATAATGTCAACGTCAGACGTTTCGGTCTAATAAAGCATCTTCAGGACATATATTAACATTAAAACAGCATAATTGCATATAAGGATTTTTGTTTGTTTTTTCCGTATATTTTTCTTCATACTGTCGGATCTATATCCATATATTTGCTTACACACACACACACATATATATATATATATATATATATATTTTATTTCGGGAAAGAGGAAAATGTAATAAGAGGTGAAATCTGGGGGAATATGATGTTTGTCGGACATGGGGAATATTGCGATTAGCCAGAAACAGCTGCACACTTTATGGTCACAGATGTAACCACCGTTGTCTGGGGGAGACGACCACTCTCTACGCACTTTCCTTCCAAGTTCTGCTGCAATGGAAGTGAACGAGAACGTTATAATGTATGTTTATGTGCGAGGTCAAGCATTGGGTACTTTAGCCCCTTTACAATAACAACAGTCCCGATACTTTTTGATCAGACCGCGTCTCTATGATACGACATCATATGAATACACAGGAATTCGCGGGTTAAAATTCAGGGGGTAAAAGCTGGCATTAGCCAGGTTTCGATCCCAGCTTCTTGAGGCAATCGGATGTCTAGCCACACTGATGAACTGTGATACAACGAAACAATCTCTCTGTGGATGACAATATATATATATATATATATATATATATATATATATATATATATATATATATATGTGAAAAGTGTGTGTATATAAATATAAATATATATATATATATATATGTATAATTATTTATATATTATATGCGCGGTACTTATTAGAAAGCGCTCAGTTTGTCTGACGATCGCTAAAGCGTGAAACCCAGGGTCATAAGCTCACACTATCCAACCATATATATATATATATATATATATATATATAAAGAAATATAGTCTTAAGATGTGCAATATTTATGGGATAAAGTGCTCAATATCAGAGATAGAGCGTATGTAAATATAAAAGTGAACATCGAAGTCAACACTTAGAGGCGACTGTCTGTTTCATGCTAGATGTAATCGTCAGGACACGATTGCATCTAGCATGAAACAGACTGTGGCCTCTAAGTGTTGACTTCTGTGTTAACTTTATATATATATATATATATATATATATATATGCATGTTTCATTAAAAGCGACAGACAAGGTACTACGGTTAAGCTTTTTATTTAATTTTTCTTGTGTTCGAACAAGATCTTTCTTTTCTGGACAAAGGGTGTGTAAGAACTGTCTAAATGTTTTATATTTTCGAACGCTTTCGGCTATACCTTTAACAATTATCAATGATGATTCGATTTTACAGCTTACTTGAATGTGTGCATTCTGTGTATGTCTTATTGTGTGATAGGGATGTTTTTAATTTAAAAACATCACTACCACAAAAAGAAAAAGTAAATAAAAAGCTTAACCGTAGTACCTTGTCTGTTGTTTTTAATAAAACATGCATAAACGAAGGATTTCTGCCTAAATATATATATATATATATATATATATATATATATATATATATTACAGAATTTTTACGTACTGCAAGTAAATTCTTTCAAAGACAGACATTAATGAATCATTTTTTACAAGAGTAGATTTTTTACTTAAAATAAAATTGAAAAAATCATTGGTGAAATAAATTGTTCATACACAGCAAATAATGATTATTTACAAAATGTAAAAAAATATATATATTAAAATATATTTGTTTTATAAAAAAGAATTATGCGAATGATAAAAGTCTTATAAAAAAAAGAGTGGCGTGATCTTGAATTGTCTTTACCGCATATAATCGTATATAGCCCTACATCGTGTTCAGTGAGACCCCTGATTTATTTTGCGTTAATCTTAATCTCTCGGGAAAATATTAAATCTGTATAGTACAAAGAGTCACTGACAATGTGTTATATTTTATATCTTCATAAAAAAAAAAAAGAAGTTGTCTAGTGCAACCCCCTATTTTTTGTTCGTAAAAACTTGATCATAAAAATTCGAACTATACTTAAGTATATAGAGTAAAAGAAAACTTCAAGCAAATTGTTCGTATTTGTTACTGGCTTTCATGAGCAAAAAAAAAAAGTATGATTAAAATTAGTTGATGGCTTGAAGCATAACATGTTATGCCAATTAATGCATAGTTGTGAAAAATGGCTTTTAAATATTTAAATATTTAAAATTTTAAAGCAATAAAAACAGGCACAATTAAAATAAACGTTTACGTTTCGTTAGCCAATTTGATCGTTCGTGAAAGATCGCCAAAGATTTGTTGTTTATAAACAGTAATTTGAACTTTGACAGCAGGGCGCTTCTCTGTAGCTGAGTGGTATTGCACGTCAGATCACTTGACGGTTCTGAAGACACGTTCTATTCCTATCGGAGAACACATATTTTCTACAAAATTTCTCGAACATTCCGACCGGTAAATGTAAATCATAATGTTTATTTAAAAAACAGATCAGAAAATATATTAAATAATTTCATAATTTATCAAAGTGAATTTCTACATTTTCTTTGTTCTTTTGAATTAACAATAAAATAATAAAGATTACTTATTACATTGTTTATTCACACTATTTATTCGTTATAATGTTTATTGGCATGGTTAGCAAAACATCAGCTAAGTGTCAATCGATACAAACTTTGTAAAATGGTAAATAATGATTTATGTGCACTTGGGTCACCTATTTTAATAATTTAGTAAAAAATTGTTTTCATATTTCTTTATAAATTGATAAATGAAAAATATTGCATTCCATTAGTTATAATTGTATCCATTTTTTAGAATGTTTTAAATATAATATTGTTGTAACCTAGAGAGGGTGATTGAATGAGGAATAACCAAAACGGAGGTTGGAAATGAAATGATAATCTTTATAATATTAACAAAATACAATACTCGCCAGCGGCGTGAAGTAGGTAAATTACTTTGACAGCATATATTGACAATAGTGCCCAACGTATTTATGAGGATTGGGACATACCCATTAATATTCACGTGATCGAGTGGTTAGAACGTTCGCATTCTGACC
This sequence comes from Acanthosepion lycidas, assembly GCA_963932145.1. Lineage (NCBI taxonomy): Eukaryota > Metazoa > Mollusca > Cephalopoda > Sepiida > Sepiidae > Acanthosepion > Acanthosepion lycidas. Next base: position 53,685,960 of record OZ010602.1, on the reverse strand, counting down.
AGGAGACCCGAGTTCGAATCTCCCCATCGTCAATTTGTCATCTTTAGAAAATGCCCGAAAACCATGCCAAGCCTTGTGAATAAAATTCGGTAGACGAGGGCTTGTTCAAATTGTTGATCACGCTAGAAAACACGCTCTTTCTCAGAAACTGTAACTAAGGTCTGCTCATTATAGTTACATTATAAACCATAGATGGGCTCTGTGGGAGTTGAATAAACAAAAAATGCGCCTGTGCAAGCGCCTGCAATAGAGATTGTCTAGCTATACATATAACAAAATATTATAATATAAAGCTATACATATAACAATAAAATATTATTCATGTAAATAAACAATCTAAGAAATAATGTTTAATATTTTGGGGGCAAATTCTCAAGAACAAAAATAAAATATAAATTCAATTTCATATGTTTAGGTTTTATTACAATTTTAGTCATTGCTTTGTAAAACAATACACAGTGCCGATGAGTGATGGTAGTCAAATTAAAAGCGGTGTCAAGGGAAAACTCGTCCTTTTAAACACTCTGTTTTTTTTGGCGAGCACGTAGGTCCATGTTTGCCTAATGAGCTAATCGGTTATCACTCTTCACGCGTCGGAACTCGATCTAAGAATGTAAAATTGTGTGTACACCGACTAGAAAACGAGACAGTTACACACCTGTCAATAATACATTGATACAGGTATATTTATAAATAATTCACATTATATCGTAACACCCAATCCTTAAAGATGGTTGTCTTTAAATTTCATATAGTTTCAACTATCTGTAAAAGATAGTTAAAATTTAATCCACCGAGAACATGCCTGTCAAAAATTGGTAAGTAGCAATACACCAGCTAAGAAAAAATCTCAAACAACTGGTGAAATAAAATCCTACCGAAATAAGATTTAAAAAAAATTAACAGTAATTGACAATATTTAGTTTGAGATGTTCGGATAATATAACTTATATAACGATTGGTTTAATAAAGAAATCCACTGAAATAAGATAAAAGAAATACGATTTAAAAATTATTAATAAATGACAATATTTCGTTTAAAAAGTTAAGCCCGCCTAATTGTTATGGCGAGTCAGAGTTGTGAAGGTCTGAACTGATGAAACTACGGAATGAAGCTCGTTTGAACATTTGTCAAGGTAATAGTGATAGAGGGTAAACAACGGTTCGTCTGTGGGGAAAAGAGTAGCAGGGTTGAAACTGATTCATCACTCACAAGGCCGATAACCGATGGAGACGGGACAGCGAGGTTTGAGAGCACGAGCATATAGATATGGCAGCAATATTCCATTCTTTGCTTCTGATCTGATTCTTTTAAAGATAGGGCAAGGCAGCAGGATTTTGGTATTTTCTGCAACAATACAATGAACTAACCATTCTTTTTACGTCTTGAGTAATATGAATGTACGAGGTCTGCAGTTAGCTTTTGACGTAAAAGATGTTTGAGGCTTTGAGAAAATAGGTATGAAAATTACTCATCACCCACAAGGCTGTACAGTGAATACTGGGCAGCACCAGACAAGATATGGTGACAAAAGTCCATTCTTGGTCTGATCCTAACTCTTGTAAACATAAGCATAGCAGTAGGTATTGTGCATTTTCTGGAAGGATAAAAATACCCAACTATTATTCCAACATCTTTAGTGAGGGTATAAATACACAAGTGTGTGTTTATGCATGTGTTTGCGTGTGCGTGTTTGTGTGTGATTGTGCATATGTCTGTGTTTGTGTATGTATTTTGTTTGTGCGTGTGTTCGCGTGCGTGTTTGTGTGAATGTGTTTTGTTTGTGTGTGTGTGTTTGTACGTTCGGGTTTGTGTGTGTGTGTTTGCATTTCTGGTTTCGTTTGGTTTGTTTTAAGGCATATCAACCTCAATAGGTTTTTTAATGCCGACAAGATTTTTATTGGTGGTTATATTATCTATCTATCTATCTATCTATCTCAGCATATATTGGGTTGGTTTGGGTTTTTTTTTACGGCATATCTACCTCAATACATTATGTAATGCCGACAAGATTTTTATTGCGAGTAATCTTTTTTCCAGAAATATATTGCTGGCAATATTTTTATCTTTCAAAAATGTATTGTTGGTAGTATTTTTTTTTCATTCAAAAATGTATTGCTGGTAAAGTTTTTTTTTTCTTTCAAAAATGTATTACAAGTAAAAATGTTTTCAAAAAAAGTATTGCTGCTATTAAAACCTATTTTTATACTTTCATAGTGTTTTGACTCCTTTGGGAGGGGGAAACTTGTTGCCCATAGCTGGGACTCTGACAGGTGCTGCCACTCCTGGTCAGAGTGGACCTGGGAACACCAGCAATTAAGAGGTAGTTCCGCGTTCCTCAAAACCTCCTGATCAGTGGCCTTGCTGTAGGATGTAGTTTATCATCATACACAGGACCCGGATGTAGTTTATCGTCATACCCAGGACGATTGTATTTTGTGTGTGTGCATTTGCGTGTGTTGTTTGTATGTGTGTGTGTAAGTGAAAAGACATAGTGTTTGACGTTTTTAACATTTTTTGTCTCTTTCCTTTGTTCATAGATTTTTGTTCGTGATAATAGAGAACATATTGATTGTTATCAGAACATTGGTTTCTTTTGAAAGACACATCATTCGTGTACGTGCGTACATGAGTCCGTGTGTCTCTGTATGCGTGCGTGTGTGTTTGTATTTATGTATATGTTGTTAAAGAGACAGCGTCGCATGTTTTTAGCAGATATTTTTTGTCTCTTTCATTTTTGTCTTTCATTTTTGTCTCTTTCATTAGTCCAAGATTTCTGCTTTTGGTAACATGAGGAAATCCATTTAAGCGTTTTGAACATCGTTTTATTTTTTTTTTAAATTAATCCATTTTGGAGTATGTGTTTTCGTGTGTATGTTTAGGTATGCGCTAGTCTGTGTATATGCGTTATCACTGTAATGACATCTTATATGTTTTTAACGGACATTTTTTTTTTCTCTTTCATTTTTTTTAAAGTTTCCAAATTTGATGACACATGACAATTTATTAATCAAGCGTCAATCATTTTGTCCTCTTCTTCCTGAGATTTCTTCTTGTACATCGCCCACAAATAACCAAGTAGATCAGCGACAACCAGGTCCGTAGAATTTTTGCCCACTACCCTCAGGAGCATGATGACGTCAAGGTTAAGAAATCGGTTCACAAATCTCACGCATGTCTTCTGATTGTTTCTGTCCAGGCTTTCTTCAGTGATATTAATATACCGGAATATGTAGTCAACATAGCTTCTCTTCGATAAGATCCTATAGATCCAGTGAAGAAGGTTTATGATGGACAGGGTGCTAACCAAGCAAAACCAGAACCAGAGGAACATGAAAACTTTTTCGTTTAGAACATTGATAGGCAAGACACACTGTGTGGTCATATTTAGCATATTATGCAGCTGTCTTACCGGGAAGTCACAATAGACAACCCGTGGGAAGACAGTTGGATCCATCATAACTTCGGTGCTTTCAACATAAGACGAGACCTTTAGTCCGTACTCGGCAAAGTTGATCTTCATCAACGAGCTCACAATGTAGAACTGGCAAATAACGTTGATGCAATAAAAAATTTTGGTCATAAAGAAGATTGTTGTTAAGTAGGTCCCCGGCTTCGGTTTGAAACGGGTCACAATATCTTTGTTTTTTAGTTTGTTAGCAGTTATCCAACGTTCAATGTAATTTCCGATATGTTCGATCGTTTCCAGCCGGTTTTCTTCCGGTTCAAGCTGAGTTTTCTCCGAAAGCGTGCTTATCTTATCCAGGTTCATGCCGGAACCTTTGTTGGCCATCTCCCAAATGATATTCGGGATCTTGAACATAAAAGCCTGAAATAAGAGGATGATAGGTACCCAGAGGTAGTAATGTATGACAGTTACATTCCCTGAACTTAAACTGTCTTCGTCATCTACATGATAAGTAGATCCGGTCCAGCAGTAAGTCTCAACGAAATGTTTTTTACCTGCAGCCTCATGGGGAAGCCAGCAGGAAATAGAATCTCCTATGTATGTTCCCCCAGTGACCACAACTGAGAAAATAATGAGTACTATTACAGTGTAAATGTGATTGACTCGATCTATAATATCGTCATTATGGTTTCCTGTGAGTTTTGTCCATGACATAAAACCAGATATTGCGTCTAAGAGCCTGCAAAAAAGAAGAAAAATAATAAAAGGATTATTAATCCGAAAAAAAAAAAAAAAAAAAAAAAAAATACAAAGAAAACAAAAAAAAAAAAAAAGACAAAAATGCAACAAAACATTAAGTTGGTGCAAAAATAATGTCGTTTTTTGACGTTCAACTTCAAAAGAAAAACGACATTATTTTTGCACCAACCTAATAAAAACAAAGTGTTTACACTCAGAGAAACATTAAATTACTTCTTAATATCATGGCGTTAAAAATGAACACTTAGATGAGTGTCAGCAAAATCCAAGCAAACTTTTTAAGCAACCCGATGTAGATTCACACCTCAATCATTTTGTTCGCTTCTCCCTAAGATTTCTTCTCGTACATCGCCCACAAATAACCAAGTAGATCAGCGACATCCAGGTCCGTGGAATTTTTGTCCACCACCCTCAAGTGCATGATGACATCAGGGTTATGAAATCCGTTCGCAAATCTCCCTTATGTTTCCTAGCTGTTTGTTTCCACGCTTTATTCGTTGATATAAATATACCGGAATATGTAGTCAATATAGCTTCTCTTCGATAAGATCCTATAACTGAAAGTTTCTAGGAATTACCTTTGATCGCTAGTTCAAACAAAGTAAATTTGCGTCCAGGTTCTCACAACATTTTATCTTTCTTGGGAGATTTCCCACGTTCATACTGGATCCCTTATTGATGAAATTTTGGGACTTGAACATAAAAGCCTGAAATGAAAAGATGATAGGCACCCAGAGGTAGTAATGCATGAGCTTCTCAGATATTAGACTGTCTTCGTCATCATAAGTGGAACCGATCCAGCAGTGTCAGAATGAAATCCTAAGTACCGCATATAGTCGACCTTTAAATCTTAAAAATTACCCCACAAAATATGCGGTCGTCTAATACAACAGTTAAAAAAAAAAAAATCTAACCTTAAATCCTGTGGTGTATCGGCACTGGTAAGTAGGCTAGTATGCTTGCGCTATGGATCGCGTTAGGTTATCAACTACCTCCGTATGGTAACTACCGATGCAAAAATTTCTAGTTGAAACAATTCACCTTATAATATAATGCTACATTTATTAATGTAATAAAACTACTTTTACTTCTTGATTTTGCATTAAAATGTAATATTCAAAAGATGATTACACAACAATTTGCAAAAGTTCATCTGAGCTGCACACACAAATAACAAGTAACGTAAACAAATCTTTCGTTCTTGATTTGTAGAGCTATGGATGCATTCGCATCAATCATTATTTTTCATAGTAGTGTTAAAAAAAACATTTAGGATAACATGCAGTTTATATTTCTAATTAAAATTCATTATTTTTTTACTGTTAAATAATAACAATAACATTTAATATAGCACAGAAAGTTTATTTTTCAATAACGTACATTATATGTTATTTTTATGCGGTGTTAAGCAAAAAAACATTTAAGATGGCATAAAATCTTTATTCCCCATTACAGAATAGGCCACTTTTGTTTTCATTCGTACGAGTCATCAGAATGAAATCTTTATTGTTATTTTCATACAAATTCATATTAATACTTTATATTTTATTCTTTTTGATCTGATAACGATAAACATAAGTAAAACCACATTTATAAATAACATCAGCTTTCTTTTATACTTGTACAAATCATTATGATAGCCCTAAATGCTTTCGACCACATAGGCTAGCCTACCGTACGTAGACTAGCCCATGTTTTCGGTCGTATTATACTACGGATATATGTCTGTGTGTATTACAAAATTCCACAAAATTGTAACAGTTCCTATCTCTGTAACCGTATCTGGGTGGTGTTCATACCAGTTTCTTGAATTTTCCTTCCAGTAAAAGTTGCATATTTTTTAGTGCAGATATTGGCTTATCATGGCGAATTTTATATTCGGCGGATGCTAACACTGTGAAACCTGATACAAGACGGTCAATTGTTTCTGGATATTCATCACAGAATCTACATTTTGGATTAACACAATTATTCAGTATATTTGCTTGGTAATTTAGCAAGCATTGGTCCTGTACAGCCAGAAGACAACGTTCAATTTCAGATTTGCAGCTTTTAACCCTGCACTGCGCAATCACTGATGGGCATGTGGTTTGCCTTTTCCAGCTTGTTTGGAACGGGTAGGGTATTGGCCACGAAGAGGCTTATTTTTTTCCATCGTTTCTGCATTTGATCCATTGCATTTTCTTTTTCTATCTTTTTAGATTTTTTTTTGCCGCTGCTGTAGGTCTATTACGGTTTACGTGTTTTTTTTTATCCACTTGAAATTCCCTTTTGAATTTTTTCGCTTCCTTTATCACTGAATAAAGTTACCTATTTGTTTCATGTTCTTTGACACAGATCATCATCCGGTCTTCTGTATTTTCTAAGTATCTTTGAAGGCCGATTGTTGTAGTTTTGTAAGACAGTTCTAGTTGAACTAATCCTCTGCCTCCTTCGGATCTGGACACATACAGACGATAAACATTGGCTTTAGGATGATACATGCATTGGCAAGGGAGAAACTTTCTCGTTTTGACATCAAATCGTTTAATATCAGCCATGCTACAGTTAAGGATATTGAAATCGTATTGCACTACAGGGACAGTCAATATGTTTATGGCTGTTATTCTGTTTGCGAATCCAACTGGTTATTTAATGCCAGATACACACGCCTATCATATTCTTTTCTGACTTTCTCCTTCATTTTGGGTATGCGGTAATTCATCTCCTTCGCTGACTTCTAGTTATTTATAGGCGCTTTCCTGTTCCAGTTTCATAATCTTTGTGACAAAATCAAGATCCATTGAGTGTGTTTCTGTAATTCTTCCTCTCTTGAATGCTATTTTTTTCACATTTATTTAATCCGAAATCCAAACCATTATCATGACAGAAACATTTTACAATATTCAGGAGACCTTTCAGCTCAATGTCGTCTTCATCTATGTAGAAGTGGTGATTAAATACTTTATAGCTTATTTTTTTATTCATAGTTATTGGAGTTTATCTCATGTAAAAGAGGGGGGTTTAGGGAGAGTCAAAACAAAGTGGGTGAGAGGGAGCCTCCTTGAAGAATTTATTGTCGATATTCAAACGATTGGAAGTAGCAGTACCTTTGGTGTGATTTAGGAATAACGTGGGTACTATATTCCCATTGTATACTTAAGGAGACTGTAGATTTCCAAAGCCTTAATGATCCGAGAGTGTGGCACGCTTTCAAAAACATTGCCATAACCTATCCAAAATGTACTGAGAGTTCTACCATTTTTCTGTAATATTTCAAGATCATTTTATTTATCAAGAGTTGATTTTGCAACCATATTGACCTCTTCGGCACCCTTTCTCTTACAGAGGAAGAATGTTGTTTTGAACGAGAAAGAATACGTACAGTCATTCATTTTCAGATGTGATTAATTTATATGTGGTGGACAGACATGTTATTAGCCCCTATAATCTTTTGGGATCTTCAGGGATCAATTCTGGAATTGCATTGGAATTATCAATTAGCATTGGTTTGTTCCGGTTGCCATGCCTTTCCCGGATATCTTAGTTTAGGTTACCCCCCTTTTGTAACTCTACTCTCCAAGATTTTGTTCACCTCTGTTGTAGACAGGTATTGAACTCACAGCTCTTTGGGTCAAGTCACTGGATTAATTCAATCAACTTCGTTCTCCAATGGGCCTGAGATATCTAGAAAGAGCTTATCACGTGGAACTAGTATAATCTACCCTGGTGGACTAAATAAAGGGTTCGGTTCGAAATTCCAGCATTTATCACCTGAAAAATGCCGGAGCGTACAACAGCCGAAAAGTCGGAAATAGGACAATAAAGATGTGGACAATAGTCCGAATAATGTATATAGTGTTAAAGCTTCATATTTTTAATTTTCTAGAAATATTTTTTTGCTCTCACAATGAATTAAAATATACACCTATGCATAAAAAAAATTTCTCCTTCTGTTTGGCAACCACACCTATAATGGAATGAGTATAAACCAACATGTGCAAGAATGTTAAGCCATTTTTATGATTCCTTGAAACTGAATAAGAATATTGCTGATATATACAGTGGGGTGGGGGGGATGGCGGAAACAAATCTTCGTAGACAAATTTTTAATTTATTGTATCAGGTTGGTGCAAAAATAATGTCGGTTTTTGACGTACTTTTTAACGTCAAAAACCGACATTATTTTTGCACCAACCTAATTAATAAACATACTTTTCATTTAATTAACCGTACACAGATGCATCACTTTTCTCTTTCTCCTCATTACTAATATTTCTGTTCCTAATTCCTTCACATCCTGTAACCCTTTGCTTGCTAGCGGTCGTACTGACTTCCTTGGGGGTGATATTAATTTAAAAAAAAACATTTTCTTACCAATGCCACCAGTTTCCAACTAGATACCTATGCGAAAAACTCGAACTAGGTACTTATATTTTAATAGTAAGTCAGAGAGATCCGACAAATTAATTAGCAGTCTGTATCATTTATAATTGCTACTTCCCTCCTTACTATATAAGAAAACCCCTCAAAATTTAGTGTTTTATATATTAGTTGTATATATTTGAAATTGCAGTGGCCAGGCACTCAATTTCAGTCAAAATTGTTTTAAGTGATGCTTAGGATGATACATGCATTGCCAAGGGAGACATCAAATCGTTTAATATCATCCATGGTACAGTTAAGGATATTGAAATCGTATTGCACTACAGGGACAGCGTTTATGGCTATTATTCTGTTTGCGAATCCAACTCGTTATTTAATGCCAGATACACACGCCTATCATATTCTTTTCTGACTTTCTCCTTCATTTGGGTATACGGTGATATTTTTGAATAAATAAAGAAATGATGAAAGGATACGATAACCCAACCAAGATATTCAATTTCAACTTGCACTGGCAGGACTAATATTTTGCTCGGTGAAAATAGTTACCTACAGAGAGCTAAAGGTTAAAATTGGCAGCTGCTCTTGAAAATGAACTCCGATCTGTTGTTAATTTCGGCAAGAAACCAGTTGTAAATTTTAACACCTCCAAAATGAAACTGCCATCTTTTAATCCCTATAGAAAACAATTTTTACCCCACATCAACATGGCAGATGCTAACTTCCAGGAGAGCAATTCATGTTTTCCACTGAAAGGGTGTGGAAAGATTATATTGAATCAGTTGCTAAGTCTGCTTCTAAGAAAGTTAGTTCACTGTATCGTGTCAGATAATTTTTTGCTCGTCCGAATTCATCTTGCAAATTTATAAATCTATCATTTTCCGTGCATTGAATATTACTGCTATATCTGGTCTGGTGCTCCTGCTATATATCTCGAGATTCTAAACAAAATCCAAAAAAGAGCCTGTAATATTATCGGTCCTGACCAGGCATCTCGATTTCAGTCACTTTCATACTGTCGTAACGTGGTTTCCCTCTGCCTTTATATATATATATATATATATATATATACTTTCATAACAGTTCTAATGATCTTGCATCCTTGGTTTCTCAACCACGTGAATTTTAGCGTACTACTAGATTGGCAGTTAGGTCTCATCATTTTATTGATGAAAAAGTTTCATCTAACCGTAATAGTTTCTTTTTCAGCAATTCTCGCCTGTGGACTTTCACTTCTGATTTCTTGCTTCTCAGACGCCCACGATCTTCGAAAATTATAATGTAGCGTCAGTCACCATTTTCTCTCTTTCTGAAATCTGTTCATTTATTTTTATTTTTCCTTATTAAAGTTTTATCATTGTCTTTCACACCTAGTAAACCCTGGCGACTTAGTGGAATTATCACCTTGCTTGGGGGTGAAATGAAACAAGCAAACTAATGAAGTGTTGCACTGATTATATTTCCTACTGTACCTTTGGCGGTGACAAAGCTCATGCGTAAATACCGTGATTCGTTCTTGAAAAAGTAACAAACGAATATGAAGAAAAGGGAGAAAATGAGAAATAGGGATATACAGAGAGAGGGGAGAGTGAGGAGGCTGAAGAAGTTGGAAAAGAAGTTGATTAGAAAAACATATGGAGAGAAAATAAAAAGAAAAGAAAGAAAGATAGAAGGAACGAAATTATAAGAATGAAAAATGAATAAATAAAGAATGAATGAAATGAAGAAATGCGCAGAAGAAAAAAAGGCAGAGTCAAGATAGAAGGATAGAAAGTAGTTGAAATGAAAAAAGGAAAGAAAACTAAAAGAAAAAAAGAAAGGAAAAATGAAATAAAGATGAATTATTAGGTTGGTGCAAAAATAATGTCGTTTTCTCACATAGTAACATATGTGAGAAAACGACATTATTTTTGCCCCAATTTAATAATTAATTAATAATTAATTAATTGATTAAATAAAGAAAGATAGCTGAAAGAAATAATGAAAGAAGAAAAAATAGGTCAACCCATAAGTTCTGTCCGAATTTTAACTTTTTGTTAAAATGAACGAAATTTAAAGAGTATTTTATAATGTCTAATTGAGCTGAACATTATTTTTTTCATGTTTAGATGCATTTAAACTGATCAAATTTTATTTCAGAGAACAATAAAATTAAATTTTGTTTGATTAAAACCCTGCTAACATGGAAGTACGCAAGAATCATTTGAGGCACATAATGCTTTATGAGTTCAAGAAAGGAAACTCAGCAGCCGAAGCGGCTAGAAACATTCACTCAGTTTATGGAGAGGAATGTGTGAATGAAAGAACTTGCAGAAGATAGTTTGCAAAATTCAGAGGTGGAGATTTCACCCTTGAAGATGAAGACCGAACCGGACGTCCAGTTGAGTTTGATGAAAAGCTTCTTGAAGCAGCCCTTGAAGAAAATCCTGCTTTATCAGTTGAGGAATTGGCAGTGGTTCTCAGTTCAAACCATACAACTGTTCATCGTCATCTTCAACAACTTGGAAAAGTTCCTAAACTTGGAAAATGGGTGCCTCATGAATTGTTTGAAAACAATCTCAAGTCTCGAGTTGAAATCTGCTCTTCTCTCCATTCTCGCCAATTGTTTCACCTTTTTGGGATAGACTTGTGACTGGCGACGAAAAATGGAACTTTTATCGAAATGTTAAGCGTCGTAGACAGTGGCTTGGTAAAGGGGAAGGACCCCAGCCATAGCCGAGAAGGGAACTGCATGGGCGAAAGGTTCTTTCAATCTAGTGGGATCGCCGAGGAATAATCCACTTTGAATTCTTACCATCTAATACAACAATTAATGCTCAAATATACTGTCAGCAATTAGAGCATTTGAACCAAGCTTTGAGGAAAAAAGACCTGCTCTAGTGAATCGAAAAGAGGTGATGTTTCACCAGGACAATGCGAGACCCCACACAGCAAGAATCACGTCACAAAAGATTGGTTGGGAGAAAATTCTTCATCCACCTTATTCTCCCAATTTTGCTCCTTCAGACTAGCATTTGTTTCGTAGCTTACAGAATCATTTGGCAGAAACAGCTTTTGTAACACAAAAAGAGGTTAAAACTGACATTTGTGAGTTCTTCAAAGCCAAAAGAATTTGGCAGTAATGGAATTAGTAAGCTTGTTAATAGATGGAAGGAAGTCATAGATAATCAGGGAAAATACATTGATTTCTTTATTCAAAATTCGGACAGAACTTATGGAATGACCTGATAAAAGAATCGCAGAAGAAATTAACACTCAAAGAAAGAAGGTGGAATGAAGGCAAAAGGAAAGAAGAAATGAAAAAGAAGAAGAAAATACAGAAGAAAAATAAAAGAAGGATGAATGAGGAGAGGAAAAAGTATGAAAGAAAGAAAGTGGAATTAAAAAAGAAAATTAAAATAACGAAAGAATAAAAAAAGGTGGAATTAAAGATAAAAATTGAAAGAAAGAAAGAAAGTATAAGAAAGAGAGAAGGAAAGAAAAAAGGTAGAATGCAAGAATGAAGAGAGAAGAATGAAAGAATGAAGAATAAAAGAAAGAAGGAAAACTAAAACAAGGATGAAAGAAAAAGAAAGAATGAAAGAAAAAGAAATAAGACAGAAAGAAAGGCAGAATGAAGAGAGAACAAAAAAATGAAAGAATAATGAATGAAGAATGAAAAAAGAAAGAATAAAAGAAAGAAGGAAAACTAAAAGAAAGGTTGAAAGAAAGAAAGAAAGAAAAGTATAAGAAAGAAAAAAGAAAAGAAAAAAGGTGGAATGAAAGAAAAACTAGAGAAGAATGAAAGAAGGAAGAGTAAAAGAAAGAATCAAAACTAAAACAAGGATGAAATAAGAAAGAAAGAAAGAAAGAAGATAAAGAGAAAGGTAGAATGAAGAGACAACAAAAAATGAAAGAATAATGAAATACAGAATAAAGGAGAGAAGGAAAACTAAAAGAAGATTGAAAGATGAAAGAAAGAAAGATGAAAGAAAGAAAGATGAAAGAAAGATGAAAAGATGAAAGAAAGATGAAAAGATGAAAGAAAGATGAAAAGAAAGATGAAAAGATGAAAGAAAGATGAAAAGATGAAAGAAAAAGAAAAGGTGAAAGAAAGATGAAAGAAAGATGAAAAGATGAAAGAATGAAAGAATATGGTAAAAATGCGATTGTTGAACGATAAGCAAAATAAAACACATATCCGTAAGATAGAGAAATACATTTATTATAAAAATACAAAAAATACATATTCTTTTTGAGATTTAAAAAAACTAACAATTTTTCTGATAAAAAAAAAAGAAAGTTAAGAAAAGATTTCAGGCTAGATGGATGGTCAATGGTTACCTATTGATTTTCACATGGGAAAATAATATACAAATCGAACAATGCCTCAGCAATTAGTCCGTTAATACATCCAAACATGTTTTATTGAAATTGACACGCAAGGTCAATCTGTTTAAAATTCTATAACAATTTCAACATGAAAACGTTATATATATGTATGTATGTATGTATGTATGTATTAGTGAATATACATAATATCCAATGTTGATAGCCCGACTCGGAGCTTCATGCAGTTAACTGCAATCTTCAGGTGCAAATGGAGCCTAAATGAATCTACATGAAGCACTATCGACGTTGGATATTATGTAGATTCACTAATATATATTTAGAGGTTTCTCTCATAACATTGTCTTTATACACTTCTGGAAAAAAATATTTATACGTGCGTGCATGTATGTTTTCTATCATACACATGTGTGTGTGTGTATATATGTGTGTGTATGTGTGTTGTTTAAAAGTTGGTATATTTATAAGAGTGGTCAGTGTCAAAGAGAGACTGCGTATAGATATAGTCAGTGTGGTCATTTTGTTTGTCTGCATAAAGCTTCATGGCATTTTGATGAAAAAAAAAATGCTACCCAAAATTTCTGTGAAATTGCACACATTGTTAGTATGTCAAATTAGAAATATTTTCCTCTTTGTCTCGCTAGATATTTAGCACATTACTAGAAGCACACTTTCAGGGAATAAACAACGTTTTTTTCTTAGGCTTTTTTCTTTGACGAAGCTATTTTTTCTCCGTTAACGTCACGGAACATTTGGATTGCACCCCGAGTATTCAGTTCTATGTATATATGTAGGTGTATGTATGTGTGTGTGCTAGTGTGTGAGCGTACTTATCTGTACCCGCGTCCATATATATATATATATATATATATATATATATATATATATATATATATATAGGCACACAAGTCTTCACCACTATAATCAAATGGGCAGTCTGACGAATCAGTTCACAAGGCGAATTGTGAAGTCCTCATACCTTTAAAATCAAGTGTCCACGCACACACACATACACACAGACAGAGACAGACAGACAGAGTCACTCAATCACCCACTCACACAGGCATTTCTAAGAAATAAATCGATCTATTTTAATCTGACTTTTTTTATTACTTCGCTTTAATAACATTTGAAGTAAAATATATGTATCTCTCTTTCTCTCTCTATATATATTTGAATTATGGATTTCCAATATTTGAGACTGCTCCTATATATATACACACACACACACACACATACATTCTGTCACAGACACATTATATTATATATATATATATATATATATATATATATATATATATATTTAAAGACAAAAGAAATACTAATCTTAGCCGATGCGTTTTGTCCTCTAATGGACTTTATCAAGGTAAACGTAATGATTTTATTTCGCAACAAATATTTAAAATCCTTACATTGCCTTGATAAAGGGTTATATATATATATTTCCAGCAATACCATTTGGATTTAGAAATATTTTATATGGAAGCCCGTAGTTGAAATAAAACAATTAAAATTGATTGTTGCACTATTTCAGTCGGAATGACGCATGAGCCCCTACAGTAACCATTTACAAAACGTACTATTTGACATTTGGAATTGAAAGAAGAATTGTGTCTAAAATTAATTACACTTGTGTCCCTTAATGAATCCAAAATTCGATTTTTTTCTTTTTTTGATAAATGAAATATGAGATGAAAGAACAATTATTCAGAGTTCTTAGCATTTGTTTTATTTTAGAAAACAGTGCTCGATACAACAGTAGAGCATATTATAATTGTCTTTTTAAAAAATATATTATCATCACAACACCGAAATATAAATATAAAAATTGAATAAAAAATAAAAATACCGAATGCCAAAAGGAAGTTTGTGTCAATAGACAGATACTACAGACGCCACCATGACTTGACCGACTCGACAGATACAATACATGAGTTTTCTAAATAATTAAAAAACTAACCCCTCTAAAAATAAATAAAAGATTAAATTTTTCCTTAACCCCAGTATCTCAAAATATCAAATTTGTCGGATTTATAAATTAAGTAAAAATCAAAAGTTATTCTTAGCATCGCTTGATAATGGAACGGAACTTTGTATTTTAAGTTTAATTTTTATGATTGGATTTGAATTAAAGATTCAGTTTTGAAACATGGGAATTTCGGTGTTGCAATGATAATATAGTAGGAAAAAAAACAATGATTATATATATATATATATATATATATACATACGAATCAATCGTCAGTTATAGATACATATTATCTTCTTTTGTATTTATTTACGTATAGAAATGTTTTTTCATTATTATTACTATAAACGATACTTTAATGTATAAGCGTATTTAAGTCGACCTCCCTGTCTATTTATAAACAGTGCAGTTTATATCTATCGGCTTGGATTATCGAATGTCTTAAGAAAAATGTACCTCTCGACAGGGATCGAACCAGCAATCCTTTTTTTTTTTGGTAGAGGGGAACACCCTTTAAGCCAGACGTATATTGCTATTAGGCTACGGACGTCATTACAAGCAAAGCAAGGCCGACAGCCTTTTTAAGAAATGCACTCCTAGGGTCTTTTCGGTGTCTATATCTGCTAAATTACATTTATATAACCGAAACGTAAACAAAATATTTTCAGTTGCAATCACACATATTTCTCTTCATCTTTGAGATATTCAGCTCTGGGACCCCGCAAAAGACTTTGCAGACCAGCCTCAACCCTGAATATCATTTTGCATATGTGAGACACGAAAGCCTTTTTGTAGACTCTCACAGGCCACTTGTGTCCGGCGGCAAACCTGCAAATTTTATCACTAAACTGACATAATTACACTGCAGGTCTGTCAGGAAGGACATTCAACATAGTCGGCATTCGACTGTATTTATTTTCATTTATGTCGATATCTGTGAGTAGTAAATTAATAGAGCTATTAGAAAAATAATTAATAATGCAAACAAATCATGTTACAAAGAATATTACCCTAGAATACTCAAACTTTATGGTCTCACTAAAACCCACAAAGCAGGCATTTCAATGCGTTTCATTATATAAAATGTTTGTAGATTCCCCCACACACCTCTTCTTGGAACAACCATCCTATCATATATATATATATATATATATATATATATATATATATATATATATAATAAAAAGAAAGAATAGTAAGATATATAATCCGGTGTTCTTATTGATATTTTTATAAAACAGTGCTCAATGTGAATTTACAGAGCATAAATATTATAAATTAACTGATTTAAAATATGGTTTCTTCACTACACAGGAATTACCATATTTCAAAAACCGAAGCTAAAAACTTCAAATTTTATTATATAAAAAAAAGAATTATGAATTGTATGTGTGTTTAAAACACAATAAATTTAAAAATAAGTTATTCCAAAATTCGCTTTAATATGAAACAGAACTGATGCTTTTAGTTTAATTATATAATTAAATTTGAAGTGTTTAGCTTCGGTTTTTGAAACATGGTAATTCCTGTGTAGCGAAGAAACCATATTTTAAATCAATTAATATATATATATATATATATATATATATATATATATATATATATGTGTGTGTGTGTGTATGTATGTATGTATGTATGTATAGAAATATGCATGTGTTTGTGTTTGTGTCAAGTATATCAAAATATACAGTTAGCATATGTCAAGTGTATAAAAAATATTGATTTCCTTTGAACCTGTCGAGATGTTAAAAAAATAGACACTTTGACGGGAATCCCGTTTCTTTTAACAAACACAAATTAAACGAGTAATAAAAATTTGATAAATAAAATATATGTCAGATTGCAAGTCAGTCTTTGTATTTGAGAAGAACTGATGCTTGGAAAAGTTTAAAATCTCTGGGTATAAGTTACAAATGCAAGGTTAAAAGTGAAGTTAAAACAAAACAAAACAAAAAAAAACAAAACAAAAAAAAAAAAAACATGTTTAATTTAAAACTCTTTTGAATATTTTTTTGGTCCCGTTAATTTTTTTTAAAATTACATCAGAAATTATTTTGAAATTATGATCCAGAATTTATTTTTATCCGACATTTTTTCAAACGTAATTTTTAATGGATATCAATATTTTAAATAGACGCCTTGTTTTTTTTTTGTTTTTTTTTTAAACAGTGTCTATTATGTCTATCGGCCTATGCATTCGAGAACACTTATTGTCGGTGAGCGCATTTTCTTTAGTAAATTTTCTCGAGTGCGCACCTAATAATATGTAATGCCCACTGTACAAAATAAGAAAAAAAAAGAACAAGACGTCTATTTCAAACACGGGTATCAACTAAAAATAAGGTTTGTAATAGTGAAAAATTTGATTTATATAAAAGTGAGTGTTTATTTTTACAGTTTAATTGATGTTTTCACCTATATGATTCAGGCAATATATGCATTTTGATGAGGAAACATGCCACTGTAAATCGATACATATACATCGAACTTTAATTTTTGGGATTAGTCATTTGTGTCTAACATGATGTACAACGAATTACACATAAAAAAAAAAAACATAAATGTTGTTTATATTAAATGGAATAATATTGCAATAAAGATTCTTTACAAATATTTCATCATTTTAAATGTTGTTTCTTTTCCAATTGTAACAATAGTTTCTTTTTAGCTTAAAATTACCACCGCTTTTGTCTCTGTCTTTGGTACATAATTATCCACTACCCACCAGCAAAAAACTTATTGTTGCTGAATAGAGGGTCAAAAATTGGAAAAGGAAAAATGCTATTGTGCCCCTCTTTTAAGTTATAAGGACGTGCCGACTTTGAAAATCCGCACTTAAGGTGATTTTATCTGATGCCAAACAGCGACCCTGCTGGTAACGGTTAGGAAAATACTAGGCTAATTCATTTAACAAGCAGGTCTTAACCTGCATATATATATATATATATATATATATATATATTAGGTTGGTGCAAAAATAATGACGTAATAATGTCATTTTTTGACGTTAAAAAATAAGTCAAAAAACGACATTATTACGTCATTATTTTTGCACCAAGCTAATTATATATATATAAGTCATTTTCGATATTTTTGCATATTAGTTTTAATACTGATTTAATAATATTTTGATCACAGCGTTCTTTTTGACACATTAATACCCACCGACAAATCCAGTATTAATTAAACGTTTATAAAATAAACATATCCTAATTATAGGTTTATAAAAAATCCGGTATTAATTAAAGGATTCTAATGACTGTTGATATTAATGGGTCAATTAAAAATTATATTAAATTATATTAATAAAGAAATGATAAACGATTATTACGATTGAAGTACTGTGAGCCGCTGTCTAAATGTTTCTGTACGTGTATATAATGAGCTCTGTCTCTCCAAATATTTCAGTAAGTGTATGTAAGAAGCAATGTTTATTATTTACATTATTCGGACAATGGTCCTCATCTTTGTCGCCATATTTATTACAACGTTTCGGCCGTTGTACGCTCTAGCCTTCTTCCGGTTGTTGGAATGTCGAACTG
>OZ010602.1:53637586-53662586 GCA_963932145.1 Acanthosepion lycidas | reverse complement strand
GTTTCGTTACGGTCAGACTCCGACTCCATTTGAGTCTTTTCAGACAGGGTGCTTATCTTATCAAGGTTCATGCCTGACCCCCTATTGCTCATGTGCCATAGAATGTTCGGAATCTTGAACATGGAAGCCTGGAATAAAAGAATGATAGGCACCCATAGGTAATAGTGAATGATGGCTTTCTTTCCATCATGTAGACTATCTTGGTGACTTACATGGTAGGTTGGTCCTGTCCAGCATACAGTTTCCACATAATCTTCACGACCTTTAGCTTCCACGGGGATCCAGCATGCAATAGCTTTGCCAATGTATGTCCCTCCAGTGACAACCATTGAGAATATAATAAGGATTATCACAGTGTAGATGTGGTTAAGCCGGTCGATAAAATCATCGTCTCTCGTACCCACGAGTTTCGACCAGGAAGCAAAACTGGATACCGCATCGAAAATCCTAAAATAAGTAAGTAGAAAAAGTCAGTTAAGGTCCAACAAAAAAAGTCTTATACTATATATAATTAAAAATAAAATCTATTTTAAAAACAGGTATTTAAAAAAAAATCTAGTATTAATAAGTTGTAATATAAGCACAGGTTTTTTTTTGTCATCCACAATATTATAATGTCTTATGATTTATCTCCCCTAGCTTCCACTTAACTTAAATTCGTGAGATCGGTGTATTACTTGAAGCCTGTGACATATCAAGGACAAGACCGAAGGACATTTCTGTTTGTACCTACACGTACCTAACCGTGTGTTGACTTTGGTTTCATCAAGCGGTGAATGATAGGGCAGGCGTGCACACACACACACACAGGCTCGTACACATACACACATATATATATATATATATATTATATATATATATATATATATATATATATAGATAGATAGAAAAAATGTCGGTATAGTAATTGACGCTGTATGGTGACTATCAGTTTCACTCTTCAGTACGGTCTTCACACCATGTCTAAAGACCGCAATGATGCGAGAAGTTGGCATTAACTATACAATGTTGATCCCATGTACGAACTAATCATATCTATAAGCGCTGTCACTAATACATTGTATAAAAGCCAAATATGTTTAACATCCCTCCCTCTCTCTCTCTCTCTCTCTATATATATATAGATATATATATATATATATATATATATATAGGGGTGTTGAAAAATTATCAACTTTGATCATTGCTTTGATATTATTCTTTAGGGCTAATATTAAAGCGGGCAATTTTGGACAGTGTTGTTTTGGTGACATTGAGAGCGAATTTTCTGATAACTGTAATAGCAATATAGCAACGGTTTCTTGTCACTATTTAAGATTAACATTTAAGATTAAATAAGACGGTCTAGCAGTCGAGATTATCCCTCTAACATGAATATATCCGGCTGTAGTTTAGTCTAGTCCAGAATAATCCCGGGGTTGGATTGGGGCTATTTACTGATCTACTGTTTGGCTTTTTTAGAAAAAAAATCGTAAAGTAGTTATCTATATCTTAATTCTTCTCCTCCTCACCCAGCTATGGGCAAATAGCAGGATAGACCGGGTTCTATAGCCTTGGATGGCAACTGGTCTACCGTAGAAAGAAATGGCAACCAACTGCGGGAAAAAATCTGCCTCGTCAGTCATGTATTGAAAGATACATGATCGCCTACGCGTGTATCAGGAATGGCATATAACTGACTATGTTTCTTAGAAAGATATTTGCCCCTGCATTGAGCGCCTATTGGGGCTGGAATTCAACCCAGATCTCAAGTGGAACTCGTACATATGATCCATTGCTAAAGATCCGGAAAAAAAATCCCCTGTTCCTCTCTTGTGCTCCCCTACCTCCTCAAGAGTCAGATCCGGCCGGCAATGGAGTACTGCTGCCGTATCCGGGCAAGAGTTGTCCCGTCTTCACTATCCAGTTTCGATAGAGTCCAAAAGACTTTCCACGTCCTTGTGGGTGATGAATTACTTTCCACCCTACAACCCCTTTCCCACAGACGAAAGATCGCAACGAACCATATTCTTTAGTTCCACCAGTTCTGACTTTCACGTCTAAGATACGCCCTGCCTCGCACATTGTAACGAACCACCCTTATTGCGTTCGTATTCCATTGCTGGGAAGTAAGGTTCACACGTGCAACTTCTTCTTACGAAGCGTTGCGTTGTGAAACATACTATGAAGAGGATGCTTCCTTTCATCGTTTACCAAGACCTGGCACTGATGGTCTAACGATGAAAGTTGAATTGCTGGCAAGGTTCCGCAATATTTTTTCTTAATTCGATTATAAATTGTGCTTTACTTTAACCATTGGGCTAATTTATTTTATTAAAATATATACATTCATACATTTCAAATTGAATCAATGATCGAATCAATGCCGAATATATATCAATATATGTGATCGGGGAAGCATCCAAGAGGATGCTTCCCCGATCACTATAATCCTAACCTGTTCATAACTAGGGTCAACCGTTATCTTTTCTACATATCCCCATAAACTGTACCTCTTAATTTGTAACCATCTACCTCGAGTGGCTCTTGGGTCTTGTACAGGGTGAACATTATAGTAAAAAAAAATAGTCATTAAATTTAGCCAAGTTTAACAGAGAAGTCATAACTGTGAAGCGAAATATATTAAATTATTTATTATTATTTATTTATTATTCACAGCATGATTTAGAGTTCCTTAAATGTGTGTGATCACAGAGTTATCTACCTTTGATCTCATTTAAGTGTTATTTCTTAACGAAGTATCGTAGCTTTAGTTTAGTCCTGGACAAAGTCACAGCACATCAGCATTCATTGATGATTGAATTTATTAAATTAACGAAGAGGTTTGCGTTTTGCGTAAAACTATTCTCGAAATGAAACGATACCTCTAGTCAGACTTTTCCATTGGACCTTCATGACTTTTTCTAGTTTCTTGACACCATTTTATTGGTAATAAGAAACCGTCTTTGTTCATTAGTATTATATGAAGAAAAAAAATATATATAAATAAATAAATAAAAAACTAAGAAAGCAAAATTATGTATACTTCCTTATTTATGATGAATTTTTTTTCTTTTTTCTTCTTTTTTTCGTTTTTTTTTTTTCGTTTTTTTTTTTTTTTTTTTTTTTAGGTGAAGAATTGTCATTATATTTCGATTACTGGCTGTTATACGCACTGTTCTCCTGTCAACTGCGGGCATCCGCCATACTCGGTAACCTTGGAATTTCAAACCGAAACCTTTATTTAATACACAGACGCTTGGTTTAATAGATTGAAGCGTTTGATTAAAACATATCTGGTTGCCTTTGTGATTTGATTCCTGGGGTGAATAGTATAGAAAATTCTTATACACTGGTTCAGTGGAATAAACGCACAAGCGTCACAGCGCTGTATAAACGGGAGAGTGTGGATGGAGACAAGAAAGAAATAGGAAGTTAGACAGAGTACTAGAGAGCGAGAGAGAAAGAAAGAGAAAGAGTGAGAGAGAGAAAGAAAGAGAGTGTGTGAAAGAGAGAGAGAGTGTGTGTGTGTGAAAGAGAGAGAGAGAGGGGGGGAGAGAGAGGTTTGTCAATGCTTAATGGTAATCATTTTCTCATCCGGTCATGTGTCAGAATCGTTTAAAATTTTAAATCACTGACACTTGGTATTTCCATCACCGACTTTTTTTTTTATCCTTATTTTTATATAAATTTTTTTGTCATAGGGACTCAAATCATGAGGAAACAATCGTGATTTCCTTGACAAAAAAAAAAAAAAAAAAAAAAAGTAAAAAAAGAAAGAAAAATATCGTCCCTAATAGGAAAAGGCGGTTTTATTTAAAGAGAATGGGTTGCTTTGTGCACAAGTCCCCAAAGACATGTGCACAAAATCTGTTGCGTCGTCACGATCTTTTTTATTGTATGTTGTGGATTACCACCGCTATAATTATCCTACCATATCTACCACTTGCAGTTGAGGGATCTGAAAAATAACTTCAAATGACGAGTTGTCTATCCCTGGTGTTGAATTATTGTGACTCTTCAACCGGCAAACGTCTACATGTTCAAACGAGTAAGATTATATAGAAACGATTAAATATGTTTAATTTCTTCATTTTCTTTTCATCTTAATTTCAACTGCTTTTCATAGCAACTACTCAGACACTTATGCTCTTGTCATTAGTAAACAGAGCGAATCTAGAATAGATATCGAATCGCTTTTTCATTAGTTATTCTCTGACTGTTAATTTCTGATCAACGATTTTTTACTACAGGTCGTACAATAATGGCCTGAATAATTTAAATGAAAAGCAATTAAGATTAAAGAAATACGAGTTAAATATTAATAATGGCTGACAATGCTTCATCCAATTAAAATGCAGGAATGTATTTCTATTACCAATATTACAAATGTAAATAATGCAACCAAAATTAAAATAAAAAATACCCATCAAATATTAAAAATAGTTGGCAATATTACATCTAATAAAATTCAAGATATTTTTTGTTAAATATTATGACTTTTCAGCACACTGGCGATCATGGCTCTCCACAGATTCCGTTTCTTTATTATCTGTTAATTCTTAGAAAGTACAGTGTAGTTTAGAATTGTCCCCTTCTAGGCGAGCTTCTATCCAAGTGTAGACAATCAATTCCACCATGCTATTTAACCCATAGTTGAGGGGGAAATACTAATACTAAAAGTATAAATAAAGCAACCGAGATTAAAGTCACCAATACAAACAGTACTTTATCGAATAATAATTCAAGATAGTATTAATAGTAAATAGCCTGACCTTTTAAATATAGCATATATTATTCTATTAGACTAAACAGTGTTATAATTATCTAGTGAAGAAATACACCTGCTGTTTAGTGTTATATGTTTAAAACCTAATGGCAGTAATATGAAAATATTAGACAGATGGACATAGAGCGAGTAAGTTTACAAATATCGACTATTTCTTTCTACAGTCTTTACAGAGTAGTTAGTTATTAAATGAAAATTAATTGAGCGCTTTCGTAATAAAGTAGACTTGGAAAAAACAAAAGTCAGAATGGACGGATCTAAACCTTGATGTTAAATTCATTTAAAGAGGTCGAATTCGCCCGTTTCCACAGCAGTGCTTTGCCCGTGAAAATGAGTTGGAAACATTCCTGAATAATTTTGTCCGTTCCGCCAACACAAGATGGCGCGCAGCTTTCACCGATCTCTATTGTCCTCGATATGCCCCGTGAACGTTAAGTTTTACAACTTATCCATTTTCGTTATGTTTGCAAAAAATTTCAGCTGCCACTTCCCGATTCTTAGTATAAATCTCCGTATTGTTGCCATTTTTCCCTAAGACTTCTTCACCACTTAATCGCTCCAACCAACAAATACTTAGCATCTTTCTGTAGAACCAGATGTCTAATGCCTCCAGTTTTCTTTTCATCTTTTCACTGGCATATATGAGGAGGAATGGCACATAGAAATACAATGTTTTTTCTTTGTTTCTAAGGAAATTCTTCTGTTTCTTAATACTCAGGTTTGGTTTGATTTGGTTTGGTTTGGTTTGCGGCATATCATCCTCAATGAGTTATTTAATGCCGACAAGATTTTTATTGCTGGCAATATTTTTCAAAAATGTATTGCTGGTAATTTTCTTCAAAATTCATTGCTGGTAATAATATTTTACAAAAAGCTATTGCTAGTATTAAAACCTATTTTTACACTTTCGTAGCGTTTTGACACCAGTTTGGAGGTTAACAATTTGCCCATAGCTGGGGCCCTAACGGGTGCTACCACCCCGTCATGGTGGTCCTGGTAATCCCAGCAATTAAGAGGTGGTTCCAATTAAATCTTCTGATCAGAGGCCTTGCTGTCGGATGTGGTTTATCGTCTTACCCAGGCCGCCTTATTTGAGGTGGCGATGCAGTCGGCTTTTTAATACACTGTTTAGCTTACGAAATGCATTTTTCGCTAATCAAATGCGCGTTCGAATTTCGGCGTCACATTTTCCATCATTTGTTACAAAAGAAAAATTGCTGATAATTCTAGGCAAAGTATTAAGGAAAGCTGGTAGAAAGCACTAACCAACAACAGAATGTATGGGTGTCAGCAAGATAAAAGGCCCAAGACACGAACTAGAAATTAGAGGTTTCAAAATCATCCAAATACAGAAATAAAGAAATAAGATATTTCTTAAGGACAGAAAAAATATGTCACTGGAATCCGATGACGCATTACAATAGCTAAAGATGCCTTCCAAAAGGCTGAACAAAGTATTAAGAAACAGAAAAAATAAATTGTTAGAAATAAGAAAAAGAATAGCACAGAACAGCTATTAAAAGTCCTCCTCCTTAGCAATGAAGACAATTAACCTACAGATAAGGCAAAGCACATGTAATCCCGGAAAAGAATGGTGGAAATACTATAGACGAAACATGTGAGCAATGAGGAAGTTTTAAGAAAAATGGAGTCTAAACGCTTACTTATACTTACAATCAGAAACCGACAGTTAAAATTTGGCAGTAGGAGGGAAGAGGGGGAACCAAACAGCGAGTAACCTACTTCAGAATTTTGTGTAAGCGCACGTAGGAACAGGCGTACATAATGAGGAAAGAGTGCTCGGAGAATTTGACACTCAGGAGACAGATGGAAACACAGAGTAAACTACCTAACAAGCGTGTGTAAATGAATGACAGAACAGGCGCACATAATGAGGAAAGATGGCTTGGAGAATATGACACTCACAGGACATATTGGCAGTAAGAGGGAGAGAGAGACGCAGCGAGTAAAATACTCCACATGCTTGTGTAAATATGTGGCTGAGTCAATGTAATTTGTTTTGTTATATGGGAAATAAGGAACACAATCAAACATGTCGTCCATCAAGATATATGTATACATCACCAGTTCAAATTCAGTTATATATATATATATAGATAGATAATATAATATTATATATATATATATATATACAGTTTTTTTCACTTATATATGTATATATAGAGAGAGACAGAGAGTTATATATATATATATATGGAGAGAGAGAGAGAGAGACAGAGAGAGAGAGAGAGATTTTACTAAGACACTACGAAGTTAATTTTAGGAATTTAATTTTTAAATGAAGATATATAAATATGAACATTTCAGTCTATCCAGATCTATCTATCTATTACTGCTTCTTCATATATATATCTATCTCCTAATGAAACCTGTATATGTACATACACACACGCGTACATTATATATATGAGAGAGAGAGAGAGATTTATTTTCCACACGAGGAACTAAATTTTAATTTCCAAATGAATATATATATATATATATATATATATATATATATATGAACATCTGTCTATTCAGAACTATCCCTCTGCTAATGATATATGCATAAATACAAACACACACGCGAATATACATATGTATATATATATATATATATATATATATATATATATATATATATATAGAGAGAGAGAGAGAGAGAGACATATATATACGTGTGTGTATGTATCTTTAGATAGATTTTACTAAGTTTAAGGAAGATAATTTTAGTAAATTTACTTTTTCATATATATATATATATATATATATATATATATATATATATAGTTTGGGCGTTCCTAAAATCTTAATTTCATTTTTGGCAGAAGACTGGTAAAAAATGTTGAGCAAGGAAAAATAAACAAATAAAAACGCTAACATATGAAATTTTCTTGCAGTCATTTTAACTTTCTAACCCTGTTTCGTCTTCGCAGAAGAAACCAGTAATATGTGTCCCAGACTGCCTACGATAACACAAGCTCTGAACATACACAAGTAGGTCATTAAAACATATGCTTGTGATTCGAGTGCGTCTAAGAACGTTACACTTACTTCAAGTCGAGCGTCTCCTATTCGTCAACCGTGATGACTGCCTTAACATCGGCTAAAAGCAGACATAGTCAAAGAAATTAGCATGCCATTGCCGAGGTACTGGGTTCGGTGTTCAATTGGCTTCTAAATACTATGCTCAACTACTGTGTCGAGGTTCAAAGAATAGTACCAAGCCAGCATTTATCGATATTCTTATTCTATGTGCTCGTTTGATATTTTTGTGATGCCAACTAATACTTCATTTTCGTAATGATCGTTGTAGTAGAGACTTTGTAATCGCAGATACAACTAAAGTAACGCCATTGAACAGTACTGGTTTCAGACGCCGTCGAATAACACTTGCACTAATAGTACTTGCTCGATAATACACGCTTGAATAGCATAGTGATCGGAATAGAGAAATAATATGTTGAATAGAGTAGAGAATAGCGGTCAGTATATAGTATACGAGAGACTAGAAATGGTGTTCCGTATCGTAATAGAGGATAGAGGAGAAATAGCGATCCGAATAGTAATAGAGGATAGAATAGAAATGACGATCCGAATAGTAATAGAGGATAGAATAGAAATGACGATCCGAATAGTAATAGAGGATAGAATAGAAATGACGATCCGAATAGTAATAGAGGATAGGATAGAAATGGTGAACCGTATAGTAATAAAGGAGAGAAGAGGAATAGCGATCCGAATAGCAATAGAGTATAGACTAGAAATGGAGATCGTTAGTCGTCAGCTAATTCCTACATATATGTGTTTCACTACGGTCACGTGGTCTACTTAATTCAATAATGGGATCGCCTGTGTTTGCTCTCTGGCAAGTGTCGGCAGTTTGTCTTTTCGTTATCTCCCCCAATCCCTGTTCTTAGAGAAATGTGTTAGGTAGGTTACTCGCAGTCTTGTTTTATCCGCGTTGCCTTCAATATGGTCTTTGAGTGTTAAGTTCTCCAGCCCCTCTCATTAGTCTGTGTCTTAGAAATGTAAACTGTTTCTGATTCTAAGTATTAAGCGTCCCTTTTGTTTCCGTTTCCCTTAAAACTTGCTCGTTACTCACATGTTCAGTCTATGGGATTCTCAACATCCTCCTGTAGATCCATATTTCTGTTGCCCCTTCTAAATTCTCTTCTTCATCTATGACGAGGTTTTCCAACATTAACTGCCACAGAGAACGCATGATATTCCGTATTTTGTTTTGCACATTTATTCTCGTGCAGGTCGATTTTGGAACCGTGGTATTGCTCTCAATTTAAAAGTTGGGGTTTCACATGATAAATCATGATACAAAATAGTTTTTTTTTTTTTTTTTTTTTTTTTTCCCCAAATCATTACTGTTTTTTTTTGTTTTTTTTGTAGAGGACGAGTTTAAATATTAAGTTTAGGTTCAAAATTGTAGCACTAAAATTTAATTCCGGTGATCAGTGGAAGCACAGACTTATAAAATTTATAATTTACTGAAGCTTTACAAATTGTATATTGACAAGATACAAGGCACATGCACATTATTACTAAATCATTGTGCCATCAAATAAGACCCTCATTTACTTCAAAGGTATATTATACTGAACAATTTACCTATATTATAATTTAATGTTATACAGTGCAGTTGTTTTAGTGCAATTTTCAACAAAAAATGCACATTTAAAACGTGTTGTCTTATAATATATGTCTAGCAGTATTATGGTGTTATGTATACATTCATCGATTTTTCTTGTGTTAATTATGACCTAACAAACGATGTATGATCTTATTCATTGATTAGGCTTTTTTGTAATCTTTCACAATATTTTACAGTTTTTACTTATTGAACACCGTAAAAAATTGCATTGTGCTGATCCATAATTAGAATTTTGGTTTAAATATATTTTCCATTCAATATTAAAATAGCTACTTTATTTGGATTTATTCTTTTAAAAGTAAAATTTTCAAGTCAGTTTGCAAGCAAAAACATCAATTCCAAACTTTCACACTGAGGGCAATGTTGACTTTCTATCAACAACCTGTCCTAATGTATACGTCTAGCAGTAACCACAAAAGCTTGTCCATAAATGCTTGTCAGCAGCAAAAATCTTATTCTCCTCCATGACAACTCAAGGCTGCGAACTGCAAGAACAACACAGGATAAATGTTATAACTCAGTAGGCCTGCTTTACCCTATCCGCCATATTCACGTGACCTTAGTACAAACCGATTATTAACTTTTACGATCACTGCAAAACGCTTTGACAGGAAAACTTTCTCTACTGAAAACCAGATTCAAGAGTTCGTCGTAATTTTTTTTTTTCCCGTCAACGACCTGTGGAATTTTACTCAAAAAGACAGCGAAGACATTAGTGTCAACAAGTCGATGCAAATAATCGTAGGTTGGTGCAAAAATAATTTCGTTTTCTAACATATGTTACTATGTGAGAAAACGAAATTATTTTTGCACCAACCTAATATATTTCTGTATATATTTTTAGAGGAACACATTTAATAAGCAACCCCACCCCGAAAAAAAAAAAAAAAAAAAAAAAAATGGTAATTATTTATGACTCAACGTAATATTTTTTCTTTGTTTATTCTTGCTGAAATCGTTCTTACATACTTAGAAATGCACGTCTCTCTTTCAAGAGAAACCATCATTAGATTTGACATGGTTTGAACTCTCGGCTACGGAGTTGCGTAGATGTCCAAGAGATCAAAGCCCTTCAGATGTAATGACAGTTTTCTCTAGTGGAACGCGAGTTCGAATCCTGGCGGTGTTA
Source organism: Acanthosepion lycidas (assembly GCA_963932145.1). Lineage (NCBI taxonomy): Eukaryota > Metazoa > Mollusca > Cephalopoda > Sepiida > Sepiidae > Acanthosepion > Acanthosepion lycidas. The sequence continues at coordinate 53,652,023 of OZ010602.1, read as the reverse complement.
GCACATATATTTCTTTAATAAGATTTTCTTGAATATTCAAGCCGATAGACGAAAATATATAAATATTCTGTCTAGTAAATAAACGGAACACAACTCAAATACGAGTATCTACTACAAATAACGTTAAAATAATATATATATAATATATATATATATATATATATATATATATATATATATATGAGGCACAGAGGAGTTATGGATTGAGGAATCGGAGAAATCCATTAGATTCACTTAAGGTATGAATCCTTTCTTCTCCCCCCTCCTTTGTGGTTCACGCATGAAACTGACAATAGCGGAAAACAGATGGAAGCGCGCGTAAAGTTTATTATTTCTTTTATATTTATTATATTTTTGCTCTATATTTTTACATTTTACATTTGATATAGACTTAGACACAGAGAAGGTTAGATATAGAGACAGAGGTTCATATTGATGTAGACGTAGACAAGAATATATCGACGAAGACATTGACTTAGAGACAGATATAAAGTTCAGACATAGACATAATGTTGGACATAGAATTATCTCTATCTATAAAAGACAGGATGTGTGTGTGTGTGTGTAACGAATGCACGGCCGCAATTTTCGACGGATTTGCACAAAAAATTACATGCACATGCTCCAAGTTATCGGGAAGGCCAACACCGACTTTGCATTTCCCAACTCCCATCGATAGAGGAAATAATCGATTTCTTCATGCTTCTACGGCAATTTTCATGTAGTTTGTGGCTATTTTGTACTGGCCAGAGTGAGAGCCTATAGCTGGCTGCCACGAATAGGTAGGAAGATTCTATTGGCCAGCGTGAGAGCCAACAGCTGACTGACACGACTGTTAATCGATAGCTGCATTCGTCACAAGTGGGAAAATTTTAAATCTGCATGGCACTTTACTCCAATTGGCTCATTCGCTTGCTTAAACTCAACATTGATTCTGATTCCGCAGAACTAGGTTTGGGTATGAAAAAGTATTTGTTGTTAACATTCTTTTTTCATTCGGTTTTTCCAGTTACGAGTCCTTTTTTAAAGCTGATCGTTTTGTGTTCATTTTGTTTAGTTATTTTTTCATAACAGATTTAATGTTTAGTATAGAGCTTAGAAAAAATTCGCAGTGTGAGATAGCCAAGAAGTAAGGCATGTAGCAACATCAGCACGGCAAAGGTCACTCCTTTAAAGGCAATGAAGGGCAAAAATATTTTAAGTCAAGTGATAGTGATTACTGTATGAGTCGTACGATTTTTGAATCAAGCACTAACATTATACACAGTCATAACGTTAGACACAGATGAGGTTAGACAGAGAGATTGACGCGCGTAATGATCTAGACGTAGAGTAGGACATCGGCATAGAGTTAGACACGAACATAAGCTTAGACACAGACATAAATTAGACACAGATATGGTTAGATATTGACATAGTTATGTTGATCTAGACGTAGACAAGGACATGTAGACGTATTGAGTTTTACATAGTTACACACAGATATAAGGTTAAATACAGTCAAAGGTAGACAGGGACAGTCATGTTTATTTAGCTTTAGACAATCACATATAGAGACTGATATAAAATTAGACGCAGACATAATGTTAGACAAAGAGATACATATGTGTATTGATTTAGACTTAGACGAGGACATGTAGACATTGGGTTAGACACAGATAATAACATAAACAAAGAGTTAGAAACAGATAAAGTTAGCCAAAGACATAGCAATGTTGATTTAAACGTAGACGAGGACATATAGATATCGATATAGAGTTAGACAAAAATAAGGTTAGACACAGATATAGAATTAGACAGAGATGAGGTTAGACAGAGATATCGATATTTTTTTTAATCGTTATCACCCCAAGGCAGTAAAACGAGTTGCATGCAAGGGATTACCGGGGGTGGAGGAATTAGGAACAGAAACATTAGTTACGATGAGAAAGACAAAAAAACAGGAAGTCAGTAGATAGCGATTGATATTGTATTTAAATTTTTGCAAATTAAAGTTGGTTGGAAGAAGCAGTGCTTTCCACAAGCAAGAAGTGTGAGATAAGAAACTGTTAGCATAGAAGTTACGGCTAGATCTAGCGCGTTAATCTGTAAATTGATGAGATCTCGCCGCCAGTCTAATATTGCGCTTAAATTCGTACAGTCTAGATACCATAGCGAAGAGCACATCCGACAATTGCCATGAAAGTATTTATAAAAAAAGGCCCAGAGAGGCAACCTTATGGCAGTAGGCAAGTGACTGAAGCCGAGCCGACAAGATCAGGGCCAATAATATTGCTGATTCTTCTTTGAATCGTATCAAGGAGCTCCATGAAAATAGCAGAAACACCGGACCATATATGGCAGCAATATTCTAAGCATGGGCGAATGGTAGACTTATAGATATGCAAGATAGATTCCGGAAAGAAAAATTGTCGCGCATTGTCCGTTTTCATGTACGATCTTCTTTATTCCTCTTTTATTGTTCTCGCTCCTTTCTTTTTCTTATTCTTTCACACCCAATAACCTCATGTGTCTTAGTGGCTTTATTGCCTTGTTGTGGTGAAATGATAAAAAAACAAAAAAGAACAAAAAAAAACAAAACATTCAAAGTACCATCCAACATCTGTTGTTTTTTTTGTTTTTTTTTTTTCTTAATTCTTCTTAGCAGCTGATCTAGCGATGGATTCAGTATAGTCTATTGATTTAGACGTAGACGAGGACAGATAGACGTAGACATAGAGTTAGTCACACACAGAGTTAGACACAGATAAGGTTAGACATAGACATAACGATGATGATTGAGACGTAGACAAGGATATATAGACATAGATTTCATAGAGTAAGAGATACAAAGAGGGAAAAGAAGATTGACGTAGAGCTGGAGATATAGACACGGGTCTATATTTAGCGATACGCACGTGGCAGAGATGGTAATAGATATAGACAGAGGTAAACAATGAAATAGACAATAGAGAGTTAAAAATGAGAGCGCTTCTGATACTGTTGACAACACGCGATAAGCTATTACTCGTGACACTGTTATAAGTAATATCATATGATACTTAAAAACAAATGAATTTTCAACATTCTGTCCCGAGTAAAAAATAGGACATCGTAGAATGCAAAAAACACTATTATAAGACAAATATTATTTGTTCTCGTCATGCAAATACAGCACATGACTACACAGAATTGTTAAGAAAAAAAAAACAAAAAAAAAAAAAACAGATGGATGGTGCTTTGAATGTTTTTTTTTTTTTGTTCTTTTTGGGTTTTTTATCATTTCACCCCAGCAAGGCAATAAAGCCACTAAGACACATGAGGTTATTGGGTGTGAAAGAATAAGAAAAAGAAAGTCATCTTTAAGGAGCGAGAACAATTAAAGAAGAGGAATACAGATAACCGTGGATAACAACGGACATTGCATTTAAATTTTTGAAGATCAAAGTTGTTTGGAAAGCATGCAACCGGAAGAGAGTTCTGCAAGCAAACAGGAGCGAGCGAAGAAACTGTCAGCCTAGAACTTCCGGTTGCATCAAGCCAATTCAACTGTAAGTTGATGAGACCTTGTTCCCAATCTAGTGCTTCGCTTAAATTCATAAAAGTCTAGGTACCATAACGGAACGTTCATCCGAACAATTACTATGAAAGTATTTATAGAAAAGTCACAGGGAAGCTATATTGCGGAGGTGGGATATGAACTGGAGCCGAGATGCCATGTCAGGGCCAATAATATTGTGGCTTCTTTATTTATGAAATTCTAATTTCGAGGAAAATGTATCTCTCATATTCCCGCTTTTATTAAGTGAATAAGAGACACGTACAAAACTAGCCGAATTTTCTCTCTCTCCCTCCCTCTCTTTCTCTGTTTCTCTACCTCTTTCTCTCTTTCTTTTCCTTTGTCTCTTTCTCTCTTTTTCTCTATCTCACTTTCTCTCCTTTTCTCTCTCTCCCTTTCTCTTTCTCTCTCACTTTCTTTTTCTCTCTCTCCCTTTCTCTTTCTCTCTCACTTCCTTTTTCTCTCTCTCCCTTTCTCTTTCACTTTCTTTTTCTCTCTCTCCCTTTCTCTTTCTCTCTCACTTTCTTTTTCTCTCTCTCCCTTTCTCTTTCACTTTCTTTCTTTCTTTCTTTTCTGTTTGTCTGTCTCTCTTTTACAGTTGTTTTCAAAGCGAAATTTATTTTTTAAAATACAGTGACAGAAAAATTTTGCTTTCAAATTAAATGCTATAGCGAGAGTTTAATTTTTTCTTTTTAAGTTTATTTTGTGTTTGTTTGGGTATGTTTTGAGGGTTGAAACAAGAGAATTTCAAATTTAATTAAAAGAGACAGACAGAACTTTATGCAGGCCCGTCGTGGAGTGGGGGTTGGGAACATGTCCCACAGAAAATCATTTGCATCCCTTCTCTATGAAAACGATGTGAACTAAATCTCTTAACCTTGCCTCATACGCACCACCAGGACTTAACAGACACCCAAGATGACTTAAAACAACCCTTTCTCTGGCGACAGGCCTGAGTTTGATAATAATCTGTCTTTTTAAATAATGCAGTTCACGCTTCTAAACTTGGTGCAATAAAGTGGGAATCTGTGGCAAGAAGATTTCTGCCAATCTGCTTAGTTGCCTTAAAAGTCAGAACTTAAAATCGTGGCGCTTAACCAGGTTTCCAGTACCAGTCGCTTTAACGACAAATCTACTTTTAATATTTTGGGAATTAAATTTATTAGGTTGGTGCAAAAATAATGTCGTTTTCTCACATAGTAACATATGTGAGAAAACGACATTATTTTTGCACCAACCTAATACAAGCTTAATTTCAATCAATTTCAGCGACATCTCATTCAATACATATTTTGATTTCCCCCCTCCTCACTTATTTCTTCTCATACAGCTCCTTCGCTTTCTTTTTTCTTTCTTTCTTTTTATTTTTCTTTCTTTCTTTCCCCCCATTCTATCTCTTTTTCTGCTCACACATTTTTTCTGCCTTTTCCTATTTTCTCTTAACTATTCTTTCATTGTATCTTTTTTTTTTTTTTTTTAAATTGACAAATCACGTGATTCGTCTTTCTTCCTTTCTCTACTCTCTCTTTCTCTCACTCTCTACCATCTTTCTCGGGCCATCTTTTTCTTTCTGCTCAATCTCTTTCACCGTCGTTCTCATTACTATTCTTTCACTGTATCGATTTTTAAATCAACTGTTTCGTCTTAACCTCTTTTTTTCTCCACTCTCCCTCTCTCTTTTCCTCTATCTTTCTTTCTCTCTTCCTTGATTTTTTTTTTATCGTCCCTTGTGTTTAGTTTTTTTCGCCGATTTTAAACAAAAACTTTAAAATAATCAGGGCATCAATATTATTCCGGTGATTCATTCATATAACATAAAAAGCATTTATATAAACAAAAGGAAGTTTCATGGGGCAATGGTTAATGACTTGGGTTGAGGAATCAGTTATGTTCATTCTAATATCCTTGAGAAATGGATGAATCAAGCTATTCTACTCCAATTACAAGACGGCTGGGTCCTATAGCTGTGGGTGGCAACCGGTCTAGGCTAAAAGCATGCAAATGCCAATTTGAAACTGGTATATAAATTTCGTCATTTCTATCGAGTTAATTCTTCTTTTATGTGCTGTGTCCCTTCAGAACATGGGCAGCCATGGCTCTCCACAACTTCCTATCCTTTTTAACCTTAAGGAATATTTGTTCACTTGCTATCTACTCCCAATCTTTGTTCTACAATCCATTTACACAAGCTGATTAGGTAGGTTACTTACTTTTATTCTTTCTTGCCTTCAATATGACTTGTGGGTGTCAAATTCCTCAAGTTTTCTCTTCTCATAAAGCATCAACAGATATTTCAGCTGTTTCTTACTCATTCCAAGTACAAGTGTTCTTTGTTTTCTTAAAATGTTCTCATTGTTCCCCATGCTTCATTTATGATATTCTCATCATCCTTCTGTAGAACCATATCTCTATTGTTTCAAGTCTCTTCTTCATCTTTGAGGAAATTGCCAGTACTTACTGTCATATCCAAGGGTTGGTATCATATAGCAGTTTGCCACTGTTCTTTGTTTCTAACGAAATTTTCATGTTTCGTAATACTTTGTTTCGGTTTTTTGTCTTCGACATTGCCATGCACCTTCAGATTTCGGCATCACATTTTGTGTCAAATGTTATAACACTTCCCAGATATTTAAAGTTCATTGCTTGCTCGATTTTTATATAAGTTCAAAATAAGGTAGAAAATGGCTGTTGGTTAGATCAAAACAAGTCATTTTTTCACTGTATAGCAACTAGATTAGAATATTTAGAGCATCATCAATACATTTTCGCTTATCGCCAAAAGAAATATGGATTTTCGCCCTTCAGTGTACCAAAGTGGTTTTTGATTGTACCTCGTAAGTCGTGGAAAGAAAACGGATATACAGGTTCAGATTGGTTTGTTTGGCGTTTTGATCAAGTGTCATACAAATTTCTTCCCTTGGTGTTGGTTTGAAAGGTTGTCTCCCCACCACTTACAAAAAAGACGTGACAGCTATCGGGGTCTCGGACATACACAGGGACCGATGTAGACGAAAAACGCTCACACACGGACCTGGGACCTGCTCCTAGGCCAAAGGCCCAGCTCAAGACGAAGGGAATCACAGATCAGTTCTGATGAAACGAATACCTGTTATACATGTCAACAACGGACACCTCTGGTAAGTCATGCTACACATTCTACATAGAGGAGGACATGTGTCTGTATTAGCTTTTCTAATAATAATAAATATTGCTTTCGTTATAACTTGAGTTTAAGACTTTTCCTTAATCTATAGACACCAACGTCTATATGAGTGTCTGAGCTCAAATGATAGGCTCAAGATACAAGCTTGAGATGTTTATTATACATGATTGTATATTATACATGTACAGTTATAGTAGTCTAGGCTTTAGCATCTGTATCAGTAGTTAACTGGTCTATGACTGTTTTATATTTCTTTTAAGATCTTTGAAACCTATCATCTACAGGCTCCTGATGACGTTATAAAACAGTGGATCAAGTGTTGCATAAAAAACTCAGATCAGTAGCAGCTTAAGGTAAGAACCCTTCAGCATTTTCAGAAGAAGGGACAGAATTAGAAAAATACCTCAAGTTTTCATGTGAAACTACTTTCTATAAATCATTAGAAAGATTACTTTTTACCTTCCATCAAACCAAACAACTGATATAAGGCAAAATATGTGCTCTCTCCTCGTTAGTTAAAGCAAAAGGAGTTCAAGATCACATCGCGTTGAAACACCTGTACCCGTAGAATTGCCGAATTTAAGCAACGTCGAGCCTTGTCCGTATCTAGATGGGTCACCGCCTGGGAAAACCAGCTGATATAAGCTTGGATGTGCGGGTGGTGTTCTGGATAATAGTTCGGAATTGTTAATTGGAGAGCCGAGTTCCAAATCCCGTTGGGATCGTTATATTGACTTACGCGAAAAAATCTTTGGGGAAAGGTTTGAACACCCCTCTTCTCCTCCAGCTATGGGTTGATTTGTAAGACTTGTATCACTAAATCTCCACACCTCTCCCACCAAAATATTCTTACAAACTAAAAATATTTTCTGGCTTTAAATAACGTGCAAAGAGTTGATAAACCGTAAAAAATAATAATCATTCAATCAATAAAAGAGTCCAGTTTTCGGACAACTGTCCTGGAAGATCACATCATCTGTAGACCTCAAAACAATAACAGCTTTTTGGTGTTGATTTTTTTTTTCCAATAAAAGACCCCAAGAGCCATTCAAAGGGTTACTGTGTGGCGTAGAAAAGAACAAGCGTTACGAATATAAAATTGAAGCAGACTTTAGAAGGAACCGGAAGGCCACTCCTAAATAGGAAACAAGGGATAAGCATCTACTCCTATTCAAAAGACTGGGGAGAAGGGTGAACAAGATTATAGGCGAACTTATCTGCTCCCGTTGGTGGAGGAAAGAATAAAATGAAATAGATAATGAATAAAATTTCAGAGTTCAGACGTAGACGTTAGGAGTATAGAACTGAAGCAGATTTTAGAAGGAGCCGGAAACCAAATCCCAAACATGAAATAGAATGGATAAATCTACGGATCTACCCCCGTTGAAAAATTCGGGAAGAGTGCGAACTGGACGATAGGCGAACCTATCTACGATTGACAGTAGAAGCAAGAAACTAGATCTCCTTGCTGATGACAGCAGGGAGATGAAGATTTGGAGGAAAGACGTGACGATATCTATGCCAGTTCGTGTGAACTGAAGCAGAGTTTTGGATAATATGATCTCGTCTTGAAGTCGAAAGATGATGACAATGATGATGTCGATGATGATAATATTTTTATAGGAATGACCAGCTTGGTGCATTAGTGGGATTATCTTATCTGGATTGTTGATAATAAAAATTCTTTCTCGAATGCAACGACCATTTTGTGAAGCGTTAGGATGACATCAAGGAAAAACCATTTCGTGTCTTAATTGAAAACCACATGTTTAATCCTGGCATCGAAACGCTTAATTCGATAAGGAAAATGGTTCAGTTCATCTATTTTCTTTTCAACTGTTCTCATGTCGAAATCTTATCACAGAACCGTTTTTGCTCTAGTGAGAAAATAATGGTTCCTACAGTCAAGGCCGGTGCAAGGGTTTCGTACCCGCCCCCACGAATTTCTGATACTTCCCGAATTCATGCTACCCCTCAAATATATGATACGTGCATCGCATTCTAAATCATCTCCCTTTTCATAAGGTAGTATTCATATAAAATACGACCTAATTATACAATAATTGATCAGATGCAATAACAGATGAACAATTTAACTAGAAAAATTGAAAATAAATTCATTGTATCTAAATACAAATTAGAGACATGTCATAAGAGATTAATCCATCTTACTTATTATAAAACGCAGATTGTGTGTGTGTCTGTACGTTTATATATTGGATCGGATTTCCTACATTTTTCAACCGATTTCAACAAAACTTCACAGGACTACATAAAATTACTTTGCGGTGGTTCTGACAGCGCCAAAAATTTGAAAAACACAATTGTTTTTGCACTAAATCAATTTGAAAACACGATAAAACACAATTCTGTCGCCAGAATGAAAGGGGGAAAACTCATATCAAGTTATACTTATAAAACCCAGGTTGTTTGTTTGTGTGTGTGTGTGTGTGTGTGTGTGTGTGTGTGTGTGTGTGTGTGTGTTCGTTTATATATGGGATTGGATTTCCTACATTTTTCAACCGATTTCAACAAAACTTCACTTTTTTTTTGGCAGGTAGTGTTGTCTTGCACACTTTTTTTCTTTATTTTTACAATCAGAATGCTTTAAAAATTCCATTTAAAAGACAATTGTTTATAATAAAATTCTATTCAATCGATAGACTCATAACCATTGAAAACAATGTTTTTGTTTGAGTTTGGTTTTGGCCAATTCGTAAAAAAAACAAAAAAATACAAAAAACTAATTAAGACATGCGTGTCCGTAAACCTTAAACAATAACCTTTGTCAATTTTATTTTTCAGTTTTTATGATGGTCGATACTTGATCTATCTCTTACTATTACATCCCCGGGCAACGCCGGGCTCTCCTGCTAGTCTTAAATAAATCAACAGTGTTTTGCGGAAAGTTTTAATATCAACTCGAGATTTTTCTTATTAAAAAGTTGAATAATTCTAACACATTCAACAATATGGATAAAAAAAATATTGAATTTTATGCAGTGTTTTTTTTCGAGACTTAGCATGTGTAAAACAAATTTACTAATATGGATGAAAAAAAAACTTCAGGACGACGTCAAAATCTTCGAAATGTTTTCATCTTTTAATAGTTGTGCTTAGTTTAATTTGTAACGTATATAAATATAAGTAAGAATAATCAAATGATGATAAGGTAGCAAGGGTCACAAAGCACTACCCGGGGCACTAATCAGGCTTCGATCCTGGACGGATGGAGTGAAGGGTTCCGGGTGTAGTACGGTACTAGAATAGCTACTGTTCTCCTCGTAAAAGATTATTTTTTACATCTTTTGTAGAATCTGTCAGAATCGAAAAATATTGTTTTTTTTTTGTTTTTTTTTTATCATTGTAGAGTAAAAAAAAAACAACAGTGTCAAATCGATCCCTCACTTCTTAAAGAGTTATTTGTAGTTTGTTTTTATTTACAAATGTCAAGTTTGAAACTCATTAATAATTACGAATCGCGAAAAAAAAAAATCGTACGTAGTTCCGAAGAACATTTTCGAACTTGACATTTGTAAATAAAAACAAAGTACAAACAACTCTTTATGAAATGAAGTGTTAGTTAATATATCATCATTTAAGCATTCACATGAAGATTACCAACCATTTGATATTAGGTGGGTGCAAAAATAATGAGGTAATGTCGTTTTTTGACGTATTTTTTAACGTCAAAAAACGACATTATTACGTCATTATTTTTGCACCAATCTAATAGGTACATTATTTACAGAAGAGATCTCTAAAATTCCGACTGTGGCCACAGTTGGAATTTTAGAGATCGTTTTAAAGTCGACGAACTTTTTGTTCATGATATTGTATTTAATTTGCTTGGATTACATATGGTTTTAAATTCAGAACTTCACTTTTCTTAAACTGTTTGCAAAGTAAAACTGAAGGGACTAGTCTACCCTATTATTTTACCTATAAGCTAGTCGGGGTGGGGAGAGGCTGTTTCAGCTGAAAACAAACCATAGAAATGTCTTTTCCATTTAGGTCATATTTGGGTTTTGATAAATTAATTTCACAGGAATTTTCAACGATCTAAATGAAAAGAAATTCCAACTAACTCCAGTCACTCTCTTATGCCCTGCTAAAATGTGGGGGCGTATCATATGCTATTAATAACATTAGATAGATAAATAAGTCAGTAGCTAAGTAGATAGATATTAAATTTGACAATGTGTTATATGCACGTATGCTATATATGTCGTTAAATATGTTAATATACCTGTTAATCGATACATTATATGTGAGACTAGCATTAAATATGTTGTCATAAGAAAAAATAAAGCAACTACCCTCAGTTCTAGCCTATCCCGTTTTTTCAATTTTTTTTTTTTTGTTTTTTTTTTTTTGCCAATCCCATGTGTGAGAGTTGGGACTGTCCAATTAAAAAAATAACTTTCATCTCGGAATCTGTTCCCAGGCATCTTACAATATACCACCTTAGGCAAAGAAAGAAGAGGCAGCCAGGATGGTGGTGGTGTGTGTGTGTGTGTGTTGGGGGGGGGTAGTTTGACAACGTCATTGAGTGACGTGGAAGACCTTCTCAGAAACTGATACAATAGCACGAGACGGTGACATAAAGGGAACTGGTCAGGTGTTCCGTTGCAAGGCGACCCTACGACCACACCTGGTTATGCGACTGACGATGATATTAGGTTGGTGCAAAAATAATGACGTAATAATGTCGTTTTTTGACGTATTTTTTAACGTCAAAAAACGACATCATTACGCCATTATTTTTGCACCAACCTAATAATAATAATGATGAAATCATCGAAGATAGGTTGTAGCCTAAGTCAAGTTATGTAAAATGTTAGCAAGTTTAACATTTAAAAAAAAAAAAAAAAAAATATATTCATGAATTCAAATCGAACAATATGAGTGAGTAAACCTCTACAGGGTTAAAAAAATAAAACTAGAAATTAAATTAAATAAGTGGAAGGGATTGAAAGAATAAAACCACATGTTTGAAATAAGAAAGTCATTTTGGAAAATCCCAGCATTTATGAGTTTACCAGATTAAAGTAACACAAGATTTTGTCTATCTTATGCTATCAGAGGTGGCCATTTCTTGCACAACAACACATTTTAAAACAGCGATTATGCACATGGGACATTTAATGCTACGCTTATAATGATGTTATCATTAATTGTTATACGAAATGCTTACTTGTCTTTTTAAACTTTTCCCGCGTCCTGTAATTACATATTTTTTTTAATCACGGAATTTTTATTGAAAATATAGCAACCGGCTAATAATATGATACTTGAAAATAGCGTAAATTAATTTAATAAAACTTGCTATATTGTAAGAGTGACATCTATCTATCTATCTATCTATATATATATATATATATTAGCTGAAATACCCGACATATTATAATACATTTATGTTCAACAGAAATTAACATATAAAGTAATACTCATGCACACATATACTCCTAAACACGCGCGTACACAAAACGCACGGACATAAATGCACCGACAGACACACACACATATATATATAGTAATACGCTGTTATACAAACGTTTTTTAAAATATATCGAAGTAAAATGTTTTTTATTTGAGTAAAAACTTTAATTATATATATATATATATATAAATATATGGGTGTGCGTGTGTATTGATATTCGTAAGTTTTAAGTGTCTTTCTCACTCTGTCTCTCTCTTACTCAGTCTCTCTCTCACTCTCTGCCCCCCCCCCCATGTATTTGTGTGCGTGTACTATTTACTATTTTTTGTCGTTTGAGTTCGGATACCTGTGCTTACAAGAGTTAAAAAATAGAAACCTAGATTTATCAGCACGTGTTTTTTTTTTTTTGTTTTTTTAAGTTACTGGATTTCTTTTTCAATATAATAAAACGATGTCAGTTAAGTAAGAAAAAAAAAAAAAGAAAAAAAAATAATAATAATAATAATATTTATAATAATAATAAAAAATGTTAGTGTAAATTTTTAACGTTTCGTAAACAATGACATTATTATGAATTGCCATATCAAGAAATAAATCCAAATGGACTCTAAAAGACTATTTTAGTATTGCCAGTATAACGGCACATACAAAGAAATGAAACTTTCTCTTACTTATCTCTTTCATTTAGAATGATTAAAAATAGTTGTTGTAAAAAAAAAAAAAGAAAATCAAAAGAACAAAAGACTCAGTTCAATAAATACGTCCATAATTCATAGCAAGACTGAAAGAAATTTCGCTTACATTGTGTTTCTTTGTTTTCGCTAGTGTACGATCGCTTACTCTTTTACAACTCGTTCTCTCCACGTCTCTTTCGTCGAGATTTGTCCTTGTTTGAGTAATGTCCTCCTACTAAAACTTTTCATTTATATATACATCCCGCCCCTTTAACTCCGCCCGCCATGTGTCATTGCCGTTTTTTGACATAAAGAAACAAATAAATCATGTAAATAACCAATTTTAAGTGAATGAAAAATAAATAAATAAATAAATAAATGAAGTGAATTTAAAATAATTTTTTCACGTCAATCCAAAAATTTTTCGAACGACAAAAAAAAAAAAAAAAATCACTGACTGTTTGTCCCAAATAACTTTGAATAAATTTAGGTTACTCCCCCAAAAATCGATGTATTTTAAAAAATGAAAAAGCTTCCCGGAGGCTTTAATTCTATTAGGTTGGTGCAAAAATAATGTAATGGTTTTTTTTTTAACGTATTTTTTAACGTCAAAAACCGACATTACTTTTGCACCAAACTAATAGTTTTAATTCCAAGCTGATAGATAAAATTTAATATTCCTGATAACAAAAAAAAAAAATACTCTGGTGTATTTCAAATCGAATTTAAACTGATTGGAATCTTTTTGAAACATCAGTAAAATTCATTAATTATTTTATATTGACAGAATTAACACAATATAATTCTTTTTATAAAAAAAAATATTTAAAAAAATAAATATACTTTTCTGAAAAGTTATTTGAGAATATTTTCTGATTTGAAACAAATATTACTTAACTGTAGTTTAAAATGTCGTAGAAAAGTATCTTTTTTAAGAGCTGGGTGTTTTTTTTTTTTTTTTTTGACATGTAAAAAGTGATTTATCGACATGTGTTTTTCAAATGAAAAATGATGCTCAAATTTCCCGTACAAATTTGCAGCTCGGCGTTTACCCATAAAAATAAGATTTTAACCAAACTTTTCAAAGTTCAAAAAAAGATGAAAAAAAAATGCTTTGATGTTCCCTCTTAATAAAAGACAAAAATTTTGAGGACAAAACTTTATGTCTGGATCAATTTATTCTCATATATTCTCGTTTTTATCGAATTTGTGGTGGTATCTAAATAAATGTTTATTAAAAAAAAAAAAGACATTTTTACAAGAAGAAAGAAGTAAAAAATTTAAATTCTCCAAGGAGTTCTATTAGGTTGGTGCAAAAAAATTAATATCGTTTTTTGACGTAGTTTTTAACGTCAAAAAACGATATTATTTTTGCACCAACCTAATACTTTTAAATAATACAGACATTAAGTTGGAAATTTAATTTCTCGAACTTTCATAAAATTAGATGTGAAAAAATACCAAGATTTTCTAAAAATAAAACATTTCTAAAATAACTACGAATAAGTCCTGAAAATTTAATTAAAATCAGAAAATTATTTGATTTTTGAAAGAATTTCTAAATCGATATCTTTTTAATCAAATAGACACTAAAAATTTCCTATACTAATTTATACCCC
>OZ010602.1:53582586-53632586 GCA_963932145.1 Acanthosepion lycidas | reverse complement strand
GAAGGTGCATTTAGATATTATAAGATATTAAAAGGGTGGGACCTAGATGCCAATCCAATAACACGCTTAAATTCATGTAGGTATATAAAACTTGTCAGAGCAGTTGCCATGAAAATATTTATAAAAACACAGAGGGAAGCCACGTCACGTCGGTGAGAAAGGGACTGAAGTCGAGATGCCAGGTCAGAATCGATTACATTGCAGATCCTTTTTTGGATTTTGTCAAGAACCTCAAGATGAGCAGCAGAAGCACCATGGACACCGGATTATTATGATAAATTTGATATATAAATGATCACCCATGGCAGCGGTGATCTCTTCTTTTCCCCCGTCTCATTTTGAGTGTACTCACTCAGGGTGGAGGGTTACCTGTGTGCTATATACACCCTTGTGCAAATTAATTGAAACAGACTCTTTAGTTTCTTTTCTTTTACCACACAGTCAGTTTTAGTCTCACTGGAGTGACAGGGTGTAATCGATTTCTATTTTTCTTCAGATTAGGTCATTTGCAGTGGTGTGCAGTAATATGAATCTATTTTTGGGGTGTGTGATGAAGTTTGTTTGGCCTTGAAAAATATTGCGTCATCTGCGAATGCATCAGAGTTTTATCACGCCTAGACACTATTGTCTCGACTGTTGATTAGTTGTCCCATGGCCACTGTCTGCGATGGACGTTACTCCAAGTAAGCGTACGAAAATTGTAACGCTGCACGAACAAACTGGTAAGCCTTACCAGTGATCAAATCAAAGTCCTATAGATTGGCCGGGAAACTCTCCTGATTTAAATCCAATCGAGAATCTGTGGTCAATCTGCAAGGAATGACTTTGTAGAATGGACATACGAAGTAGTAACATGTGCACTGGGTCATGATCCATTGGAAAAATACGAAAAAAAAAATGGAATAATTTGTTTTGTTTCAATTAATTTGCACAAGGCTGTATATATATATATATATATATATATATATATATATATCACGAGTAGATTTTTTCAACATATGGTTTTGCTTTCTCCGTTGCTAAATCGGTGTTATCTAATGTTAAAATAAATTTCCGCATTATTTTGTCTGAACTAGTTTGAGCGTTCAAACGAATAAACAAACTTGAATAATACATGTTACGGTAGTGTTGGTGTGAAGTGTTTTGTCTTATGGCATATCAACACCTGAATGGGTTATTTAATGCCGACAAAGATTTTATTGCTGCTATTTTTTTTTTCAAAAATGTATTTCTTGTAATATATTTTTCTTCAAAAAATCTGCTTCTGATTTTTTTTTTTTTTCAAAAAATGTATTGCTGGTAATATTTTTTTACAATGTATTTCTGGTATTAAAACCTATTTTTACACTTTCATAGTGTTATGACCCCAGTTTGGGGGTTAACTATTTGCCCATACTTGGGACCCTAACAGGTGCTACCAGCCAGGTTCAGGGTGGATCTTGGAACACTCACAAGTAAGAGGTGGCTCCATGATCCTCAAAACCTCCTGATCAGAGGTCTTGCTGCTGGTCGTAGTTTATCGTCTTACTTGGGACGCGGATGTATTTTATCGCCATACCCAGAACGGGCATATCACTAATATTAGGTTGGTGCAAAAATAATGACGTAATAATGTCGTTTTTTGACGTTAAAAAATACGTCAAAAAACGACATTATTATGTCATTATTTTTGCACCAACCTAATAGTTTCATTCGTTTTACAATAACTACATTTAGAAATGAAACACTTGCCGATTTTTCTTAGATTTCAATTTCTTCTTTTTATCAGTCGTTAAGCCAACATTTTTTTTTTTTTTTACTAATCACAGTCATATACAAACCAATTATTCTTTGAGCCGAGTTTCAATTCCAGTTGGTTTAGTTATATGCCCTTGTGTGTAAGTACCTTTTGGAAAGGTAGAATTAATCTGCCTCTTCTACTAACAGCTATGGGTTATTTAGTAAGATGTCAATCACTGAAACATTATTATCTAAAAAAATATCTTACAATATAAATAGATATTTTCTGTCTTTAAATAGACTGCAATGAGTTGGTAAGCAGTAGAAAACGAATCTATCTATCTATCTATCACAGTCTGTTCATATCTATCTATCTATCTATCTATCTATCTATCACAGTCTGTTCATATCTATCTATCTATCTATCTATCTATCTATCTATCTATCACAGTCTGTTCATATCTATCTATCTATCTATCTATCTATCTATCTATCACAGTCTGTTCATATCTATCTATCTATCTATCTATCTATCTATCTATCTATCTATCTATCTATCTATCTATCACAGTCTGTCCATATCTATCTATCTATCTATCTATCTATCTATCTATCTATCTATCTATCTATCTATCGTTGTCCTTGGAGCCGAGAATGCGTATCTAGAAAAGTTAGTTCAGATGAACTTTGAATTGTTTTGCCGATCAACTCGTGTCATTAGCAAAACATATCAAAGAAAAAAGCTTTCAAAATATTTTTATCATTTCGTCGGATTCTCATTCAAAGTGTGTGTGTCTGTGTGTGTATTTGCGTGTGTGTTGTTCCCTGTTGCACGAATGTTCTTGATTAAGGCATGAACCCGTCTCTCTTCATCGCTACTTAGCTATAGGTTAAACAGCAGCGTCCTCTCTCGCTTTCTGAAAGAAGAAACTTTCTAGATTCAAATCCAAGATCAAGAAAGATGGGTTTCATCAGGATTCCTTGCCCGATACACACCCACTGCTGCTACGCCCTTCAGTACATGTGGTGCCCTAAGAACATTAATGGGTCATATATATATATATATATATATATATATATATATATGTAGACATGGGGTAATCTTATCTCACAAGTCATTATGGAAAACAAAATGGATACACATCTAGAATAAGGAAGAGACATATAAAATTTATTGGACACACAACTTGGAGACTTTGACACACATCGAACATCGAGAAGACAACACATGCAAGCCGCTACTGGAGGGCCGT
Organism: Acanthosepion lycidas; assembly: GCA_963932145.1. Classification (NCBI taxonomy): domain Eukaryota; kingdom Metazoa; phylum Mollusca; class Cephalopoda; order Sepiida; family Sepiidae; genus Acanthosepion; species Acanthosepion lycidas. The sequence continues at coordinate 53,629,614 of OZ010602.1, read as the reverse complement.
CGATGGCAACGTCAGCGGTCCTCTGGTGGCAGCCACCGGTGGGCCTCCAGCATTTCCCGATTGATAACATTGCCGAGGCGAACACGCCGGTGGTCCGACAGCGGGCCACCAGCGGTAATCGCTAGGGCATGCCACCCGGTGGCTTGCGTGTCGGGAGGGACAGGGGTCAACAGGTCACCTAACTGAAGTGCTTCTGGGATTGGACGGTGGAACAGGGTTGGGGTTGATAGAGGTGGCAAATAATCAAACGTTTCTATGGGCGTCAATAGAGTGGTTGTTGTGGAGAGCCACGATCATCCATGTCCTGAAGGACACGGCACGTAGAAGAAGTGTGTTAGTGCCCCATGCCGATATGTTAGAAGGGTTTATATTTTTGTCTGAATTTCTAAAATTGGGATTTATGATTGTTTAGATGATTTATATTCGGACTACTGTCCTCAACTTTGTTGATGTTATCACAACGTTTAGGTCGTTGTGCCCTCCGGCCTTCCTCAGGTTACATAGATCTGCCTAACCTACAACAAAGATGATGACAATAGTCCAAATATAAATAGTGTAAATAATAAGTTTTTTTATTATTTATTTGTTTGTTTTAGCGGTATATCAACACCTTATGGGTCATTTAATATCGAAATTTAATTATTTTGGGAGCATTAGTAATTTCTTTTGCAAAAATATATTGCTGGTAATTTTTTTTCCTTACAGAAATGTATTGCTGATAATTTAAAAAATTTTTTTACAAAAACGTATTGCTGGTAATTTTTTTTGCTATGATAATGTATTGCTGGTATTTTTACTATAAAATGTTTATACTTTCATTTTTTTTTTTGCCCAAGTTTGGGGGGTAACTACCTGCCTGTAGCTGGAACACTAACAACTGCTACTACCCCGAGTCAAGGCGGACCAGGGAACAACAGCAATTACGAGATGGATCCCCGCTCTCAAAACCTCCTGATCCGATGCCTTGGTGCAGGGTGTAGTTTATCGTCATACCCAGGACCGACTAAGAAGTGTGTTAGTGCACCTTGTTGATAGCCTATGGCCAAACCTAAGCCCTTCTTGGTATGTAATTATTACTAAGGATAGTGTTAGTTTTCCCGACTTGCATTTATGAATTTTTGATCTACCGGGTTTTTTTTTTTTTTTTTTTTTTTTTTAAATATGCCCTTGCATTAAACTTAGCTTTTAGAACAAATATTTGAAACTTTTTTTTTAAAGAATTAACCTCCATGGTTTTTATTTATTTTCCTTTTCACGTTTTATTAGGTTGGTGCAAAAAAAATAATGTCGTTTTCTCACATAGTAACATATGTGAGAAAACGACATTATTTTTGCACCAACCTAATACAAGAATGTTTTGCTTAACTGTGAACTTTGTCAGTCTGTGCACCGGCAAACTGGTTTAATTGCTCTTATGTTTCTGACAGCTTTTGTCGCTCCATTTCCGGACACACAATTAATGCTAAAGCCCTACCCGCCTTTAGAACTTGGCCGAAAGGTTACTGAAGTGACCCCGTCTTGACCCCTTGCTAAGTAAATAAATACCTTCATAGTATCGGTGAGTGAGAGCAGGACAAGAAAATCAAAGAATATTTTTTGGTGAATAATCTGGATTCTGTTAATGTTGTTAAAAGCAATTTAAAATGTCAAGAATAACAGAAGTAAAATAACCAGAAAAAAAAGAGAAAAGAATCTTATGGCAAGATCAGGGCCGTTGCAAGTGTCTCGTGCCCTACACCCCGAATATATGATACGAGACCCCCAACCCTTCTACATCTGAATTTTCATAAGGTAATATTCATACACATTTTAATGTAACCTAATTATGTACAATAATGGATCATATGCCATATAGGTAAACAATCCAACTAGAAAAATTGAAATATATATATATATATATATATATATATATATATATATATATATATATATATATATATATATATACTAGTAGCATGGGCCGGCGTTGCCCCTGCTTGATTCAAAAATCGTACGACTCATACAGCAATCGCTATCACTTGACTTAAAACAGTTTTGCCCTTCCTTGCCTTTAAAGGAGTGCCCTTTGTCGTGCTGATGTTGCTACATGCCTTACATCTTGCCTATCTCACACAGCGAATTTTTTCTAGGCTCTATACTAAATATTAAATCTGTGACGAAAAAATAACTAAACAAAAGGAAACACAAAACGATCAGTTTTAAAAAAAGGACTCGTAACTGGAAAAAACGAATGAAAAAGTATGTTAACAACAAATACTTATTCACGCCCAATCCAGTTCTGCGGAATCAGAATCAACGTTGAGTTTAAGCAAGCGAATGAGCCAATTGGAATAAAGTGCCATGCAGATTTAAAAATGTAATATTTATTACAACGTTTCGGACGTTGTACGCTCCGGCCTTCTTCATGTGGTTGGAATGTCGAACTGAACCCTTTATTTCGCTCATTGGAGTAGACTGTTCTAGTTCCACGTGCCATGTTTAATGGATGTCAGTTATCAGTTATCTCCTGTTAATTTCCCTGTGAAAGTTCTCCACTGCCTTAACCGGGTATTGAACTCACACTCTTTCAGAGGGGAATTAACAGGAGATAACTGATAACTGACATCCATTAAACATGACATGTGGAACTAGAACAGTCTACCCCAGTGAGCGAAATAAAGGGTTCAGTTCGACATTCCAACCACCTGAAAAAGGCCGGAGCGTACAACGGCTGAAACGTTGTAATAAATATGGCGACAAAGATGAGGACAATAGTCCGAATAATGTAAATAATGTACATAAAACCTCATCTCAGAAATGTAGACAGATAATGTCCTTTTTGTTTCCATTTCTTTTACAACTGCGTCATTGCTCACATATTTGGTCCATGATATTCTCAGCATCCTTCTGTAGAACCACATCTGTGTTGTTTTAAGTCTCTTCTTCATCTCTGAGGAGATTGTCCAGTATTCACTACTATATAGAGGGACTGAGATTACATAACAGTTCAATACTATTTTCATTGATCCTAACGGAATTTTTTCTGTTTCTTAATACTTTGCTTAGCTTTTTGGAGGACACTTTCGTTATCCTAATTAGCACTCGATTTCCTAAGCATATTTTTCGTCCTCTGTTAAAACACTTCTCAGATATTTAAATTGTTGTATTTGACTGATTATTGGCATCCCTAATGTGTAATTTTCATGTTGGACTGTCCCTTTTGCTAACAACTATGCATTCAGTCTTTTTAGAAAATTGGTAAAAAAAAAAAAAAAAAAAGAGATAAAAGACAGCTAAATTATAAATAAATAAAGGAAGAGATTTTAATATTTTAGGAAAAAAAAGAGACGATAGTAGTAAAATTTAGAATTCCTTAGGAAAATAAATAAAATGGCGAAGGGAAAAAAAAGACGGAAAATGCTTGCAACATATAGTGACAGAAGAATTCCTAGCGAATTTCTCAACATAAAACGGACATTTTTGTCATTTCTTCTTTAGTGTTTTGCACTAAATGGGCTTTGCATATTATGTTTAATGGGACCTAGCGGCACTGACGATCGTAAATCTGACCTTTTCTGAGTTATAATTCCTCAGAGCAGTTGCCATGAACATTTTTGTAGAAAAGACAGAGGGAAGCCACATCACATATATTAGAAATTAGTTTCGTATTAACACATTTATTACGTTTAATGAGATTTGTCTAGCAATGAAGGGTTTCTTTTTGGGATCAGGATTCAATTTATTCAATGATGGACGCAAAATAGATTGTATATTGATGAGACAAAATGAATTGATACCTTTCCCAAGGGCATTTCTGTAAAAGCGAGCGCAACAGACCAAACTGGATTTGACCTTGGTTCATCCATTCCACCAGTAAGCAATCTACTGTCCGTACAAAATAGCACGTGATCTTCATAATTTATATATATATATATATATATATATATATATATATATATATATATATATATATATATATATATATATAGCTTTCGGCTATATATTTAGCCATTTTCAAAGTTGAAATATATTAACTGTTAACAAGAAATAGTTTGTTGCATGTATGTATTTATATAATGTTTTCATTTCCAAAACACGGTCAAGATATTGTGTCCATGTTCATAGTTGATATTATTGTGGGTTGGATTTTTGTTTTTATTAAGAAGGCTTCCATTATTTTTAGCCTTTTTTTGCATGTAGATAATGGTATTATATTTGTGTTGTCAGCAAGTATGTTACGAATAGTGTCCGGTAGGTTACCATGAATATTTAAATGAGATCTACTTGATCTATGGGCAGAAAGTCTTCTTGTCAAACACGTAGTGTGGCCTATATAATTATTTACGAATTTTGATTGATCAGGAATACAATTCCTTAATGGGCATTTAAATTCGTAAATAATATTTGTTTTATTTAATTTCGTTCTAAGAGGTGAATTATTATTTTTAACTATAAGGTTAGCGGTTTTAGATTTGTTTCTAATAAATAATTTAATCTAATTTTTTATGCTATTGTCAACTGGTGTTGTGCTAATCTCCAAGTCACCTTCCTAGGCTAACATTTTCTGCTGAGATGGAGTGGAAAGATTATTTTGAATCGACTGCTAGGTCTACTGCTAGAAAAGTTGGATCATTGCGTCGTGATAGACATTTTTTCTTGCAAGAATCTATCTTACACATTTATAAGTCTACAATTCGTCCTGTATTGCAGTCACATATAGTCTGTTCCTTCTGCCTATGTATTTAGAGATTCTTGGTAAAATACAAAGCAGAATGAGCAATCTTATTTGTCCTGGGCTGGCATCTCAGATACTGTCACTTTTACCACCCCCACCCCCAACGTAGCTGCCCCGTGCCGTTTCTAAAAATATTTTCATGGTAATTGTTCTGATGCGTTTTCTTCTTTGATACCTAGACTTTATGAATTTAAGCGCTGTACTAGGTTGGAGGCAAGGTTTTACCATCTTAATGTTGAAATGGATAGATGTAACCGTAACGGTTTCTTCTCTGGAACAAATACTTTGTCGAACACTCTTACGGATTCTTACATTCGAGTCAACTTTCATTTTCAAAAATGTCATTCGTTATCTTCTGTCATCTTAATTCGTTCTTTTATTGTTCTCTTAATAATGTTTTCTTTGTCTGATACTTTGCTATACTCGGGAACACCTTTCGTCCGAGTAGAATAGCTTGATGCAACCGTAAGTTCTATGGTAACTGTTTCTTCTTGCTTGTCGAACATTCTTACGGCTTCTTGCTTTCGAGTCGACGTTGATCTTCAAAAATCTAGACGCAATGTCAATCTTTTGCTATTTTAATTCTTTTATCGTTCTCTCTACTTAATAATGTTTCCTGTTTCTCATATTCTATCACACTCAGTAACCCCTTGCATCGTAGTGGCTTTATTGTTTTTCTTGGGGTGAAATGATTACAACAACTGGCGAAATAATGTTTTATTATAATTAAACTGCATCAAACGAAGAATTCCGTGTTGCTATTTCTTGAATACAAATCTTGTCTTGGCATTTTAATATTTAATTCATTCATCAATCAGTTCATGTCGACGTCCTCATGATTTCGCGACTAGATTTTAGGGGTTTTATTATTTTTTTAATTTTTTTAAACAATCATGGCGGTATGAAAGTTATGCGTATCATATTTGTCAAAAATGAATATCGTTTCCGATCTTAAGAAACCGGCGGAAAAACGGCATTCCCTTTTGCATTTCTGTATAAGTACGATAGGTTACTGTCCGGTAAACGGACATGAGTCGTGTAAGTAAACACGTTTTGAAATATATAAACTTAGTTCCATATCCGTTAGATTAAAAATAACGTTTTGTTTACGTGAATAAAGAAAGGACACAGAAAATTCATACAAGAAAACGATATTTGCGATTGTCTCGCCACCTTTTTTGGAAGCGATCTAATCGTGAAAACCAACACTGCTTTCTGATCCTTGATAGATGTAGCACATTGCTAGCCTTGTACCAGACTATGTTAGGCTTATTAAATATCGAAACTTGTGTCGTCAAGTGATGTTGAAATTAATGGTTCCCTTCTACACACCTGAATGTGAAATAGGAGTATTAATAATTGTTGAGTATTTAATTCTGTGGTTGCTTAGTAACAGTTAACTGGTGAAAGAGGGACAGGCGAAGCAATAGTAAGAAAATCAAAGGAGAAAGGGTTTTTAAGAGGAAAATTATAAAAGGCTTAACAAGAAAGAAAGAAGAGGGAGTGGAGGAAAGAAAGAACTGAACAGAAAAAGAAAGAAAGAAAGAAAGAAAGAAAGAAAGAAAGAAAGAATAGGGAGTGGAGGAAAGAAAGAACTGAACAGAAAAAGAAAGAAAGAAAGAAAGAAAGAAAGAATAGGGAGTGGAGGAAAGAAAGAACTGAACAGAAAAAGAAAGAAAGAAAGAAAGAAAGAAAGAAAGAAAGAAAGAAATAAAGAAAGAAAGAAAGAAAGAAAGAAAGAAAAGGCAAACAAAGAAAATTTTGAAAATAGGTGGTCAAAGAATGGTGGAGAAGATGGAAATAAGAAAGAAAGAAAGAAAGACTGAATGAATGAATGAATTAATTAATGAAAAGAAGAGAAAAGGGAAAGAATGAAAAGAAAAAGAAAAAATATGAAAAAGAAAGAATGAAAAAGAAAGGGAAAAATTAATGAATGAATGAAAAGAAAAGAAATGAGAAAGAAAGAATGATAAGAAAAGAAAAAAAGAAAGAGCGAAAGAAATGAAAAAAAAAATAGGAACAACATAGAAAGAAAGGAAAAGGACAGTAAAAGAAAATAAAAAGAAAGGACAAAAGAATGAAAGAAAGAAAGATAAAGAAAGAAAGGACATACATTGAGTGATATGATTTCGATGTCCTCTACGATTGATATAAAACCGGGCTATTTCAGTTTATCACTAATATTAATATTAATTAGTACTGAAATATTAATATTAATTAGTACTGAAATATTAATATTAATTAGTACTGAAATATTAATATTAATTAGTACTGAAACAATGTCGGACAGCAAATAAATGAATAATAATAAATAAAAATAAAATAAATAAAATGAATAAAAATAAATAAAAATAATGATATTCCCAATGATATTCCCCCATTCTGTCTGGAAAACCCCTACCTTAGGCTGAGCAGTAAAATCATAAAGTTCAAGACAAAATATAAAATTTCATTTTTTTACACCCTAAAAACAGATAATTACAAGATTTTATTGTACTTTTCGAAAATTGTTTGGTCATACATAAAATTATTTTTAAAGTTTCTTTTTGTTTTGTAGAAATATTCTTTTAGATCTGTCAGTGAATATACATGAACACACGCAAACATACATACACTATTTAAAGTAAATTGATATAAACATCAGTGTCATAAGAACTAGTTTTCCCTTCTGTCTAGCAATAAGCCTTGGCTAATAGGAAAAGCGGATAGACCATCTTTTTGAAGTCATTTTTATAACTCCTGTATTTAAATTGAATATATTTTCTAATAAATGTCGTATTTCAAATGGACAAACAATTTAGAATTGAAATTTTGGTTATCTTGGAGCCAGAAATGCGGCAGATACCGCAGTAAATAAATATAATAGGAAATGAGTTCACTTTGTTTCAAAAACTAGCTCATGACGACCTTCTTAAGACCCAATCGCTGATTTGTCTGAACGATGTCAGTTCGTCTTGAGATGATGCCACGAACAATATTGTTTTTTTTAAACGGCTGAACTGGGTAGAGTCAACAAATGCTGTTTTGAACGACCGAAACGGAATAAAGAACAGGTAAAACTTGCACCGGTAAAGAGGAAAAATAGGAAAAACAAACTCCATTTGATAGCAGTTGATCTTATAATATTTTGCATACATATATCCTTAGAAGCATTTCCTTTCTTTTTCTTTGGCAATTGCTCCGACAAGCTGCATTCGCTGCTTCCCAGACTTCATGAGTTCAAGCGCCCTACGAGGCTGGCATCCCGCTCTCACCCTTTCACTGTTGAAACTATTAAATGTAGCCGTCTCTTCTACTCCAATAGCTTCATGTCTCGCACCTCTCGCCAGTGGAACTCCCTTCCCTATTCCAGTTTCCCTGAGAGATATAATCTCCAACTATTCAAATGTAATGTCAATTGACATCTCCAGTTGCCTTGATCTATCCACTATCCTTCTCCTCATCCTTTCCTCTATCACTTTTATCTGCTCTTGCTCCAAATCTTCTGTAACCCCTTGCGTCCTAGTGGCTTCCCGCCTTGCTTTGTGTGAAACGCTTAATAAAAAAAAATTAAAAAAAAGTCTGTGAACCAGTAATAGTAGCTCGTTGGAACAGTTGCCGTAAAAATATTTGTAGAAGAGACACAGGGAGGCCACAGCACGTCTGTGGCATAGTGATTATAGACTAGATGCCAGATCAGAACCTATCATCTTGCATATTCGTCTCTGGATTTTGTCAAGGACATCGAGACGAACAGCAGGAGCACCAGACCTTATATTAGGTTAGTGGAAAAATAATGACGTAATAATGTCGTTTTTTGACGTATTTTTAACGTCAAAAAACGACATTGTTACGTCATTATTTTTCCACCAACCTAATATGATAGCAATACTCTATGCAAGGACGGATGGTTTGTTTTATAGATTATATAATAAATCTTCTGTAACTCCTTGCGTCCTAGTGGCTTCCCGCCTTGAAACGCTTAAATAAAAAAATACTTAATATGACTTCCAAGATGGGGTTGTGTTAGAGCCAGTGAGGTCAATGGTGTGTACTTGACGGTTCACGGACAACTGGACCTGAAGAAAGTAAACAGACAGCAACTGTCCTCTGATTAGAAATTTAACTTTAAATAGCTTAAAATTAAACAGATACTAGTGTTTAATTTTAAGCTGTTCAAAGAGTCTGTTTTTCACTTTTATTCCTCTTCTTTTACTTGTGTCATTATTACCTGCACTGTTAGTCTTGTTCACCGTCGAGACGACTTGTACTTCGGGAAGATCACAGTTGATATCAAGAGTACCTTCCAGATTAAACATCCAACCCACGTCACCCTCTTGGATTCTGTGGCCACCGACGGGAAAAAAGACCACCATATTTTTTTTACAATCTTAGGGAAAGATGTGTGCTGATGTTTTCAAAAAGGTCCTTTTAGCTAAAAATCAAGTATATATGATCCCCAGACGGTACTTTCAATCACACAGCCAAGATTAATTTTTACGGTTTATCAACCCATTGCAGCTTATTTTAAAACCTGAAAATATTTACAGTATTTACATTATGCGGACCATTGTCCTCATCTTTGTCGCCATATTTGTCACAACTTTTCGGCCGTTGTACGCTCCGGCCTTCTTCAGGTGGTTGGAATTTCTGTACATACTACCTCATCTCAGAAATATAGACAGACTCTGAAAATATTTATAGATATTAAGAATTTTTTGGAGGTAATAATGATTCACTGATACAAGTTCCAATAATTAACCCATAGTTGGAGGGAAAAGAAGTGGATTCATACCTTTCTCAAACGGTATTAGCGCGTAAGTGACTATAGCGAACCCAACTGGAATTAGAACCCTGCTCTCCAATGCTGAGCCGTTATTATACCCTCCGCACATCCAAGCTTGCAGAACCTGATATTCACGTGAGATCACCCATCTCGATCCTGACAAGGTTCGATGTTGCTTAACATCAGTGATCGGTGTTTCAACCTGATGTGACCGTAAGCTCGCACACAGTTAAGAATGTGATGTTTTACAAAGCTAAATTTGCTAATGTATGCCCGTAGGAATTCTGGCTTGTTCTAGCCCCGGGTCTGAATCTGCTAGACAACACTGTATGAGGAGTTTTGGAGCAAGCCACTAGAAAGTCTTCCCACCACATCAATATTCTCAGGGTTAAGTAAAAAAAGTAATGGCCAATGTGTCCAAGTACTTTGCGGTTAAGAGTTGTGGAGTTCTTGTAGGTCATCTTGAATGTGTAATTAAAAATAATGGAAGCCATCTTGAATAAATTGCTCCCTGGATATTATCTATGCGCATTTTAAAAAATATCCATTCGCATTTGTTCTGTTTATACATAAATGTCATTCGAACGTCGCAGTTACTTAACAAAGTTTGCTTTCCTTTTGTCCCCCTCCCTCTCTCTCTCTCACTATATATATACATATATATATATATATATATATATGTGTTGTTTTTCGACGTATGATAGTCCATCAGCTCAGTTTTCAGAACCAGACAGACGACTCACACATGATTTGATTATTTGGTTGTGCGTGTGCAGAACCAAGCACACTTTTCGAAAGACCCGGATACAGAGAATTGGTGAACGGCGTGCCACAGGGTCCCCGAATGACCCTTCTCAGTCTATAAATTCAGAGTTGTTCTTCTCCTCGGCCACCCAAGGCTATTGAGCCAAGTCTGTTATTTACCTATAACTGGGTCGGGGGGAGAAAAAATGGATAGAAGCATGTAAGTGAATATAATTCATCGACTTGAATTTGGATTCGACTCTCCAATTCCTCAGACGGAGCCGCGCTACATTAGTCCACCGTGAGTCTGTCTGTCTGTCTGTCTCTCTCTCTCTCTCTCTCTCTCTCTCTATCTATCTATCTATCTATCGCTATAAATTAGAAAAAAATCAATAATGATCGATTCAGACAAAAAAGGTATCTTGATCAGAGGATTAGTCAACATCAGATCGTGGTATATATATATATATATATATATATATATATATATATATACCACGATATGAGAAATTATATAAAAGTGTAATCAAACACCTTGTCTGCCATATTTAATGTAGCTTGCACGAAAGAATAATTATATATATATATATATATATATATATATATATATATATATATATATATATTTCCCATGATCTGAAGTTGACTGATCTGCTGATCAAGCCACCTCATTTGGCTGAATCGACCATTGATTTTTTCAAATATATATATATATATATATATATATATATATATATATATATATATATATATATATATATATATATATATATATATATTAGAAAAAATCAATATATATATATATATATATATATATATCTATATATATTAGAAAAATAAATATATATATATATATATATATATATATATATATATATATATATAAGAAAAAATCAATGGTCGATTCAGCCAAATGAGGTGGCTTGATCAGCGGATCAGTCAACTTCAGATCATGGGAATATATATATATATATATATATATATATATATATATATATATATATATATATATATATATATATATATATATAATTATTCTTTCGGGCAAGCTACATTAAATATGGCAGACAAGGTGTTTGATTACACTTTTATATAATTTCTCATATGATATTATATTTTTTTCCGTAGAAATATAAAACATTTGGATATTTTTTGTAATGAAACTTGCATATATAATTTCGGCTTTGTGTTGTTTCGGGCTACAACGCTGTTAAGTTGGGTACTATTTCCCAGTTGGGTCCGTTATATTCACTTATGTGAACCTTGAGAAAGGTATGAATCCACCTCCTCTACCCCAAGATATGGGTTAATTAGTAAGACTTGTCTAACTACATCATTATTATCTCTGAAAAAAAAATGAAAGAAAATGTACTTACAACCTAAAAATATTATTTTATTGCTTTAAATAACCTGCAAAGGGCTGATAAGCCGTAAAAAAACGAATCAATGAACAAATCAAATCAAAAATCTTTTTTTAAAAAAATCAATCCTGAATTTTCGATTCTGATAAATGTCGATTGACGGAAGATCCAATGGAGACTAGTCTAATCTACGAAATTTGTTTTATCAAAAATTTTTACATATTTAAAAAGAAAAAAACATGTCTATTTTTACGAGCGAACCTCCAATCTCTGTAATACCCAATTGGTAAAAAGAAAAAAAAAAAAAAAAAAAATGAAAGAAGAGGTTTCAGAAATGTGCGCGTGTTTCATTGTTTCGGGTTTGACACATCCGATCCACCTGTAACCCGAGCTGATTTTTAGGATAACAGGCCGTCACATCAATTGCGGCCCTACTCATATATTTAACTTATTATTTCAATAATTTTATCGATCCTCAAATTGTCTAGGGTTGAAGGCGCGATACATCACAAACGCATCTGTTTCTGAAAGGCATGCCAGTTTTTATGTTACCTTCGATTTTGATATAACAAGTTCTACTATGTTTTTTATGCTTTGTCTTAGATTGTTACACACACACAAACATATATATATATATATATATATATATATATATATATATATATATATATATATATAATCGATTTCACCCTAAGCAAGGCAGTAAAGCCACTAGGACACAAGGAGTTACTGGGTGTGGAAGAATTAGGAAGAGACAATAATGAGCGAGAAAAATATAAGAGCTCCCTGATATATATAATTATATATATATATATATGAGGGATATATATATATATATATATATATATATATATATATATATATATATATATAATAGGATATATATATATATATATATATATATATATATATATATGTATACAAAATAGAAGAGCTCCCTGATATATATATATATATATATATATATATATATATGAGGGTGGTCTTCTATTGTTATCTCTCTTTAGTAATGTTTTTGTTTTTATTATATGTTTCTATTATATATATATATATATATATATATATATATATATATATATATATATGACAAAATGGAAAATTTTTTCGTGTGACACGTTTTGTCCATTAGGACTTCATGATGTCCTAAAGGACGAAACGAGACACCCTGAAACTTTTCTCACCTTGTCATACATCATTCCTCCAAAATTGTTCTTGATATATACAAATTTAAATATCTTTATCACATACATACATACATACATGCATACATACATCTGTATAAAACAAAAAAAAGACAATAGGAAAACCGTAGTTTTAGCCGACGCGTTTTATCCAATGTCTACTTTTTCAAGGCAAAAAACAAAATGAATTTATTGAAATAAAGTATCTAAAAAACAACAAACAAAATGGCGTTAGCAACTAGAACAATTTCGAAACGTTATTTTATATTCATATGGTCAACTGAAAAATTACGCCAATTACTTAATGTTTAAGAAATATTGTTTGTATTAACGGATTCAACCGTTTTCTTGATATATTTGTTGTGTACATTGGTTTGGGAGAGTAGCGATTCTGTTACGAAATGTCAGATTGGGAAAAATCTGGACGTAGATTAATATTTGGATAATATTCAATGGCGGCACTCTCGAGGATTTTCCTTCTGAGTGAATTATATTTTTTTAGGATTATAGGATTTATAAAATCAAAAATGTGGTTAAATTTATATATGACTAGTGCATTTGTTAAATTGTTATTTATGAGGTCCCTTTATTTATAGTTTAATTTTAAGAAACATTTATATATATATATATATATACATATATATTTATTTCAAACACGTTTGATTAAATAATATGGATAAGTAAGTAATTGTTGTTTTATGTTATCGGTAAATTTTCCGAAGTTCATATTTTATTTTTATTTTGTTTTATTTTTTTCCGAGTACTTTCGAATATTGCCATATTCGTCTTCAACGATTATTTTGTATATGACTTTAAAAAAATTGATGGACCCGATATAGAAAACGTGCCTCTTAAAATTGAATATTGAATAATATTGAATATTTAACACCGACTATTGTCACATATAGAAAATACTCAAGTATTTCAATTTCCTCCACAGGAGAGGATGCCACATGGCGTGTATGTTTTCAATAAAATCCAGCCCATTTATTTTTCGGTATATATCACAATCTGATTGGCCCTTCAGTTGATATCGTTAATTATTAGCAACGCCCACTAAGGTGACGTCAGCCAAGCTACCACTTTTTCATTACTAAATTAGAATGGCTTACACTCTCTCTCACTCATAAAGACAACCGTAAAGTTAAAAGTTTTTTTGTTTTTTTCTCTATAATCCAGTTCCTTTTGAAATAACGCTTAAAGGAAGAACATCATGTGAGTTTATATTTTCCTTTAATTTTACTTATTCTAACGACTTTTTATCGTTATTCGTGTTTTCAGTATTAAGGTTTTATTTTATTGTTGTGAATTGTTTTTTTTTCTTCTTGAGAACAGAATAGAAAACAAATATAAAAGTACCTGAGAAATTTTATAATAAAAGTCTAAAAAAGAAAAATGGAGAGAAAAGCAAACAAAGAAAAGAAAAATGTATAAAAAGTCAAACATATGTGTATATATCATGACCTCATCATTTAGTCGATTAACATACGATAACCTCCCAAACAAATTTACGAAAGGATATCAAGTTGAGGACAATGTCGGATGGTAAAGAATTTAAAAAAAAAAAGAAAAAAAGAGTCAAGGGCCTCGTTTCTATTCTTACTCTTTTTAGTCGTCAATATGATTTTTCTAGGTTTCATTTTAAAAGAGTTTGTCGAAATGTGATCGATATTTTTTTAATTTTTTTCTAAAAGTGTTTTTCACTCCCGAAACGGGAATGATTTTTAAATTCGTTTTTAAAAAGTAGTTCCTTGATTTATTTTCTTTCCGTCCAAAGAGCAATGTGGCAGATTTTATCATATTTACTCAACTGCTTAATTTTAGTAGTCTACAAAACAAGCTCACCGCAACTCCATATAATTATAGAATATAATTATTAATTATATGGAGTTTTTTTTTTTTTAACTGGCAGAGCCTTTTAATATTTTTAAATAATTCCCAGTGAACAGTGGCCGGTCCTAACTATTTCCCGCAATCATAGTCGATTATTCAACATATAATATTATTTGAACGTGCTAATGAATTTCGCATATAATTATTAAGAAAAATCTAAATTCATCGAGGTGTAAAACGCCATAATAATAACAGGACAAATGACGACGTACCACGCGCTTTAATTTTAATAAATTTAGCAACAAGCTGAACACGATAAAGGGAGAAAATATCTCTGCTGTATTGCTGAGTAATACTGAATAATTGGTGTGACTGAAAAGAATAAAGTCCACGCAGCTGAATTTCAATCTGAAACATTCACTGTTTGATATTCGATCGATGTGATTAAAAAATAATAATAATAATAATAATCACCATTGAATGAAGTGCCCTTATAGAAAGTAGGTTAGGTTGAAAAAATATTTATATGTAAAATAAATGCTTTGTTATCATTAGGAGGTGAACGTATTTACTCGTGTAAAACTGTAAATAATTAGGTTGGTGCAAAAATAATGACGTAATAATGTCGTTTTTTGACGTTAAAAAATACGTCAACAAACGACATTATTACGTCATTATTTTTGAACCAACCTAATATTATCTTTCAACAGATTTAGGGCACTGCAGGCACACATACACACAGACGCATATATAAAGGGGTCTGCTGTAGAGGTACATTGAAGAAAGAGAGTGCAATGCTATGTTAACTGGCAAGTGCCTTAATATTTCTAAATAATTCCACGTGAACAGTGGCCGGTCCGAACTATTTCACGTAATCATCACATAGTCGATAATTCACCCTATAATAATTCGAACGTGCTAGAAATTATTTAAAAAAAAAAAATATTTAAATAATCAACAAATACTTTGATCTTTCTTCATAATAATAATAAGTAAGATTTTGATAAAACTTTGTATCAAGTTTTGATGTTCATCTTGGTATGCTCTTTGTTTATCGAATTAGTGGAGGTACCTATATGCCATTATCGGGGGAAAAAAGGGACTTGAGAGTTATCTGTCGCCAGTTTTTAAATTAATTTTTCAAATTTTACACAAATACAGATGTGTAAAAATATACTATTTGTTTCTTAAATTATATATTGTTTCTCTAAATAAACTTTAATCGTATTACTCGAGTGGCATGACGCGTTGATTGCCTGCAGGATGGTGTCGTATGGTTGCGTTTTACACATGAACAGTTGGGTCTCAAAATGGTGTGCCTTTCCTCGGTAACGCTTGTTCCTCCACTTTTCTGGTCCCCACAAACATTTTTGAGTGTGGACTCCGGTATTTATATCAACAAATTCGTTTCGACAATTAACTTAAAAACGAAAAAAACAAAACAAAGAACAGCTAACTTTATAAAAAAGTAGCGATAGATAACCCACAAATACCGGAAAAAATGTATGACAAAGTGAAAAAAAAAAGTTCTCGTGTGAAGTGATTTTCCAAACGTAGCTTGGATGTGGCACAAGGCCGAAAGTAACGGGCACCTAATGAGGATCGAACTCGCTACACATTCGTAATTCTTCTAGCGAGACAAGCTTACTAACCATTACACCACCTCGATGTGCCCTTTTCGTGCGAAGTGTTTCGTCTTTTAGAATTTCATCGGGTTAGATTTATGTTGGTGCGACTGCACATGCGCACGAACGAGGGATGCCGGGAATTTTAAATGACAGAGTGGCCTAAAATGATTTTCTAAGCATTGCTTAGATGTGGCAGAATGCCGAAAGGGTGGGGCTCTTAGTAGTAATTGATCTAACAAGACGTTGAAATACCCAAAAATGATTTTCTAAGCATAGCTTAGTTGTGGTAGAAGGCCCAATGTGTGGAGCACCTAGTAAGGATCGAACTCATTCCTCTGTCGTAATTACCCAAATTTCATTATGTGTATGGAGATGAAGTTTAAGTTTTTTGCGATCTAAACTGGTTACTGTCAAGATGGTTGTCCCTATCACAACTTAATTCTGGTGATTGCTACTGACATAAAACGCAACAAAATTTGACATTCGCTTTATTATAGACTCTATGTTCTTTTGTTTTATTTCGTTTTTGCAATTGTTCACCCAATACAAGACTGAAGAGCTATTCGTTACTGAACAGGGTTGTTTTTATGGACGCGAGAATTATAGATTATATATGTATAATGGTTGTCCCTTCCCTTGAAGGGGATAAGTAGTGTAATGGATAGTGGCTCGGAATTAGAAATCGGTGAGCCGAGTTCGAATTCCACTCGAATCCATTACATTCACTTACGTGCTAAATCCCTTAGGACAGGTATGAATCCATCTTCTCCCACATTTTTGGGTCATGTGTCTGGAAAAATTACTCAAAAAAAATGTTAATGCAATATTCACATTTATGAAAAAAAAAAAATAGAATTATTGACAATGTTGTAATAATGTTTCGGCTTTAAATAACCCAATAATGGTTGATAAGCCATAAAAAAACAAATCGATCAACAACTTGAAGCGGTTATAATTGTAGTGGTCGAGGAAACATCCTCTCAGAAGCTCTTTTTTTTAACAGTGATACAAGGCCCGGGAGCCACTCGAGGGAGAGGATTACAAAATAGCAGGCACAGTTTATGCGGATATATATGGAAGATAACGATTAACCCTAGACTTAAACTGGTTAAAACTGCAGTGGCTGGGAAAACAGTCTATTTTGGAATTGGTTTCCCGAAGCAGCGTTTGGCGGAAGGAAGAACTTACATCCCACCAGTGGAATATGAACCGAATCAAAGTAGTTCGTTAAAATGTGCTTAGCATGGCGGTTATTAGCCGTGAAGGTTAAAACTGGTGGAACTAAGGAATGTACTTAATCTGAACACTTTACATGGAAATAACCGTAGATCAGTGCGATGCTTGCGACGTTCGCGCTTGTGAGAGAGAGTTTGGAGGGTGGAAAATAATTTGTTACCCACAAGGACGCGGAAACGCCTTTGAACTTTATCGAGACTGGAAAGTGAAGACTGGACATCGCTTGCCCAAATATGACAGCAGCACTCCAAAATTCCTAATGGAATTTCCTTTTTACCAATGTAATACGAACGGTATGATTATTATTAGCACCTGTATTAATGGCATAATGGTTCCTGGCTGTAAAGGTCTGAACTGTTAGAACTAGGAAAATTAGCTTACTTGAACATATAGTCCGTTACTTCTGCTATATATTCAGAATCTGCAATGTTATTGGGTTTGACCTAACATCTCGGCTTCAGACACTTTTTCCACCACTGTAAAGTAGCTTTTTTCGTGCAGTTTCTACAAATATTTTCATGTTAATTGTTCAGATGAACTTTACGTTATGGGGACACTATTTTGCTTAGTTTTTTGTATACAAATCGGATTCACTGACAATATTCATTGGGGTTTTATTTTTAAATGTTGTTATTTTTATCCCCACAAACATCATCACAGTTAAATTATACATATGGAATATGGTTGGGACTACATAGAGACTATGAGGTATTATGGTAGCTGTAGTAAGAATGGTAAGTGAGAATGTGTTGTTTTGGTGTAAGGAATACTGGGGTATGTTTGAGACAGTAATCGTGGCTAGCCAAGATTAAGATAAGTCAGATTGAAGACCATCCTTCTGTTATCCCCTCTTTTGGGGACATGTGCCACATTTTTGCATTAAAAACAAAATAAATATTATTTTCCGCTATGGTATCTCGACTTTAGAAATTTATCCACAGTACTAACTTGGTAATAAGGTCTCATCAGTTTACAGTTGAATTGGTTTGATGCAACCGAAAATTCTATCCTAACAGCTTCTTTTCTCGCACTTCTCGCTTACGGAACTCTCTTTCGGCTGTATGCTTTCTAGCCAAATTGGTTCTTCAAAAATTTAATATCAATCGTTATCTATTGTCTTCTTGAATATTATTTTACTGGAACTGCTCCTAAATAATGTTTCTCGTTTTTCTTATTCTTTGACACTGAGAGCGTCTTAGTGTATCCTTTGACACTCAGTGTGTCTTAGACAATGTGTCTTTTGACACTCAGTGTGTCCTTTGACACGCAGTGTGTCTTAGACAAATTGTCTTTTGACAGTCTCTCCTTTGACACTGAGTGTGTCTTAGACAATGTGTCTTTTGACATTCAGTGTGTCTTAAACAGTGTATCCTTTGACACTCAGTTTGTCTTATTGTGTCATTTGACGTTAAGTGTGTCTTAGAAACTCTATCCTTTGACATTTGGTGATTTTCTTTCGTCTTTCAATGATAATGTTATTAAGTTTATCAGACAATATAAAAGGAATTTACTTAAAATAAATACACAAAACTTGTCTATATTATTTAATGAAACATGTATCACACACACACACACACACACATATATATATATATATATATATATATATATATATATATATATATCAGGCAAGTCTCGTCTGTAATTACTCAGAGTAGGCAGCTTGTGAGCTTTATGCAGTAAATCTAGAAAAAATAAAATATTTTGCATTTTATGCATAAATCGGAGTAACCTACATAATATTGGATTAGGTGCACAAGATATTGCTGATCTGTTTTATTCAAGGTAGGCACTGCCTAACTTGCCTACATAGCAAGTCCTATGTGGGCCAAATGTAGGCTTGCACTAAATAGGTATGCACTTTACATTTAAAAAACAACATTTTATTACATTTATATTCATTTGTTAGTATCATATTTGTTCAAAACAGTTTATGTGCTTTTGTTTAACACTTTACTTAAATTTTATAGCATAGTTTATTATCTTAAGAGCTCAAAATGTCCTTCAGTATTGCAACATTCCTCGAACCTCTTCAGAAGGCTACGACACACAACGCGAGATGTGTCATAGAGCATCATTTTGAATAAATACATCTGAGATGTACTCTTTTAATTCGTCCACTCTATGGGAATTTCTCTCATAAACCTTGTTCTTTGCTACATCCCCCACCCAAAAGAAATCCATTGGTGTCAGGTCAAGTGAACGAGGTCGCTATTCGATACTGCCCCTTCTACCGAACCAACGTTGTGGAAAGTTTTCGGGTAAGGTAGTCCCTTACAGCCAAATCATAATGGGTAGGTGATCTATCTTGCTTAAAGAACAGTTCGGCGAAGTTAGCTCTGGTTCTGAAAACGTGAAAACAACTGTATACCTACCCTGTATATATATATATATATATATATATATATATATATATATATATATATATATATATATACTTGTTCTCGAACGTTAGCTTTCCGACCTTGACAGCCGGGTAAAAATCCGACTGGTGTGTGCCGATACCAGCATCGTACGGTACCTTAGAAAATTGCATGACAATCATATCAAAAGTTGAACCATGCCTTGTCAGTGAAGCCGTCGATGTTTGTGCTAGCACGAAGCCACAAGTCATCGTGGCCGAGGGCTTGAGCGTACTGGTCTTGTTCTGGTTGTTGATGACGTTAGATGACGCGCTCTCCACCAGAGACTGTAACCAAAGCCCGCTCAACATATTTGCAATATAAACCACAGGTGGGCTTTATGTCTGTTGAGCAAACACAAATGTGGCTGAGTTGGCGACTGCAATAGGGATTGGCTAACCACCCTCGTAGACAGGCATACTAGGATACCAGCGGTCAGCTATTATATATATATTAAGGCAAATCACCCCAAGCAAGGCGAGAGTGCCACTAGCACGCAAGGGGTTACAGAGGATTGAGAACAAGAGGTGAGTTAGAGGAAAGGATACAGAGAAGGACGGGGGAACAAGTCAGGGAAAGGGAGTTCCACAGATAGGAAGTGGAGGAGAAGACGACGTTTAAGTAGAAGAGATGGTTATATTTAACCGTTTTAACAGTAAAAAGGTGAGACCGAGATGCCAGCCCTAGATCTACAAATTAGCAATTCGCTCTTGCATGGAGTATTGCTGCCATATATGGTGTGGAGCCCCTTCTGTTTGCCTCGGGGTTCTTGATAGGCTCCAGAGGCGGATATGCAATATAATTGGCCCTGATCTGGCATCTCGTCTACAGTCACGCTCTCACAGACGCGCCGTCGCCTCTCTCTGTCTTTTTTACAAATACTTTCATGGTAATTGCTCCGAGGAGCTGCATTCGCTGGTTCCCAGACTTCATGAGTTCAAGCGCCCTACAAGGCTGGCATACCGCTCTCACCCCTTCACTGTCGAAACTCCTAAATGTAGTGATTTTCTAAGCGAAGCTTAGATGTAGCACAAGGCCGAAAGTATGAGGCACCCAGTGAGGATCGAACTCACTACTCGGTCGTAAATGTTCTAACGAGACAAGCTTGCTAACCATTACACCGCCTCGAGGTGCCCCATATTTCTAAGCATAGCTTAGATGTGGCACAAGGCCGAAAGTATGGGGCACCCAGTGAGGATCAAACGCACTACTCAGTCGTAATTGATCTAGCAAGACAAGCTTGCTAACCATTACACCACGCCGAGGTGCCCCTAAATGTAGCCGTTTCTTCTACTTCAATAGCTTCATGTCTCGCACCTCTCGCCAGTGGAACTCCCTTCCCTATTCCAGTTTCCCTGACAGCTATAATCTCCAACTATTCAAATGTAATGTCAATCGACATCTCCAGTTGCCTTGATCTATCCACTATCATTCTCCTCATCCTTTCCTCTATCACTCCTATCTGCTCTTGCTCCAAATCTTCTGTAACCCCTTGCGTCCTAGTGGCTTCCCGCCTTGCTTGGGGTGAAACGCTTAAAAAAAAAAAAAGTCCGTGAACCAATAATAGTAGCTCGTTGGAACAGTTGCCGTGAAAATATTTGTAGAAGAGACACAGGGAGGCCACAGGACGTCTGTGGGATAGTGATTATAGACTAGATGCCAGATCAGAACCTATCATCTTGCATATTCGTCTCTGATTTTGTCAAGGTCATCGAAACGAACAGCAGGAGCACCAGACTTTATATAATAGCAATACTCCATGCAAGGACGGATGGTTTATTTTATAGATTATATAATAAAATATATAACATAATTATATACATACAATATAATTTTGTGGATCATTTTCTTTAGATATGTATATAAAATAACGCTGGAGTCTATAAAATACGTACATACTAACATGCTATTAGGTTGGTGCAAAAATGATGCCGTTTTTCTTTTGAAGTTTGAACGTCAAAAAACGACATTATTTTTGCACCAACCTAATGCCTCCTAAGCAAAGAAAGGAATGTAAGGAAAATAACGGAACGATACCAATGGGCGTAGTAAGTAAAACTGTAGTCAGCAGAACCTTGTAGAAGAGAGTGGGAGAAGGGTTGAAAAAAAGGTGAAGGGAGGGAGAGAGGGAGGGAACAAATAAAGAAAAAGAAGTCGTGTTTTTTAAGACGACGTCAACTTAGAATAACCACCTTTTTAGTTCAGTTTATCGTCGCCAACTGCTCTGGAATTTATGTCTTTCTTCGTGTTTACTCTCTCTCTCTTTCTCTCTCTCTCTCTCTCTCAGCGTTTCTATACGGCCTGTACATTGTCGTCTGTCGTCCTGTCTCCCACACTGATAACAGAAAAAAAAATGCAAGTAAATATCCCCCGTTGGGAGTTCACTGTCAAGTAGGAATGTTTAAATCAGGATGTAAAGCAAAAAGAATTACGCATTAATCTGGTGTCGTCATCTTGCCTAGAATTTCCTTCATTGTTTTCTTTGGTCGCTCTTCAGGGGTTTTCTTTGAATTTTCCATTGAAACTAAGGATTTAACTCGTGGAAGCAAGGGTTGGAAAATCTGACATTCACAGAACATTAAAAAGGCAAGAGGGACAGAAGAAAACAACACATAATTTACCTAGAGAGCTTAAATGAATGGCGAAACAGGGTTTTGGAAAATAACAGAAAGACAAAGATTATTTAACAGCTGCAAAGGACAGGAAGTTGTGGAGAGCCATGATCGTCTATCTCCTGACAGAACACAGCATATAAAGACCGTTCTTATATTTCTGTCTATGCTACGTGACAGGGCCAGTGCGTACTAACCCGCACCCCATGACCAAGAGTTGGATGCAGGTCTGTTTTGGAGCCCCGGGTTATGCTTTGTGACACGAGCTATCTTATTAACATTTGCTTTTTTCTGCCTACATTTATATACGTTACAAATTAAACTAAGCTCAACTGACTATTAAAAGATGAAAACTTTTAGTGGATTTTAACATCATTTTGGGTTATTTTTTTGTCCAAATCTGTGAATTTCTTTTGCTCATGCTAAGTCTCGAAAAAAACATTATATAAAATTCCCTATTTTGGGAACTTCAGCGAGGTGTAATTGTTAGCAGGCTTGTCTTGCTAGATCAATTACGACTGAAAAGCGAGTTCAATCCTCACTGGGTGCTCCACACTTTCGGCCTTGTGCCACATCAAAGCTGCACTTGGAAAATCTTTTTAGGCCATTTCAACATTTGAAAAAGACCCGTATGAAAAAGTTAAATGCCTTTGAGATACCCAAAGTAACGGTCCAAGCTTGACCATTCTTATCTGAAGCATGATAGACTCTTTCAGCAATAATTCTCAAAGCATCAGAAGTTGGCAGAGAGAAGCGAAAGCTATATTGCTTGTCTAAAAGAAAACTGCGAGACGAGACGATTTTTTTCTTCAGTAAAAAATAATTCAGGTACCACTGTATCATTTTTTTCCGAAACATTTCTCTTCAAAATAAGGATTCCTTCTCTACACTGACGCATATTATATTCCGGAAAAAATACGATATATTCAGTCGGAGATATCTTCCTGAGCCAATGTACAGAAAAAAAAAAAAAGATCATCTCCAATGGAATAATGTTGTAGCGATGCAAAGAGCGATTATCTCCCTTTAGTTGAGATGAACTTAAGGAGGTCTAGTGGCAGTCGGTGAGTGACGTCAGTGTATTGAGTAACGCAGACCAGTTGCTATTTATCACGCACTGATTTAAGTGGCGGCGATCCACATCAGTTGCTATGGAGCCCACAGAGAAGACGGATGCCACAAGCCCACAGCGGTAGGGCATGCAGAAGAACCTACATGGTCTCACACCATCGTTCTGTCCCCTTTCCTGGTGGGAAATGTTACAATATAACGTTGCAGCTCAGAACAGACAACAGGTTTGTTGACAGAGTACAGCGTCTTCTAGTCAAGTGCTTGTGGCTTCAAAATAACCCTTCGGCCAGATCGATACTTACGAATGAAAACCATGACAAGTTCTAGCAGTTAACCGGATTTTATTCTCGGGTGGTAGCCTACTGATATAGACGAATTAAACCGAGATAAAGTATAGGCGAGGAGGAAGGTGGACAGTCTAACGGGCGTCTTTCCTTACACACGTGCTTTGTGGGCTCCCTCAGTCTCTCTGAATTTTCACAGTCAGTGGTCACTGTCTTATAGAGTACATTGTACTTTGATCGTTTTTTTCTAAAAATGTAATTTCTCTTCATTCAGTCACTCTCTTTGTCCCAATCGCCTGCTACGTACATGTGAAGTCCACTTCAATTACTGATAACAATCGGGGGTAAATAAATGTCCGAATTTTTGTGGTATGTCCAGGTGTTTTCCATTTAACCCTAGAACGGTAACCATAAATTAAAGTTACATCACTACTAAACATGGTTATATCATACCTGATTTTGAAAATATCAAAAAAAATATTAAATATAAATCTTTATTTGAAATATTTTACATGCAGGCACTTCAAATTTTGTACTTTGAGTTAACGTTAATAGGAACTGAAAAACATATTATTTAGGTAAGAAAATCAGGTACTGAAAATTGTAATTAAAAATAGGAAAATTTGCGCTGGGTACTATATACCCATGGTTAGTGTTCTAGGGTTAATGGGATATCAGCTGACTTATATCGCTACATAAGACACACTCTATTTTTTTCCATTTCACACTGCTTGTTTTGTGTAAAATATGTTATAATTTTTTGTGGGGGTTAAATTAGTGACGAGTAATATATATATATATATATATATCGGTATAAAAAATCTGTTTGAGAATAATGCGTGTTCGTCATCCCTTTCTTTCAGCTATTCTGTTCCCTTCGTGGTATTAAGTTTACCTATCACGGATTTAATAATGTCTATAATGGGGACATGAAGACTGGGTATATTTCTTCTTTCAATACACCCTTCATTAATGTTCTTCTTTTATATTAAACCTAATGCTATTTATATTTTCAATGATTCTAATCCCTTTTTTTTTTCTCTTTTTGTATTGACAGGCTTACCAATTCAGTAAATTCCTTTGCTTCTTGGTCCAAACTTTTGGGCAGCGGGGATGATGACTACGTTGACCGTATAAATCACATCTACACAGTAATCGTTCTCATCATATTCTCGATTGTCTCCAGCAGCGGGACTTACATCGGCCATGGCATCTCCTGTTGGATACCCGGAGAGGTCAAATACACCGATTACGTAAAGAATCTATGCTGGACTGGACGGACATACCATATACCGATGACCCATGATTTAGAGAACAAAGATAAAAGGGTTGACATTCACTATTACCTATGGGTACCCATGATCCTACTCTTCCAGGCCTTTCTATTCAAATCGCCGAACGTTCTTTGGAAAATGCTGAATAAAGGTAACGGCATGAACATAGAAAGGTTGGTAACACTGTCCGAAGACACGCAGATGGTGTCCGAAAATAAACGCGTTAAAGTCATTGAAGACATGAGTAACTATATAGACCGCTGGATTCGAGCCAATCGCCAAATGCGGTTCGGAAAGATGACATGCTTACGACAGACAATCAGCTACTTTCAAATGATTACCTTCAGTAAACGGGAAGGCACTTATCTCTCCAGCCTCTATCTGTTGGTCAAGATCATCTATTTTGTCAATGTCATAATGCAGTATTACTTACTTAATGCTCTTCTTCGGATCGATTACAAAGCCTACGGCTTGAATCTAGCCAGAGAGATAGCCGTAAACGGCACGCCGGCCGAGTCACTCTATTTCCCACGGATTACTTATTGTGATTTTACAATTAGACAACTAAACAATAAACTGCCCTTGACGGCGCAGTGCATCTTGCCCATCAACGTGCTTAACGAGAAAATGTTCGCCTTTTTGTGGTTCTGGTTTGCTGTGGTGGCGACATTTACGTTTCTTAATCTACTCCTGTGGCTGTACCGTATGATTGCCCGGGAAAGTTACGTTAGCTATATTTTCAAGTACCTGAAACGGGTAGGCGAGGGCTCGAGTAAGAACGAGAAAGCCCGTTGCAAAGAGTTTGTCGAACGGTACCTGAGGAACGACGGAGTGATGCTTTTGAGAGTGGTGGCCAAAAACTCGACGAATCTTGTTGTGTCAGATCTGGTGTCCAACTTGTGGCAACTTTACAAAAAGAAAGAAGAGGCCACTGATATTGAGAAGTACACATCGTCAACGACGATCGTTTAAGACTGTTGCAGCATCTCATCATCACACAGGACTACAAAGATTGCTAAAACCATTTGCCATCAGTGTGTAAATCAGCCAGAAAATGTACATGCATTGTTCATGTACACGTCTGCTTATATATATATATATATATATATATATATATATATATATAAATCAATATTTAACCGAGTTGATAAATATATAAAAGTACTGACTGTAATTAATCTATGTTGCATTGGATTTTACAAGTATATAAAACTACTGACTTTAATATATGAAAGTGGTTTGAAAGATTTGCTAAAGGCCTTCACCAAAGTTTTACAAAATTAAGTTTGTTTTTATACCAATTTTTATATACGTCTGCTTACTTTTATATATAAATCAATATTTAACTGATTTGATAAATATATAAAAGTTCTAAGGAAATGAATCTGTTGGATCGAATTTTACAAGTATATGAAAGTACTGACTTTAATATATGAATGAGTTTTGAAAGATTTGCTTGAGACCTTCACCAAAGTTTTACAAAATTAAGTTTTTTATACCGACTAATCTGTTCCATAGAATTTTATAAACACTTGAATGTACTGACATTTTTATATTGCATTTCTCTTTGGACACAATTACTGCCAAAATTAGAATGAATTTTATATTTCTAGTCTTGCACTCAATTGTTCAGTGCTCATTGGATAACTGTTTATTGTGATCTTAAATAAATAAGTACATAACTCCAAATACAAAACATTCTAAAAGCTTACAAAACACTAAAAGATATAAATCTACATGAAAAGTACTGTATAATATTTTATACAAGTTTTTGTATAGTAATTGACTACTATCAAAAGTGCAGTACACGTAAAAACATATTCGCCACTGTCACCTAAAATTAACATTTTTTGCATATTTTTTTTTTTCAGGATTTAATTTCCAAATTCATTATGTAATATCATATCTGTAATTGTAGGATTGGTAGCAGTTTATCGAAATATATTTTTATAATGTACAAGTTTGTATTAACAGAGGTTTACTTGCCAAACTTGGAGGGCCGAGTTTGTATTCCAGTCGGGTCCGTTACTTTTACATACGCCAAAATAAACTAGGAAAAAAATTACGTATCCATCACTCTTCCCTCAAGCTATAGTTTAAATAACAAGACAGACTGATCCCTATAAACTTTGTTTTTTAATATTTCTTTATTTCTTCTGTCTTTCTCTGTCTAATCTCTAACTTTAATTGTTATATTTCTTTCTATTCCCATTATTTATTACCGATTCCATCAATAAAATGGAATGTATAGGTGGTGTAATATATAGAGGCTCGGGATTCGAACTCTGATAGCCGAGTTCGAATTCAAGTCAAGTTAGCTGCATTCACTTATACGCAAATGTTTTTGGGGAAATCCCAAAATTAATCCATCTCTTCTCCCTCAGTCTATGGGTTAAATAATAGTACAGATTGGGCTCTCTAGCTTTTGCAGGGATGTTTGTGGGGGTAAAGAATAGCGTCTTGGAATGAGTATGAAGTCATCTCTTCTCACCCCAGCTATGGGTTTAATATTAAGAACTTTATTAGTAAGAATCATTGTTATTCTCAAAATATTTCTTAATGCAATATATATATATATATATATATATATATATATATATATATATATATATATATGTCCACACTGTTGATAGACAAAACCGCATTTCAGAAATGTTTAATAGACAAATCGTGCAATACAACATATTTTATCAATTAGACCATATTTTAGTGGTTACTCATATATAAGTAGACGCCACGAATCCTGACGGTGGGCGTATATTTTTATTTAATAAGGTTTCTCAAATATTCTGGCCGGTAGACAAAAATAAATAAATAAATATACGGATTAATAAATAAACTTAAATATGTGTACCTACTCAAAATAACGTTTATGGGATTATATATATATATATATATATATATATATATATATATATATATATATATATATATATATATATATAGTTGAAATAGATGTTAGAAAGAACCGGAAACCCAGTTCTATTAATATCATTAAACTATATATATATATATATATATATATATATATATATATATATATATATATAATGTATAATTATTAAACTATATAAATAATTTTTATTCAAAGTATTTCTCCATGCAAATCGTTCGCATCTTTTACCCTTCAAATATAGAAGCTTTACGCATGGTACTATAGGAGCTTTATGCATGGTACTATGGAGACACGTGTTAGCATTGGTCGGGGGAAAAAAAGATCTCTTATAGCTTCCTGCTATCCTTTAAAAATATTTCATGGCAATTGTTTTGACATGCTTTCCATCTTGGTACCTCGAATGTGTACTACTAGATTGGCAATTAGGTCCCATCATTTTACAGTTGTAACACTTTTAATAGTTTCTTTTCTCGCACTTCTTCCTTGTAGAATGTACTTCCTGCTTTCGGCTTCTGCTTCCCTGTTACCACAATCAATATAACATGGTAACTATCAAAATAACATATCAAGCGACATACAGAACTCGTTATTTTGCCGGTTAATTATATAGGTCAGTGGAGGATTATAGGAATTTCTTTTGTTTAAGGTGACTGTACTACCTTATTTGTTTTTTTTTTTTAAAATAATGTATTTTCTTTACTTATAAATATTATTTATTTATTTGTTTTCTTTTAATATTTTATTATAGAAATAAATTCGTAAATTCCAAAAACGTCAATGAAAAATTGAATAGATAGAACGTGTCTATAATACTCAACAAAACATGATTAAAAGAATTATTGCTACCTAACTAGACCTTTTGTGTGTATGTGCGCACGCGTACACACACACACACACACACACACATATATATATGGATGTGTATATATATACTATATATATGTATATATATGTATATGTATATATATATATATATATATATATATATATATATATATATATATATATATATATATATATATATATACGGATTAATAAATAAACTTAAATATGTGTACGTACTCAAAATAACGTTTATGGGATTATATATATATATATATACAGTTGAAATAGACGTTAGAAAGAACCGGAAACATATATATATATATATATATATATATATATATGTGTGTGTGTATGTAAATATGCAAGTATTTATATATGTTTTTATATATATATATATATATATATATATATATATATATATATATATATATATATATATATATATATATATATATATATATGCATAGTGGTTAGAAAGTTTGCTTTCTGACCGTTAGACTCGGGTTCGAATGTTACCCTGGTCGATTTGTCAGGATCGTTACTTCTCGATGTTATCGGTCTGGCTGAAAATCATACCTAAACTTTTTGCATGATATCACAAAAGTCATCGTGACCTTGTTCGGATTGTTCTTCCAGAAACTGTAATTATAGTCTGCTTAGCATAATTTCAGCGTAAACTACGTGGGCTCTGTACGCGTTGATGTAATATGAAATGTGCCTGGGTGGGACTCTGCTGTAGGGATTAACTAGCCGCCCTAATAGATGGGTGACTCGCTATTATCATTATTATATGCGTGCATATATATATATAAATATATATAATATAAAATAAATCCTAAGTAGCTAGGTTTTCCTGACTCCTAAGGAGACAGGAAAACCTACGTAGGTTGCACCTAAACGGTTCTGCAGGGTAACCTGGCTTACCCTGAAGATATATATATGTGTGTGTGTGTATATATATATATATATATATATATATATATATATATACACACACACATATATGCGTCGTGGGTACTAAATAAACACAAAAGCCCCCGAGCAAGCGTCTGCAGTAGGGATTGCCTAGCTGCCCTAGTAGACGAGTATCCTCGAACACCAGCTGTGTATAGTGGATAGAAAATGTGCTTTCTGAC
Organism: Acanthosepion lycidas; assembly: GCA_963932145.1. NCBI lineage: Eukaryota > Metazoa > Mollusca > Cephalopoda > Sepiida > Sepiidae > Acanthosepion > Acanthosepion lycidas. The sequence goes on along the minus strand of OZ010602.1, from coordinate 53,599,652 downwards.
CGTTAGACTTGGGTTCGAATCTCACCATGGTTGATTTGTCAGGATCTTGACTTCTAGGTGTCATCGGCCTGGACCGCCTTTGCAAAGTGCATGTATACATGTATGTATGTTTATATATATATATATATATATATATATATATATATATATATATATATATATATATATATATATAGATAGATATATATATAGATAGATATATTTAAATTTTATCTATGTATCTAGAATCACAGGAATGTTTTTATATTCCAAACACCGTCAGTGCATTGTGGCCTTGTCATATTTTTTGTTATTCAGGGTTGCCTTTTTTTTTTTTTTTTTAAATAATATTACTGCTTCCATTACTTTTAACCAAACTCATATATACATATATTCACTTTCATAGCAGTTATTCATTCTTCTGTATTATAGTTTCACGAATGGTTTCAGTTTTAGAAGTATTGTTCATTAGAACACTTATAATGTCACTGTTATAATGTGTCACAAACATGCCGACGTCTGTCTATAAATTATTCAGTTTTTGTTGCTCAAAGTTCAATTAAAACCGAATGTAGCCGCTGGCAAGAGTGTCTCTTCTGAATCGTTCAAAAATGTTCGTGCTAGTTTCTTGTGAGTCATGTAATTTTAGCCTTTCCTGGTAAGTCCAGTCTGATTGAATTAAGACATACTGGTTGTTTAAAGAAGAGGAAAGAATGTTGTTGTTGTTAGTAGTAATAGTAGTAGTAGTAGAAGCACTATATCTAGAAGAAGAAGTTGTTGGCGTAAGAAAGAAGCAGACGTAAAAGTTGTCAGTCTAGTTGTGTTCATGTTGACTAGCTGTGTACGAAAGCTTGCAACTTGTAAGGGACTCAAATAGTTTCAGATTTCATAGCCATAGTTGTGTTTTCTTAACGTCATGTTTTATTTACGGTGTTAATTTCAAAACGTGGGAAATCATGGCTCTCCACAATATCCAGATTTTGTTTCCTGTGTGTTATGTTATACTAAAACCATAAATCATAATTACGATTTTTTTAAAATTTTTTTGCTTAACCTAATTTTAAGAAATGACGACAACTACATGTAGAGCTACCAAAAAGATTGGGAACATAAAACGCGCATTCGTCAGAAATTAAGTTTTTAAATAGTAAGACATTTCATGAACCTTTGCTGTATCAAAAGGATTATTTTTTTTTCCCCTTGACACCGTTATTATTTTTAAATATCTTCTCTCCTCGGCAATGTTGACTGTTTTAAAAAAGCGATGATTAGAATTGTAATAAAACCTAATCATAATGAAAGTGAATTTATAGATGATTTTTTCTTCATGATCATTTACAAAAAAATATTAAACACTGTTTACTCAGAGACACGGGGAATAGGAGGTTGAGAAGGACCATGGTCACCATGAAGGGACTCAGCACATAGAAGAAAAAGAAGATATATTTTATGTTGTGATAGATTATTTTAAAATAATTTATAAAAATTAATAGATGGATCTTGTCAATCAATTTAATGAAGCATGTATTAGAGAAGGATATATATATAGTCTTGCAAGACATGGAAACGATTTGTTCACGGATGGATCAATCTATCCCTTGTGCTTTTGAGGTTTACTTCGTATTTTGATCTATTGTTTATAGTTTATGAAGAAATAAAATTACTATAAGTAAATAAATTGTGATCAATATCAGCGATCGAGCGTGTATATATATATATATATATATATATAAGGTGGACAATGAGATAGATCCACTGACGACAGTCTATTTCATGCTTCCACGCAAACCTCACGTTTACGTTTCATCTATCTGTGCGTGTGTTGGTCAGCTCGGCGTGGTGCAATGGTTAGCAAGTTTTTCTGGCTAGAACAATTAGGTGTGAGTAGTGGGCTGCTCGTAGAAAATCCCTATCTATGGATGTGTTTCTGTGCATTATAGAAAACATTGATAGAGAGATACTCGGTTATGTCTGGGACAAGTAACCTTGGTTATTTCCACAATTATGCGTGCGTGTGTATGTGTGTGTGTGATTTCAAGTGAGCAAAGAAAGCAGACTTGACTGACCAGTTAATATACACTTAGGAATTGCAGGTATGTAGTCATAAATTCAGCGTCAGACGAATTCTTTGATCTATCTATCTATCTATCTATCTATATATCTATCTCAGTATATTCCCATATTTCTCAGCCTGCCTTTATCACCCCCCATATATATATATATATATATATATATATATATATATATATATATATATATATGCATATAAATTGTTACAGTTTTCTATATTTATAGCGGAAGAGTGCTGAATATTAAAGGTATCTGTCTCATTATGTACTTATCGCGCGCGCGCACGCACACACACAGACACACACATATATATATATATATACAATTTTTATTATTTTCTATTATGCTGGATGACTGCTGAATATCAGGGATCCATCTGTATATCTATCTATCTATTATATATATATATATATATATATATATATATATATATATTCTGTCTACCTTTATTAGCATGTTCCCCTCACCTTTATGCTGTCCCTATCGCACAAATGCACACACACAGTGAGAAATTTCCATTATCGTTGTTTTTTTAAACTCTTTACGCTCATATCCCTGGTGATATGTCTTAGGTTCTTATTGATGGCGCATGGTACTCGGCCGTCCGTCAGTTTCAGACAATCTGTAGTAAGCTAAAGTAACAACGGTCGATCCTCACCAACGGACTGTCACATGACTCTCAAGGGCATATTTAAGACATCAATCAGTCCTTCCTGTCAAAAGTGTAATAATCACCTTCTATATTCCCTTAATATATTGGATCATTCGGTTATTTTAATTTTCTCACTTCTTTATGGTTTTTCATCATAAGATTTAGGCCACTGTATTTCTCACAAATGTCTGTCGTATTCGGTAACCTTCTAAATTATTATCTTATATTTTAGTCCATGTCCGCATAGGACATACAATGTCGTGGTTTTACCGTATCCGAGAGACATTCGAAAATGACTGAAAAGTTGAACAGTCGAAAGTTTGTGATGTGATTAGATATTAACCCATTAATTGTAATGTTATAGGAAAAATAGAAATTATTAATATTTCTGCTAAAGTTTACTGTGTAACGTCAGCGGTTCTTAACCCTTTTTTTCCTCCAGCGCCTATTAAAATTGCACTGGTAGATGGAGCAGATTTAAGTCAGTTGAAGCAGCCACGCTTTGGTTTTTAAACATTTACTCCACGCTCACAATCGCAGTTGCAGTTAAATGATTAAAAACCGGACTGAAATGTAAATATATAGACAAAAAGATAACGAAATGCGTATAAACAATATTGTAACTAGTCCCAGCCAGGGTTAAATATATATATATATATATATATATATATATATATATATATAACATTTTGAAAATAATTTATGTCCTGTTGCATTTTCAGAAGTATAGTGTTCCTCCTATTACTACCAGAACACTTCCAACACTGTTTGGTATAGCTCCCCAAAGGGGATTATCAACCACGTTAACATTCATTGGGAACAGTTGCATAGATTGTTCAGCTGTCAAACTCGCCGCCTCGGCGGGGAGGAACACGGACGAAGCTTTGCCGCAGGGCAAAGTTTCGTCTGGGGAGGTAGAAATGCCCTGAAGCCGTTTAGGCGTGTTCAAAGGGAATATTTTTGCCCGATCCTACGGGCTCGGAGTACCCACAATAAACCGGCCTTGTGCTACATACACCCTCGTGGGGGTGGGGGCTGTTAAATATGAATAAGGAAACATTAGCCATTCAAATATTTTGCAGATAGCATATTTCAAACACAGTGTAAATAATATTGTACTCATGTTTGTTGTTGTTATCATAACGTTTCGGCCGATGTACTCACCAGCCTCCCTAAGGTGTATATCGATCTGGGTAATCTACTGAGAATTCTGAACTGAACCCTTATGGTGGCACCAAAGATTAATGCTTGCCAAAATATTAAAATATTCAGGGGTAATATAGATGTATAGAAGCAGCGTTTCTCAACCGGTGAGCACTGAAATTTAATCAGGTGCGCTCAAAGTCAACAGAAGTGTATGAATTAATTTTCATATTGAAAACAATGTTATTTAAAAAAAAACCCGGAAAATCAGACACCAAGCAATGTTAATATCTGAAAAATAAATGTTTATTTCATGGGTGGGGGCTTCTTTATTATTTTCCTATTTTCAAATTTCATGACTAATTTTTCCTTATTAATATTTACATTGCGACCCAGAGTTTTAGCTAGTCTAAAATGCCGCCCTGAATTAAAAAAAAAAAAAAAAAAAAAAAAAATGGTTGAGAAGCATTGCACTAGAGCAGTAGTTCACAAACTTTTTTTTTTTTTTTTTCTGAGCGGCATTTTCAGAATGAAAATTGGCTCGGTCCTCACCAAATTTTATGTGATAAAAAGTACATTTAAAACTAAAAAAAAAAAAAAAAATCAGTGTGTGCTAAAGGGAGATAAAGTGGATTTGAAGTCAGAACATTATCATTGATAACTCTCTCCTCCAATTTCTGAACCCCAGTTACTATATTCTTAAAACTTGATATAACGCAAAAAATATCACAATGATAAAATCGGCCAAAAATTATTTATAATTGTTCAAACCTTGACTAATGCATACAATTACAAGTAATGCATAATAATTTTTGAAATTACATTTATTTTTGGCATATTAACTTTTTGAAACAGTTTCTAAATCTTTGTCTTTCAATCCTTCAATCTCATCTGCTATCCTCTTTCGCAGCACATATGAGGCGCGCCGCATTGTTTGGGAACCACTGCTATAGAGTGTATTGATTTAACATTAACGCATTGATACTTACCGTAAAATCTGGCTTTACTTAAAAAAAAAAACAAAACAAACTAAAAATCAGTTATTAATTATAGCTTAATTATCGGTTTCTAAAATCTGGGCTTAAATGCTTTTACCTACAATCCATTAATGTCCAATTTTGGAGACGGCTGAAGAAAAAATGTTTTGAATTATCCATCACCTTCATTTTGAATGAAAGATTAAAATGTTACATTTTCCTATTTCACTGTAAATTCCTCAATGTTGAAGTGGAAAATATCAATGTTACAAGTGTTCATTTTCTATTCCATACTTTTTTTAAAAATTTTTTAATGTAAGATGTAACTGTTTATATTTCTAAGACGCTATAAATATTCTTTTCGTTTTTAAAAGAAAAGAATAAAATTTTACATTTGTTTATATTTCTCGTTCCATATAAAACTTTATTTCTATTTTGAAGTAAATTCATCTATTTTTCTACACATTTTTGTAAAAGAAAACATATATATATATATATATATAAATATATATATGCATTATTCTCTCTCTTTATATATATATATATTTAAAAAATTGTACTTGTCTTTAAAGAATGTCCACAAGAAATAAATACAAACTTGAGAAAATATACCAATCTTTGTTATTTTTAAATATTTTTACACATAATTTCACCACTTGTATGTTTTTATTTCATTTTTATTAATTTATTCATGCACCCATCTCTTTTTTTTGCACTCCCCCCTCTTTTGTGCCAACCAATATTTTAGAAGGATTTTTGTGACACTGGTAGATTTGGAAGGGTTAAGAACGTTAATATCGTTAATGTGAAAACATGAATTGAAATATGTAGCAAGGGAAATAAGAGAAATGTTTTTCCTGATAAACTGATGGGCAAAATGAATTGGTATGAATCCGCAAAGCCGGAATAAAACAATGAGATTTTAATCAGTCTAAAATAAGCCATGAGAAATGTGAAAATTCTTTGACATCAGAAAAATAAAAAATATAGATGTATTGTTTTAAATAACTGACCGCTTTTATCTGATGGTTAGTGTCGTTTCTCCATAATTGGAGAAAATAATTTATTGATTAATTGTCGGCCGAAAAACGAAGTGAGTATTATAAATCCCGAAGCCAATGACGTAATCAGTGTAATATATGCCCTGAGAAAGATGAAAATGCTTTGACATCAGAAAAATAGAAATAATTTTTGAATACAAAAGATTGTTATCGGTACACTGATTACGTCATTGGCTTACAACGAACCTTTCCCGGTTTTTGTCTGCACTGATGCAAACGAGAATCGAGACACAACGCAAGGTGATTTGTCCTGTCCTGTCCTGGCCTAAGGGCCTTAAAAAAAAAAAAAAAAAAAAAAAAAAAAAAAAAGACAAAAAAACTTTTAAAATAAGTCGACCTGCTGTGATGGCCCTGTCGGCTGGGGCTTCACAATACGCTGACTGCACCTTAAGACCCCACCAAAAAAAAAAAAAAAAAAAAGAGGTGTCCTGGGTAAGACGATAAACTACGTCCAACAGCATGGCCTATAATAAGGAGGTTTTAATATCAGGAATACTTTTTTTTTTTTAGAGAAAAATTGTTAGGGAAAAATTGTTAACCAGAATTTTCGAGAATTTTTTTTTTTACCGGCAATAGATTACCAGGAATACATTTTTGAAGAAAGAGTTATTACCGGCAATATAGCTTTGAAGGAAAAATTACTAGCAATGCGTTTGTGAAGGAAGAATTATTACCGGGAGATTTAAAGGAGAATTATTACATGCAAAATATTACCAGCAACGCATATTTTGAAAAAAATATTACCTGCAATAGACGTTTTGGAAAAAAAAAAAAATACCTGTAATAGATTTTTGAAGAAAATGATTATCAAAATAGAATTTTGAAGGGAAAAAAACATTACCAGAAATACTCGCTATAAAAAGTGTAAAAATAGATTTTAATACTTTTTTAAAAATTATTATCAGCAATAAATTTTTGAGGAAAAAAATATTACCAGTAATACATTATTATCAGCGATATATTTTTGAAAATATATATATATATATATATATATATATATATATATATATATATATTACCAGCTATACATTTTAGGAAAATATTATCAGCGATATATTTTTGAAAAAAAAATATATATATATATATATATTACCAGCTATACATTTTAGGAAAATATTATCAGCGATATATTTTTGAAAAAAAAAATATATATATATATATATTACCAGCTATACATTTTAGGAAAATATTATCAGCGATATATTTTTGAAAAAAAAAATATATATATATATATATATATATTACCAGCTATACATTTTAGGAAAATATTATCAGCGATATATTTTTTGAAGAAAAAATATTACCAAAAATAGCTTTTTTTAAAAAATAAAATTATCAGCACTAAAAACTGTCGGCATTAAATAACCCATTGAAGTTGATATGCCGTAAAACAAACCAAACCAAACCTACTGAGATAATTGGCGGCAACTGAATCAGGAGGATTTTTATGAGAAACAAAGTGTGTTGAACTGCTATGTAATATCGGTCCTTCTGTATGGCAGAGGATGCTGGGAAGTTTCCTCTGAGATGATGAGGAGACGAGTCAACAGAGATGTTCTATTGAAGGAAGGTGCGAATAAAACTAACGGAAGTATATAAATAAATAAGGGAAGTGTTAAAGAAAAAAAAAAGAAACAAAAAAGGAGGCGTTTAGAATCAGAAAGAGACAGGACATATTGGCTGTAAGAGGAAACAGCAAGTAACCTACCTAACAAAATGAATAATATCAGTTCTCTCGCACAAAGAGACCTCGCACCAAAACTTTGCTACGAAGGATTGCGTTCGTCTTCGTAGCCGGTGAAAGCCGTTAAAATTGTTAAATAATTCAGTTGCATCTAAAGTCAGGGCTAAAAGTGAATTTCCCGACTCAATGTTGAAGTCAAGTACCGGTACATTCTTCCTGTGGTATTAAGATCATCTGTTGTGTTCATTTGAAGTTTCAGAATTTTCGGTGAGCTGTTTCAGCGAAATATAAGAATGCATTAGCTTTTTTGTTTAAACTTGTAGGTGTAATACTTGTGACTTGTGTTATTTGAAGATTCCAGAAACAGCTCTATTGATGGATCGTTATATCATTCGAAAAAAGAAGAACGATAATGGAACAAGCATCAATATTAACAGCTCCATCTGAAAATGCAACTTCCGTGAATGTTGTTAAAGATGATAATCTTAGCAAGCAAACGTCGACTTCATTTGAGACACCAAATAAGAAGAGGAGTGCAACAAGATTTTACAGTGAGGAATACTTGTAATATGGTTGAAATATTAAATATTATTTATTTACCTTTGTGTCGAAAATTCCTTTGAATTTGTTTTTCAAAAAGTAATAACCTTATATTCATGCAAATGGATAATAATTACAAACAGATACATGCAATTCCAATATGTGCGGATCACATACATATAAACTATTAATATTGACTATCTGCTATAATTTAGCCAATGTTTTTCAAACTGTGGGTCCCGACAAATCAGTGGGTCGCGAGATAAATATAATGGGTCGAGACAAAAAGAAAGAAAGAAAAAATATGCAAGTGAGAGCTAAGTGCAAAATATATACAACTCTAAGTGTTGAACAGCACTAATAAATCATCACTACTGTTTCACCAATGTAAGCTCGTATATTTTAATTTTTAAAATTATATATATATATATATATATATATATATATATATATATATATATATATATATATATAGTCTGTCCCCACTGAATTTACATATTGTGTTCGCCAAACACGTTGCGGATTATTTACTTTAAATTTGTGTCGGAATTTCTTTTAATTTTGGTTTTCTAAAAGTAATAACCTTATATTCATACAAAAACATAATACAAATAGATATATGTAATTCCAATATGCGTAGATCGTAAGAAACATACATATAAATTGTCGATGCTAAGTAATTGAACTTAGTTAGCAGATTTTGTCTTTGATTCTTTGACACGTAGATATAATGGGTCGCAGTGCAAAATGTGGTTCTTGCTGTGGGTCACACTGCAAAAAGTTTTGGAAAACGCTGATTAGACAGTAACTTCATTTTGAATTAATATGATTGTCTTGGAAAATGAGCTCAGAGTGCCATGACATAAGTGTGTTTTGTTCATTCTGATAGGTAAAGATGATCGTGCCGCCGTTCATTTCGCTTCTTTGCACTACATGTACCTGTCCTGCATCAAGATGGTGGACACGAACCTCACTGTTAATGCAGAATTCTACACATTGGTACTTTGAATCCCATTTAAAAAGATGTTTGGTTGATTTTTGTTATATATATACCAAAGTTTTTCCATCAGTTCTGTAACAACGACGTCTGTCGATATTCGTCCTATGACCTTCATAATGAATATCCCGTCGCGTTTGAGATAATTCGATACGAAATTCTTGACTGTGTCTTCCTCCTTGTTCACGTAATAAAGGTACTGAGTGGCGTACTGGGTGAAATTTTTCTTGCAAATGGAAACGTAAGTTGTTCGCAGAAGGCTTAGTCCCGTGAAGATGGCCACAAACAGAAACCACAACCAGAACATGAGAAAAATCTTTTCGTTAAACATATTGATTGGCAGGACGCACTGTATTCGAAAATGATGCTGGCTAATACCGCGTACCTGGAAATCGCAGAATGTAACCCGTGGAAAGACAGGCGATTGGTCTAGTCGTCCCGTTTTAAATGCGTTTAGCAACACTTCGAGGCCATTATAGCCCTCCGGCCATAAAAAGGTATCTAATAAATAGATCTGTACTACAACGTTCAAGAAAAATAAAACTTTTGAAAACAGGTAGAGGCCCGTGAGAAAAGTGCCTTCTTTGCGGTTACACAACAAGCAGGCCTTTACGGCAACCTGGTGACGGAAATCTGCACAGGGACCCACTTTCAAATTCTGAGTGATGGTGATCCATTTGTCCATATAGTGGGCGATGTGCATGATGATCTTCTCCCTATTAGCGTAGTTCCCGAACTGAGTTTCGTGCGCCATATCGACGAGCTTTTCGAGGTTGATTCCGGCTTTGTTGATGAAAAGTCGCCACAACAGACTCGGTAGTTTGAAAAGAAAAGCCTGAAAGATTAAAATAAACGGTACCCACTGATAATAAGAAATGCGTTTATGGCTGACGTTTTCGTCCACTCTGGGAAAAGCTTCGTTATTGTCGACGACGAACGTGTCTGAGACCCAGCAATAGTTTTCTGCGTATGTGATGTGGTGAGACTTGTCGGCCTCACCGGGATTCCAGCAACTAATGGCATTACCCACGTACTGGCGAGTGATGAGAACGCAAGCAGAAGCAATTAAAAACAGGACAGTGTAGACATGATTAAGCTTATCTGACCAATCGTCACTGCTGGCGCTACGAAGTCCTGTGTATCTGGCGAGACTCCCAAAAAGCTTTTCCAACCTGGAAAGAAAGTAAAAAGAGATTGTCATATGGATGTCATTCATGGTGACAAAGCCATTCAGAAACTGTCTTCAAAAACGAAAAAAAAAAAAAAAACCTACCAAAAGCCACCCCTCCCGGCAAAAAAACTGAAAATTCTAAATTCAAAACTTATGCAGAGCGATCTCGTCTTTTTGTGGTAGATAAGTTCCAGGCGAATGAAGAAATCCTCGGATAAGAATAACCTACATATTTTAGGTGGATGTGGAGGTAGTGCAAACAGTACGGAATGAGAAATCGACGAGAGGGTTTCGAATTTCGTTAAATTCATTTTCGAATAAATATTCTTGGTAAAGGTATACATTAATCTCTTCTCACTTTAATTATGGTTTACGTAGCTAGAAAGACTGTTCTTTTTTTGACTTGATTGGCAATCAGTCTCGGAGAAGGGAAACTCATAAATGACTTCCAGCAGGCAGAAAAGTAGGAAGCAACGAGGCATTTATTTTACAGTTGAGAGAGAACAGGAGCCAGAACAGACTTCTTAATATCTATTACAGGGATACCATCAGGTCTACATCCTTTGAGGGGATCAAGATTGGAGATGGTAACAGACATCATGAAAGGGGTTATATGCATATCACTCAACAGAAACTCAGTTCTAAGTGGGGAGTTAGACAGGGCTATTCAGATGACTCAAGAGTAGAGTTTAAAGAGAATTTACGGGTAAAGCTGGGCAAAGAGACAAAATCGTGGAATTCTATTTCAGATTTAACCAACCCATTCTTCATATCCGTATAGAATACTGGTGACATATCAATCCCAGAAAGGCCACCAGTGAACCAGCTGTTTTCATGTGTTTTGCAAATATAGTCCTATTATTAGGTTGGTTCAAAAATAATGTCGTTTTCTCACATATGTTACTATGTAAGAAAACGACATTATTTTTGAACCAACCTAATAATAATCATATTAGGTTGGTTCAAAAATAATGTCATTTTCTCACATAGTAACATATGTGAGAAAACGACATTATTTTTGCACCAACCTAATAATAGATAAAAGAAAGTAAGAAAGAAAGATAAAAGAAGGAACATAACGTTGGAAAAAAAAAGAAAGAACTTGAGATATAAAAACGAAAGAAAAGAGAAAGAAAGAAAATGGTATAACGTATAACATTAAGAAAGAAAGAAAAGAAAAGACAAAAAGAAAGAAATATTAGGTTGGTTCAAAAATAATGTCGTTTTCTTACATAGTAACATATGTGAGAAAACGACATTATTTTTGCACCAACATAATACAAGTGAATAGTGAGTTTGATCTACACTGGGTGCTCTATGCTTTAGACCTTGTGCCACATTTACACTAGGCTTCGAAAACTATCATTCGGACACTTTGACGTAGTGTAATGGTTAGCAAGGTTGCCTCGCTCGGTCAATTACAACTGAGTAGTGAGTTCGATCATCACAAGGTGCTCCGTACATTCGGCCTTGTGCCACATCTAAGCTTCGCTTAGAAAATCATCAGGGCACTTCCACTAATGGTTAGCAAAATTGTTTCAATAGATCAATTATGACAGAGTAGGGAGTTCGTTCCTCACTGAGTCTCCTACACTTTCGGCCTTGTGCCACATTTAAGCTATGCATAGAAAATCATTTAGGACACTTCAAACTGGTGTAATGGTTAGCAAACTTGTCTCGTTCGATCAGTTACGACTGAATAGTGAGTTCGATCTTCACTCGGTGCCTCCTACTTTCGGCCTTGTGCCACATCTAAGCTACGCATAGAAAATCATTTAGGACACTTCAAACTGGTGTAATGGTTAGCAAACTTGTCTCGCTCGATCAGTTACGACTGATCCTCACTGGGTGCCTCCTACTTTCGGCCTTGTGCCACATCTAAGCTACGCATAGAAACTCATTTAGGACACTTCAAACCGGTGTAATGGTTAGCAAACTTGTCTCGCTCGATCAGTTACGACTGAATAGTGAGTTCGATCCTCACTGGGTGCCTCATACTTTCGGCCTTGTGCCACATCTAAGCTACGCTTAGAAAATCACCATAGTAGAGGCACCAGACCTGTTGTAGCGGCAATATTCAATGCATGGCTGAATAGCAAACTTATAAATGTTTAAGAAAAATTCTCTAACACATTGCTATAAACTTTATATTTCGTGGATACAAAAGTTGACAATTATGTTTTTTCTGAGGTGTTTCTGCCATCTACCGGCCTGGACTTTCGAGAGTCTTTAATAAAGAGAATGTACCCATCGCCAAATGTCAAACCTGCCCCTCACTTATGCAGGAGAAACCATGAACGACTTTCACAGCGAAGTAAGCACAAGTTACCCTTATGAAGGAAAGTACATCCTTTAATTTAACCTTTCGGAGTTCACGTCAAACAAGTTTATTTTTGAATTTGAAAACGTAAAGTTATTTCTAAAGTATAAATGTATTTTTCGCCCAACACTGCAAATTGCCACAAAACTAAAACAGCAACCTGGAAACCTGGGGGCATGTTCCTTAATAGCCTGGACAGATCGAGCCATTCGTATGGATGTCATGCATGGCGCCAAACCCGTTCAGAAATATATACACCGTCTAAAGCTGCATGCAACAACAAATATCTAAACTTTTTAAACTTGTCAGCTGCATCAAGCAACTTTACTCAGATCAGTGATTAAAAATAACTTCGAACGAATGAACTCTGCAGGTTTTACCGAGGACCATCATACAGGGTGTTTCAAAAAGAATACGCCAAAATCATCACGTGATGTGTCAAAAACGAAAAAATTTACAAACCTCTAGCATGAACACATGTGTTGTATATACATTCAAGTTTCATTTCATGTTTTATAAGTGCTCAATGTGGCCACCACCGGCAGCGCGGACAACATCAAGCCGATATGAGAATTCCTCCCAAACACGCCTCAGCATGTCACGGTCCGCCGTGTTGATTACAGCTGTTATTCGATCTTTCAAGTCATCGATACTTGCTGGAAGTGTTGGAACATAAACTTGGTCTTTAACATAACCCCACAAGAAAAAGTCACACACAGTGAGGTCCAGGGACCTGACAGGCCAAGCAAAGAGAGTAAGATCTTTAGCATCTCTCCTCCCAATCCATTGCTGAGGCACGTTTTCATTCAGATAAGCACTAACCAATGGGGTGGTGCTCCATCTTGCTGAAAAATGAAGTCATTCGAATCTGCTTGCAGTAAAGGGAATAGCCAGTTTTGGGTGCTCTGTTCCCCAAATGTACACATTGTGACGATTGACTGTGCCTCTCAAATGGAAATTCGCTTCGTCACTAAAAACTAAACGTGAAAAGAGAGTTTCATCACCTTCCTCCATCTCCAGCATTGACTCACAGAATGTCCTCCGCATCACCTTGTCATAATTAGTAAGTGCTTGGACGAGGCTTAGTTTGTATGGTTTCATGTGTAATCGTCTCTTTAACACATGGCAGACAGAGGTATGAGTGATGGCAAGCTGAAGACTTGCTCGACGTACGGACTTACGTGGGCTGCTCTCAAATGCATCATGAATCCTCTCCACTTGCTCCTCTGTAACACGTGGTCTTCCAGGACTCTTTCCTTTGCACAGGCACCCACTCTCTTTAAACTGTTTAACCCACCGCCGAATGCTCTCACGATGGGGCGGATCAATGCCGAATTCTGTTCTGAAAGCACGCTGCACCGTGACAATGGCGTTTGGTTTCGCGAACTCAAGCACGCATAATGCCTTCTGCTGAGGAGTCGCCATTTTGATTGATCTTCCCACAATTCAGCTGCACCAGAAGCGGTGAAACTGACACCTAATCAAACTTTGATAAGTACTCTATCAAATAACCACTGATTGAGTCCACTACAATGCTATAGACCTGAAAAAACAGCGTAATGATTTTGGCGTATTCTTTTTGAAACACCCTGTACTTTGAACATTGCGAACTAGAATGCTTTTCTTTCCTTTAATGTGCCGTGTCCTTTCAGGACGTAGGTGATCATGGCTCTCCACTTCCCCCTATCACTTGTAGCTCTCAATAAGTTTCGTACCTCTACCAACAACCCAGGCCACGTTTTGCCATCCACTTGCTTAAGCCCACCAGATTGCTTTCCCTTGTTTCTTTTTCCCTCTATTCGACCTGTGAGTATCAGATTCTCCAGGCCCTCTTTTCTCATTCCTGGTGTTATGTATAAGTTTTCTTTTTTTGTTACCATTTTCTCTAAAACTCCGTCGTTGCTTACATAATCGGTCCAAGGTATCCTCAGCATCCTTCTGTCGAGCCACATCTCACTTGCTTCAAGTCTCTTCTTCATTTTTGAGGAGACTTTTTAGAACTCAATGCTATACAGGAGGACAGATATTAGGTAAGTTTAGTAAGCTTTTCGTTGATTCTAACGAAGTTTTCCCATTTCTTAATACTCTGCACAGCTTGTGGAAGGCATCTTTGGCAATCCCAATCTATCTTTGAATTTCAGTTTCGCACTTTTTCATCCTCTGTTAAAACACTTCCCACATATTGAACTTTTTTGTATTTGTTTGATTTTGCTATCTCCGATTTGCAATTCGCTTTTTGGGGAAAAAATCCTTTTGTTAACGACCGTGCTTCTTGCCATGTAGGGAGCAGTATGTGATACAGAAATAACGGAAAGAAGAAAAAAAAAAGAAGTCTCGATCGAGAAATAAACTTATATATATATATATATATATATATATATATATAATATCAGAAAAAATTCATATGTGGTGAGCTTTGCCTTGTCATTGTTAAATGGGCTATGAACTCACTATGTCGGTAAATAATAGCCTGTAGAAATAATTGACTTGAAAAACCGTCATTGTCAGGTGGACTGAGAATAAATGAATTGTTACTGTCATGAACTAGATTTCATACAATCGGCATTTAAATCCCTGCTATGGAAAGCTATGCATACTTGACAATATTATATTTAGCCAAAGAAACGGTCGAAAGGGGTATTTCTAAAAAAAAAGAATATTTATCATCAGACCAAGTGCTACTCTTCTCCTAACAGATCTCTATATAGGTCATTGGAGGATTAAGGAGAAGACATAGTACTTAAAGGAAAGAAACTTGTTGATGCAATTGATAAGAATCGGTGTCACTTTTCCTCATTTATGTTAATCACACAGTGACTTATATATAAAGCCTACTAAGTGAGTAGTGGTACTTGAACTGAATTCAGGCATGAAACTGACAGCTATTACGCTGCGTTGACTATCATACTATATATTTCTCCCTCTCTATAGTTCTCTTTCCCTATCTATCTATCTATCTATCTATCTATCTATCTATCTATCTATCTATCTCTCTCTCTCTATATATATATATATATATAGATATATATAGATATATATATATGTATATGTATATGAAGAAATATACTCTTAAGGTGTGCTATATTTATGGGATAAAGTGCTCAATATTAGAGAGAGAGCGTGTGTAAATATAAAAGTGAACATTGAAGTCAACACTTAGACGCGATAGGCTATTTTATGCTAGACGCAATCGTCAGGACACGATTGCGTCTCGCATGAAACAGCCTCTCGCCTCTAAGTGTTGACTTCAATGTTCACTTTTATATATATATATATATATATATATATATATATATATATATATATGTGTGTGTATGACAATTGAAAAAAAATCTCAGATTTTGCCGACGCGTTTCGTCTTCCGACTTTTTCAAGGCAAAAATGAAATCGAAATGTTTTTGCTGTTATAGTTGCATTAAAAAAATCCAAATTTAAAAAGATAGACGCTTCTGTCTCTTCATTTTTTTCTGATTAATGTAAGTTATCTTTATAGTAAGGGATTTTTTTTTTCCATGTGGACAATATAATTAAATTCCCAGATCAATTCTGTGGACAAACAGATTGATATAAAATTGATCTGGGAATTTAACTATATTGTCGACATGGAAAAAAAATTCCTTACTATAAAGGTAATTTACATTAATCAGAAAAGAAGGCTTAGGTAGAAACGTTATCTTTTTAAATTTGATTTTTTTTAATGTAACTATAACGACAAAAATATTTCGATTTTATTTTTGCCTTGAGAAAGTCGAAAGACGAAACGCGTCGGCAAAATCTAAGATTTTTTTTCCAGTTGTCATTTTATACTAATCTGTCTTGTCCACAGAATTTATCTGGGAATTTAACACACACACACACGCACACAGACACTCTCTCTCTGTATATATATATATATATATATATATATATGAATAAAGACAAAAGGAAAACGTATCTTAGCAGACGCTTTTCGTCCTGTCATCAACTTTATCAAGGCAAATATAATATACTATATATTTTTGCAAAAAGTATTTATAACTTTTTAAAAAATTTTAGATTTAAGAGACGCTCATAACTATTTATTAGGTTAACAGAAAAGTCTAGACAAATTATGGAGTATGTTAAGTGATGTAATGTAATGTCTAATAAAAGAAAGTGGGTAAATGATATTGAATTTTTTATGCAATTAATATTTAAATTATTTAGTATTGGATACATTTATGCATTATATATTTTAAATAATATGAGATCATGACTTTAACTGTTTTCTTTTCATTTTTAACATTTTTATAGTCATGTCATTTGGTTTGGGGAAAGAGTAATTCTTTCAGGAATGAAGATATTTTAAAAAATTCCAAAGTGGTGGGGGTGGATATTTATCTTGATTTTTTCAAAAAAAGTTTTCGTTTGACGCATTTTCTTCGGATAAAATTGATAGTTACGTTGATGCAACTACACAACAAACAATACTTTATCTCCCCTAAATAGTATGT
>OZ010602.1:53562586-53577586 GCA_963932145.1 Acanthosepion lycidas | reverse complement strand
ATAAATAAAAAATTGTAAGAATTAAACTTAAGACGAAACGGATGCAAAAATGAATGCGTAAGTGAAGACGGTCACCCATCTGGGTACTGACCGGGTTCGATGTTACTTAACTTCGGTGACCTTAAGGGAAGCGGGTGTTTCAACGTGATTTCGCCGTGAGCTCCAAATCTACATTGTCATTAAATACAGAGTGTCCATAAATGTTCGTGTGCACTTAAAATTATAACTTAATTTCTATTTGCGATAGAAATGATCTGTAAAAAATGTTATAAAGTTTAATGCACCTAGTTTTAAGTATAGCTAAAATAACTAATGTGATTTTAGTCATTACTGTAAATCAGTTGGCAAATGTTTTCCGTGAACTGCAAAATTACCCTCTGTATTGAGGACATGTGGAAACTTAAATAAAATTTCAATAAAACCTTAAAAAATATAGATTTACTTCTTTCTAATTCCTTTTTACAAATTTTTTCTATCGCAAATACAAATAAAGTTATAAATTTTTTAAAGTGCACACGAACTTTATGGACACCATATATATATATATATATATATATATATATATATATATGTATGTATATATATATATATATATATATATGAGAGAGAGAGAGAGACAGAGTGCGAGAGAGGTGAAAAAAGAAATAAATAAACGTCAAGGATGACGAAAACTGAAGTAAAAAAACATCACAAGTCGAAAATTTGTGTTAGAGTGAATTTTGAAATACAGTGTAACCCGGATATAAGAGAGTTGTCAGGACCGGAGTAGAAGTCTCTTATATCCGGGTTTATCTTATGTCCGGGTTTGGTCTATTTTGTTTAGGTAAGTATGGCTCTAATTTGGGGCCAGAGAAAATCTCTCTTATATCCGAGTTTCTCTTATATCCGGGTCTCTCATATCCGGGTTACACTGTACGGGGGAAATGTTCACCCAGGGAAACCAAAATAGCAAATAAGAAGAAAAAAAAAAAAATAAAAAATAAGGGAGAATTACGAAAAAGGAAGAAAGGATAAGAAAAAAATAGGAAAATCGATGCTGCAAAGTTTTTTGTTTTTTTTTCTTGAAATGATGTCTTTAGAAGAAAATCGGTGTTGATATAAATATAATCTTTAAATAAATAAATAATTGTAAGAATTAAACTTAAGACGAAACGTGATGCAACGATGAATGCGTAAGTGAAAACGGTCACCCATCTGGGTACTGACCGTGCTTTCGTCGTCAGCTCCAAATCTTCAGTGTCATCAAATATAATAAATAAATAAACTGCCTTACGTCTACGTTAACGAGAATACCATGTGCATTCTTCCAATTCCAAAGAAGATATGTACCTAGATTGTGATACGACTGCAATATTACTAAATAAAAAACAATTCCAACCCTTCCTTCTCCACCTCGCATTCATTTTGAAGTCCTAAGGTTCGATTAGCAGGACAGATATTCAAATTTATTTAAAATATTGGAACAAAGCGAAACTGCTATCAGACAACACATAAACGGACGAGCAAAAATGATGCATAATAAAGGTTGGTTTTTGTAAAATGTCGACTTTTTTTTTCAAGTACGTTTGCTCTTCTCCTTGAAATTTAGCAGTTTTATTTCAAAATCTTATATTAGTTATTTTATGAAGATGAAAAAAATGGGTGGGATAGCTAGAGTGCTGGTTAAAATTATTTTTAGACAGTAAGAATTGGGGGAGCGCGTAATGATACGATTCTTACTAATTAACCCATAGTTGGGAGGAGAAAAGGTGGCTTTATGCCTTTCCCAAGTATATTTGCTCGTAAATGAATACAGTGTAACCCGGATATAAGAGAGTTGCCGGGACCGGAGAAGAGGTATCTTATATCCGGGTTTCTCTTATATCAGGGTTTGGTCTACTTTATATACATTAACAGGGGCTCTAATTTGGGACCAGATAAGATCTCTCTTATAACAGGGTTTCTCTTATATCCGGGTCTCTTATATCTGGGTTACACTGTATAACGAATCCGAATGGAACTGGAACTCGGCTCTCCGATTTACGATTCCGAGCCATCATCTATTAGACCACCCACACATCCAAGTTTACAGCACCTGGTATTTCAAAGCGGTCAACCATCTAGGTACTGACCAGGCTCAACATTGCTTAACTTCGGCGATCTTACAGCGAACGGTATTTCAACGTGATGTGCCCGTAAGTCTGAATAAATAGAAATATAAGCTTTAAATAAATAAGAAATTGTCAGAATTAAACCAAAGTTGAAACGTGATGCAGAAATGAATTCTTCAGTGAAAACGAGGCAAAAGAAAAACTGGACAATAACGAAAAACGAAAAAGAGAGAGAGAAAGAGAGAGAGAGAGAACGAAAAGAAAGAAATATAAAGAAGAAATCATTGCATTAAAAGAGAAACAAGGTTTTTTTTAATCAAAATTTAGAATGTTCTAAAAAGAAGGAAATTTTTTTTTAAATAACATTTTGTTTTCGTCAAGATTGGCGTCTTTTTCATCATGCTATGCTCTTTTTTTTTAGCGATCTCGTGGAGGTACCTACATTAATATTATCCCGCTAAACTCGCTCGTTAACCAGCACTCTAGGTATCCCACCCATTTTTTGCACAAATTGCTTCCTAACGTAACCACCAACTTCGAGTGGCCCCCGGACTTTGTAATACAAAATATCCTTTTATCGCTATCCGACTGCCAGAAGACGATTCTACCAAAGGATCAGTAACGCATGTGGCTAATTAGTAAGTGAAGATATATGTTAACGGCCAATCCTCCGAGTCCCAAGTGATCAACGTAGGCGTCTCCAAAGGTTCGCTTCTCTGTCCAAATTTATTTCTAGGTTGATCTACCGAAGAGTATACACAGATCATTTCTGAATATCTATGCTGATAATACAACAGCATATGGGTGCATCTCCAAAAATCTAGGTCATCAGAGACATGCAGCTGATCTCTGCTCTGACCGAGCTCTAACAGCACAGTGGGGAGAAAACTAGCTGGTTAAATTTAATGTCACGACAACCAAACTAATGACCTTCCATCATAGATAGGACCCGAAATTTTCATTATTCGCGATAAACAGATTCCTCCTCAGGGAGGTCTCGTGCTTTGCGCGTCTAAAGGGACTTAAACTCAATCCAAACCTCAAATGGAATGCAGGAAAAATGGTCGGATCACTGTACAGTGAGTACCTGAGTCCTCGTGGTATCCTCCACCTTTACCACAGTCAGATCAAGCCGAAAATAGTGTACTGCTGCCTTATATGGGCAGGAGCCGCCCGGTCTTCACTTTTCACTCTCGATAGAGCCCAAAAGCATCTCCGTGTCCATGTGGGAGACGAATTATTTTCCACTCTACAACCCCTTTCCTCACAGACGAAACGTCGCAAGCCTCTCACTGCCCTTTCCATGGAAAATGTTCAAACGAACTACATTCCTTAGTTCCACTAGTTCTAAACTTCACGTCTAAGAACCGCCACGCCCCGCACATTGTAGTATTGTATATCATAGTTGAGATGTAAGTTCCGCTCGAACAGTTTCTTCCTAGGAGCCGCTGTTTTGTTTATGCTTCACAAGATCACTACAATCTTAAACTGTTCAAATCTAGGGTTAACCGTTATCTTCCCCACATATCCCCATAAACTGTGCCTCTTAATTTGTGGTTCTTAATCTGTAACCCTCTACCTCGAATAACTATCGGGTCTTGTACAGAATAAACATTTTGAAAATAAAAAAAACCCAAAAAACTTTTAAATGCCATCTCTTTAGAACGTAAGCGATCATGGGTTGCCACAGATTTCTTTTCTTTATTATTTGTGAATTGCCATTGTGTCTCGGGAAAGATAGCGGAGTAGTTCCCTGTTACCTTGGAGCCGGCTTTGAATACAAAGTTGTTTTTCTTCGAGACGCTTGGCACAAGGTTAGAATAGTGGGACACACGTTAAGAAACGAACACACGCCAGTTGTCCCCGTTTATTGTTCTACATGAAACCTAACCGTTTGCCCATAATGGGATGTGAATAAACACAATCACTTTACCGTTGATTTTTCCTAGGCTAATAGTCCGTTATGCTACACGCAAATAACCATCTCAGCGAACCTAAAAGCTTATACATTTAAGAGCATTTGGATGAAGATTTTAGAATTCACACTCCTTTCTGCGTTTTGAACAATTACGACTGAATAGTAAGTTCAATCCCAACTGAATACCCAATACTGTCGGCTTTGTGCCGCATCTAGGCTTAGAAAATCATTTGCTTCCCCCGACGTGATATAATGGTTAACACGCTTGTCTCGCTAGAACAATTACGACTGAGTAGTGAGTTCGGTCCTCACCGGGTTCCGCATAATTTCAGCCTTGTGCCACATCTAATTTATGCTTTGAAAATTATTTGCGCGGTCTGCGACATGGTGTAATGATTAACACGCTTGTCTCACTAGAACAATTACGGTTGAGGAGTGAGTTCGATCCTCACTGGGTACTCATAATTTCAACTTTGTGCCACATCTAATTTATTCTTAGAAAGTCATTAGCGCACAGCGACGTGATTTAACACGGAGCTCTCGCTAAAGCAATTACGAGTGAGTTCGATCCTCACCAACTCCTCATAATTTCAGCTTTGTGCCACGTCTAAATTTTGCTTAGAAAATCGGTTGCGTACTCCGACGTGGTATAATGGTTAACCCACTTGTCTCGCTAGAACAATTACGACTGCGTAGTGAGTTCGATCCTCAGCGGGTTCCGCATAATTTCAACCTTAAGCCACATCTAATTTATGCTTATAAAATCGCCGTGGTGTAATGGTTAGCGCTAGAACAATTACGACTGAGTAGTGAGTCCGATCCTCACTGGGTAGTTTATAATTTCGGCCTTGTGCGACATTTAAGCTACGTTCAGAAAATCATTTTGTCTTGTTTACTTATAAAAATTACGACGAAGTAGCGAGATCGATCCTTACTGTGTGCTCCTATATTTTGTGTGACATGTAAATTGTGCTTAGAAAATCAACATACTCCTTTCCGAGTTAGTGATAATCTTTATTAGAGTCCTGTTTGCGAAAATAAAAATAATCTCTTATATAAAACTCATTATAGTCGTCCGCTTATTTATTTCATAGCAAAATAAACAGACGCTTGTGAAGTTTTACGATCTAATTTACTCTTCTATTAACAGCGTATAAATAATTGGCTTAAATTCCATACATTTAGAACATAATCAGCAGTAGCGGGAGTATGATCGTCATTTTTGGTGACACTGTTTATCTAATGAAAATTAACAATAAATAAATAAATAAATAAATAAAAGAACTGAAAATAATAATATTACTACAAATAATAATGAGTGTGCGTTTGAAGACCGAATAAGGCGCCGAGCGATCGAAGAATTTAAAGATAATTACTTTAAGGTTAGATATGTTCCTCTGGCATCAGTATCCATGTCTTTGAAAATAGTATGCCATGTCTAATAAGTCAAGTAGCTGAAGCATTTTCGCTTAGTAGGAGATAATTAAACTAGAGAAAGTCGAAAACATGCTAATTATTAATTCCAGAAGGTTATCCGAAATTTTGGGCGTATAAAAGCATAGCTTAGTTCGACACAACACTAATGAAGTACTCGGTATGATCGGATTATCACTAGAGAATTGGTCTATCAGATGGACTAACAAATTCTTCCTACTCGCTGGCGTTAATTCAATACATACATACAAATATATATATATATATATATATATATATATATATATATATATATATATATATTAAAAATAAATCTAGCCGCATTCTTCTAGTAACCACTTTCAACCCCAATCTGCCTCCACGATCCCAAATAATCAAACGTCGCTGGGAAATACATCTCAAACCAGACCTAAAAAATTGTTTAAGGAACCCGGCCTTCTAGCATATCGTAGACCTAAGAACCTAAAAGAAATCATAGGTAGTAACCACATTTCAGGGGACAAGGTAATCCGTAATAAACTAAGAACAAAAACAACAGGATTTTCCCAACCATGTAACAACAAAAGAAGTTTATGCTGCAACCACATTAAACACACGAATTCATTCACTAGCTCAGTCACTAAATCTACTTTCAAAATCTACCACGATTCTAATTGTAGAAGTCATAACATAATTTACCTTCTAGAGTGCACACTATGCCAGAAACAATATGTTGGAAAATCTGAATGGCCTTTTCACTACAGATTTAATAATTATCGCAATCGAATTAAGTCGACACTCCATGAAAAATTATTACAAGTAGAACAACATTTCCGCCTGGAAAAACACGATTTCAAAACCCATGCCAAATTCAGTATAATTGAGAGAATAGAAAAGTTCAGAGCAGATAACATTAGAAAGATTTTACAGTTCCATGAAAATAAGTGGATACAACGTTTAAAAACACAATATCCAGCCGGGCTAAACCATAAATTTAACAATATAGATAGTACTAATATATGACCCTAAAAATCAAAACCTACCCACATTTCTCACCCACACAAGACAGACATGCTTACGGAGGTGTTGAGGCCTCACACTTATACACACACCCACACGAACATACACACTTACACACATCATACTCACTCACTCCCTAATGAGCCAAATGATAACACACACACAGCAATATACACGTTTACACATATCATACTCACTCACTCCCTAAGAACCAAATAACACACACACACATACACACACACACACACACACTTAACAGAGACACATCCCCTCTCCAGGTACCAATAAAACTGTCAAAATGACCAAGGGAATTCAGAGCAGCATGAATCCATCCAGCTCTTATCTCAAATAACAACTTAAAAGTGACTGTTTGACCAGCACAAAGACTGACCAAAATTCATGGTAAAAAAAAGAAAAAAAACAAATGAAAACTACAGACAAAAGTTCATTTTCTCCATCAAGACATTCATTTCTGTAGTTTACTGCTATAAAGCAAGCAGAAATATTTCTTCTCCTGATGATGGCCATGTTGGCCGAAACTAGTCGAGGAATCTAAATGAAATAAAAATACTAAAAACGAAAGAATATTAATCTACAACCCTGTGTGGCTGAAGATTTTAATTTTTTAATATTTTTTATTGTTCAATATATATATATATATATATATATATATATATATATATATATATATATATATATATATAGTCTTATGGTGTGCTATATTTATGGGATAAAGTGCTAAATATCAGAAATAGAGCGTGTGTAAATATAAAAGTGAACATTGAAGTCAACAGGCTATTTCTTGCTGTACGCAATCGTCAGGCCACCAAATTAGTTCTTATAAAAATACATTTCTGCACCTGATTTA
The DNA here is from genome assembly GCA_963932145.1 of Acanthosepion lycidas. Lineage (NCBI taxonomy): Eukaryota > Metazoa > Mollusca > Cephalopoda > Sepiida > Sepiidae > Acanthosepion > Acanthosepion lycidas. The sequence continues at coordinate 53,570,277 of OZ010602.1, read as the reverse complement.
TATTATGTGTGTTGAATTAACGGCGGCGTGCTGTGAGAATCCGTTAATGGTGGCCTGACGATTGCGTCTAGCATGACACAGCTTGTTGACTTCAATGTCACTTTTATATTTACACACGCTCTATCTCTGATATTGAGCCTATATATATATGGAATAACGATATAGAGATTTTTATATATCAAGAACAGTTTTAAAGAAAAAGAAAAAAGAAATCATTTTTAAATATTAAATTTCCAGCGTCGTCCCTCGTAGTCACACCAACGTAGATATAAACAGTCCGGTGAAGTCCGAAAGAAGGAAACGCATCACATTTACCATTTTTCGTCGATATATATATATATATATATATATATATATATATATATATATATATATATGAAACAGTACAGAAACGTATATGGCATAAAAAGCAAGAAATTTTATATTATAAGCCATGATAGCTTTAAAACAAAAACACACACACCAGTCGACCGGTTTCGTCCCCTCTCATCAGAACTATTAACGGGGAACCCAAATTATGAAGAGAAAAAAAAAAGTCTGTCATGGATGACGTGAATTAAATGGACAGGGAGAAGAAAAAATATAATTATAAAAATGATACCAACTAAGATGCTAGAATCGCAGCACAGCAAGTCCAATCAAACAATCTCTTTGTTTACAAAGAGCAGGTCGCCTGGACCTGATGTACAACGTCTCCAACACCTTAAGATGGAATAATGAATGTGCTTTGGCCAAAACGGAAAACCAGTTCACACTGAAATGCATCGCACAAGTGGGATTCTTTATAAAGTGATCCGCAATCGGAGAACCATACGTGTTACGAATGGTATCGGCCAACGAAATTTTTTATTCAGTATTATAGCATTATATTTAATTCGCGTCATCCATGACAGTCTTTCTTTTTTTTTTTCTCTCTTCATAATTTGTGTTCCCCGTTAACAGTTCTGATGGGACGAAACCGATCGACTGGTGTGTGTCTTTATTTTAAAGCTATCATGGCCTATAAAATTTCTTGCTTTTTATGCCATAATATTATATATATATATATATATATATATATATATATATATGTATGTAATGAAAAACAAACCACATTAAGGTACCATTACGATAATTTATTTCCCCTAAATCCTTTTTTAAGGATTCAGGATCATCAGGTAAAACTTCCAACAACGAATTGAGAGGAAAAATGGGATTAGAAATTGGTGGGTAGTGTAATTTTTGTAATTTAAAAATTTATATATATATGTGTGTGTGTGTGTCATTCATACACAGTACCTCAAACTGTATTCATTACATTTACCGACCTGAATGTTCGAGAAATTTCGTAGAAACCATACGTTCTCCGATAGGAATCGAACCTGTATCCCTTACGGAAACAGTCATGTAGCCTGACGTGCTGTTAACCATTTAGCCATAGAGATCTTTCCGGTTAGCAAATCCAAATTACTGCTTATAAACATACATTTCTCCATCTAATTTATATTATGTGTGTTGAATTAACGGCCGCGTGCTGTGAGAATCCGTTAATCTTTTTGGCAGACCAATTACATATATGTATATATATATGTGTGTGTGTGTGTGTATGTACGTATTGAGAGAGAGAGAGAAAGAGAGAGAGAAAGAGTGAAAGAGAGAGAGAATGAGAGACAGAGACAGTGACAGTGGCAGACAGAAAGAGAATGAGGGAAATATGAATGATATACATGTACTAGTCACATATCTATCTGTCTGTCTGAGTGTATTTTGCACGTGTATGCGTGTGTATGTGCATGCATGATTGACAATGAGAAAGAAAATTAATTCTTAATCTGAGGTTAAACGGTCTTCATTTTAACAATATTAATTGAAAATTAATTATTTTTTTTTATAATTAACGACTAATTACCAATTTTATAAATTTTAAAAATGGCAAAATCGGTAAGTATTTTGTTCGTCAAATTTGTTTATATAAGATTTCGATTAATGTGTATATTTTAAAGAACACATTAGCCACACTAATCGATGAATCCTGTGTATATGCAGTGACCAGGGAAACATCATCTTGGGAATGGGTTCCACTGAGCAGTGGTTCGCTGGAAGAAGCTGCTCGATTGGAACTTATTTCTCTTCGATGGAATACGAAGGGAATGTCGGTAGTCTGCTACTATGTAAGTGACATGTCGTGTTCTCGCCGTTTAGGTTATATATATATATATATATATATATATATATCAAGAAAGAACAGTAAGATATAATAATTTTTTATTTTTACTTTTACAAAATAGTGCTCAATGTAAAAAATAAGTTACTCCAAAATTCGCTTGATGATGAAATTGAACTAATGTTTTTCATTTTATTACAAAAAAAAAAAAAAAATTATTAAGTTTTTAGTTTCCATTTTTGGAACATGGTTATTACTGTGTATCGAAAAAAAACGTATTTTAAATCAGTTAACTTACATACATATATATATATATATATATATATATATATATATATATATATATATAATTTCTCAGAGTTAACTTGTAGAAAAAGACAATATTTATAAATGAAAAAGACAACAGGAAAACTGTAATAGTTGCCGTCCATTCATTTCGTTTTGACATGAAAAAGTCCACATCGGACGAAACGCGTCGGCAACTATTACAGTTTTGCTATTGTCTTTTACATTTATATATATATATATATATATATATATATATATATATATATATATATATATATATATATATCGAGGCATTCCTATATATATATATATATGTGTGTGTGTGTGTGCGTGTGTATAAACACATGAAGAAAGTTTTACTTACATTTTGCTATCGTGCTTGTTAGAATAGGAGTGGTATATCAAAAGTACTTCAAACCATCATTTTTTTCTCCAAAGAACTCTTTCCAAAAATTTTGTTTTACAATCACTTTGTTCCCTGATTTTCTCCTTATATTCCCCCACTTTTTTCTTTTTTTTTTCTCTCTTCTTTCTCGGTTGTAGTTTTATCTTTTGCGTTGTTTTCAGTTAGGAATTCGTTTTGTGGCCCTGTTTCCTCTTTGATTTAATCCTTTCAATTTCTTATTTATTTAAAGCTTATGTTTCTATTTATTCAAAAATTCGGAACTATTGGCTGAAGCAGATTTTTTTTTTTTTTCTAAACGATTTTTCCTCCCGCATAACTGCAAAGCATATTGGATCAAAAACTAATTTACACAAAAATTAGTTTCTAACGTTTGACATCCATCTACCAGTTGTATACTGTGAGAAGATAATACTTGCAATCGGTCACTATCGTATCTGGCAATTAGTAATTCCAACAAAATTAATTGTTTTAAACGGTGGTAGATATAATTAAAAACAAATGCCACATAGGTATTTAAAAACATCAGAACATATTTGATTATTTTTATGCGTTTTATTTATTTTTCATTTTCCATAACTTAGATTAACAAGGGAAAATTCACCATGGGAAAATTCACAAAAACCAAAATCGTGGAATTTTGTTTTGGAATCAACGAAACTTCTGGTTAATTTTGCGAAATTCAGAAATCGTATGACCGTCTGGTTGCCCTCATCAGACCCCCCCCCGATCATTTTCTTGAGGGACAGTGGAGTAAAACTTTGATTTGGGGATTTGGTGACATAGCAATTCGGAGTTCAATCCTTGGGCCGGGCAGTGTTTACTTGGACACAGGGGCGAGCAATAACCGAACAGTACCCTAAAATAAGAACTAGTTGTGATACTGTAACATGGTCAGTAGAACAACAACAGCCTAGCCGCGTAAATTAAATAAAGAGCTCAGTTCAGAATTCTCAGTAGGTTAACCAGATCTAAATAGAACTCATGAAGGCCGGTGGGTCTCAACAGCTGAAACATTTTGATAACAACAATTGGTTGGTTGACTGATTTTTTTTTTTTTTTAGCTTCAAATCAATCTCTATGGGTTATGTAATGGCGAACCTAAATATTTTGGTGGGTGGAGCAGAAGGAGATGTTGAAAGACCCTACAGCATAATCAGAGTTCACAAGAGGGCAGAGCTGCGAGGCGCGACTGGACTCGGGAATAAAGGTGAAACAGAGATCGAGAAGGGAAGACTTACCGCCCAGGTTGTTGGAGAAACGTGTGGGGAAGTCAACTATTTGAGTGAAGGATTGAGAAATAGAAATGTTAAGGGTTTGTATGCCAGCAAGGTCAATTATAGAGTTTTTAAGCCACTTGATATGGTGGGCGTTAAAGTCCCCGAACACGAATATATAAGCAAACAGATGGAGAGAGATAGCCTTGTCTATATTGTCGGAAATGCTTTCGAGTACACTACAGTCTTGGGAGGATGGAGAGCGCTAGTGGAAGAAGAGGTAGCTTACGGCATTGAGGAGAGATATGCAAAAATAATGTCGTTTTGTCACATAGTAACATATGTGAGAAAACGACATTATTTTTGCACCAACCTAATATGAGTGGTCGTGAGATTCGAGAGAGAGAGAGAGCACTCTAGCCAGTAGGAGATGGTCTTTGATGTAAGTGCCAAGGCCATGCATGTGGGTTTGAGAGTCTTTTCTAAGGAAAGGAAGATAACCGGAGATCGAGAGATCAGAGAAAGGGATAAATGAGTCAAGAATGGTCTCGCAGAGAACCAGTATATCGGGAGACTTCTCAACGCTGTAGAAGTAAGTTCGAATACCACGGACGTTAGAAAAGGAAATGTTAAAGAGTTTAGGTGACTTTTTAAGAGCTGGTTTAGGTCTGCTTTTCTGATCGTTATTTGCCAAGTTTGGTAATTTAGGAAGTAAAATGAGAAGGCCTGAAGTAGAAGTAGCAGTCAGTTATTGTCCGTGACGAGGGCAGAAAGGACCTGGCGCAGCCTGCAACATAACGTGGCTTCAGGGTTTCCCACCGTAGGTGAATGCAGGGACACCTTTACATGCGCGACGTGGCACTATAGGCACCCCGGTATTATACAACTGTTGATCAGAGCGGCCGCTCAAGACGCTATGCAAGAGTTAGGGCTCTTAACTACCAGTCGGGAACAGCAGCCAGAAAACTGTCAAACGTGTACCCTCAGAATGAAGAGGCATTGCTACAGACTGCACACATCACAGGAGAATCACGGCAGTACTAGTACTAATGCCAGAGAGGAGAAGAAGAGTTCCAGGAACCCCTTCCTAAACAAGAAAAAGGGGTGAGCTTCTACTCTTGTTCAAGAGAAGGGGGAGAAGTATTGACCAGGCGGTAGGAAAGCCTACCTACTCCTATTACACACGCAGAAACACACACACACACACACACACACACACACACACACACACACAAAGCAGCTTACAAGAAGTCCAAGCTGGTAGATGGCTCAGAAATCCTCAGCCCTTTGATAGGTCTCCTTTTTAGTCCTGCTAGCTTGCTAAAGAGCCTGCTAACTCGGGATATTTTCGACTGGAATACTTACCAGGGGTGTGTTGGGGAGAGAATGAAAAGTTTATCCCCCACTTCTTTAAATTAAGTTTTAACTTAATATAAGTCCCATTGCCCCTACCTAAAACACTATTCAGTTACCCAGCATTGCTCAATCCTTCAGTGGAGACTGGCACTGTATTCCAGTGAACCGCGTGGCTATGTGGAAGAAAGTAAACGAAGGCATACGTACGCCTCTTCCGTTAGCCAGCGACCATATCGTTCATTTTAAAGGAGTCAACGAGAGAAAAAAAAATCAAAGAATTTATCCAAACTTTTCGAAACAATAGTAAGGACTAAATTCATTTCAGTTAATTAGTAAATGAGGAAAAAAATACTAAAAACATTTCATAACGTGCTAAGAACAAAGAGTTAAATTAGAATTAAGTTTCTACTGAAATTCGAAGACAATCCTTCAATGGAGACTGGCACGATATTCAACAAGAAATCTTATTAAAGAAAAATATTTATGCAGGTAGATGAAAATAGATAAAAATTTTGTTTAATAACTAAGCAGGACGTCTACTCAGATATGGATGTCCGCTAAAAATAACGTTTAAATAATTAAATCTGTCGGATTAATAAATAACAATACACCCACTTCTTTAGAAATTGGTTTGTTTGCATTTTTATCTGCTCAGTTCCGTATTCTAAATACGAAACTGAGCAGATAAAAATGTTTTTAGATATTTGCGTTTATAAGGCACTGTTTAACTTTGTTTGATCGTCGACGCACTCCGTGCGACTGGCTGATCGGTTGAACTCTCTGCCTTCGGACGGGAAGGAACCCGAAAGAGACTACGCCGAAGGCGGACTCACTTTCGGGGAGGTAAACCGACCCTGAACCCGTTTATACGGGTTCAATGGGCATATTTTTGACCGGGCCCACGGGCTCGGAGATCCCGCGTTAAACCGGCCTTGTGCCACATGATGCCCTCGTGGGTGTGGGGGGGGGTGACTAAATATAGTCGGTCAGTCAGTCGATCTCGGTCGACTGGTTGAACTCTCTGCCTTCGGACGGGAAGGAACCCGAAAGAGACTACGTCGAAGGGCGGACTCACTTTCGGGGAGGTAAACCGACCCTGAACCCGTTTATACGGGTTCAATGGGCATATTTTTGACCGGGCCCACGGGCTCGGAGATCCCACGTTAAACCGGACTTGTGCCACATGATGCCCTCGTGGGTTGGGGTGACTAAGTATAGTGGACGCACTCTGTAGGTGGGGCGGTCGGAAGTACGTCATATCTAACGACGGTTCCTTCTGACAAGTATTAGGTTGGTGCAAAAATAATGACGTAATAATGTCGTTTTTCGACGTATTTTTTAACGTCAAAAACGACATTATTACGTCATTATTTTTGCACCAACCTAATATTTAGTATAAATATAGTATGTATATATATTTATATTCTAGATGCTCTAAAATATATTTTACATATATTCATTTGAATAGTGCCTTATAAATGCAAATCTTTCTCGGACTTGCATTAATTGCTTTGTTTCCGTTAGGATACGAAACTGAGCATATAAGTAACTTACCATCGTCTGAAGAAGTGCAATCAAAGTATTGAAACATGAAAGCTTCTGTGTAGCGATTTCAATATGTTTATATTATAATCTTTTATAATAAATATTATAATAATATATTGCTTTACTTTGTATTAAGCACCTTTTTTAAAAATGCTACGTGGAACTTTAGTCCATCTGTTCTTTCTCTCATTTGAGCCACGCAAATCTATCTAGGTTTTACCTAAACGGATCTTCATGGTAACGGATCTTCTTGGTTATTTTTGTTTTCCTTTTCAGTCAGTGTTACCCTGAAGATCCGTTTAGACGAAACCTAGCTAGGTTTGCCCAGCTCCTTAGGATTATCTTAGGTTTTGCTCTACTTAGTGTATTGAGCAATTTAAGTAATAGTCTTTTTACACGTTTTGAGGTTTTTTTTCTTTCTTTGGACTTAGAACTTGAACACTGGACGATTGTTTTCGACCTGTTTTAATGTTCTTGGTTCTTTCTTTTTTTTTTTAATTCCCCATTTTTCATCGGGTACCGATTTGTTCTGCTGCAAGTTGAGCTATCCGAGGTTTTTCCAAACGAGTACCACATTATATATATATACATATATATATATATATATTTGGACCTCTAGCGGGCCACCAGCGGTAAATGCTATTGGCCTGCCACCCCTTAGCAGATTTGTAGCTTGCGTGTAGGAGAGAGGTTTTTTTCGGTCGGGATGCACTTCGACGTGGTGTAATGGTTAACAAGC
>OZ010602.1:53515086-53557586 GCA_963932145.1 Acanthosepion lycidas | reverse complement strand
TCCCACGTTTCGTAAAGAAGAAACACGTTACATAGATTACCGGATTTAATGAACAGCGTTTTATTAAACCAAAGACACTCTAAAGTTATGTAAAACTGTATAAAATATCAACTACAGCAATGGTACATACTTTTCCTTGTTCATATTCATAACGTTTTAAGAAAAGGTGCTGTAGACGTAACCCACAATGTAATTTACTTTCTACTGAGAACCGAGGCTTAAAAAATTATAAAAACTTCATATGTAAATAATCCTATTAGGTTTCATAGGGACTATGCTAATAGGGTTTAACGAGAAGAGATTAAGCCGTATCCATACACACGCGTACTAGTATCGTCCTTCCAGAAATGATTATTTTTCAGTGCACGCAGCTTAGGGTCACTGAGAGCAGTTGTATACAATAAGCAAGCAACTGTGTCTACACATTATATTAGGTTGGTGCAAAAATAATGTTGTTTTCTCACATATGTTACTATGTGAGAAAACGACATTATTTTTGCACCAACCTAATACAACCTGAAAATTTGACATGAGTATTTCGCGCATTTTCTGTCTGTCTGTACATCTGCTTGCCATCTTTCACTCTTTCTCTCAAACACGCACTTGCAAACACTGTTGCTGATGTAATGGAGTAACCAGTTACCCCTAAGAATGATTACACTATAGGCAGCAAGTACCTATGAAGTCAACCATCTCCGAAGAAGTGAGCGAGACGACGCAAGAATGTCCGACCTTCCATTTAGTGGCACTCACTACTAGTTTGACTTGTGTGTATAACCGCACCGTATTTAATATTGTACTTGTTGTGTATAATAAACCTTTCTTCTATTATCCTCCTGGTTTTATGTATTTATTCCCTTAGCAAGAAATATAACAGTTGCCAATCTGTTTATTTTATTTATAGCTAAAAGGTTTGACATGTACCTAGTAACTTAACAGATACTCGGTGAATGATTTGTTCTAGCATTTATCTAACTTTGTTCAGTAAAAATGAAAAGTCATTTCGTTATTGTTATGGGACCTTACCCATAATAACATAATGGACTATTCCATACGTAATAAATACTGAGCCTCAAGAGGAAGCAGAGAGTTCAGTCCGAAGTCCGGCGACCGGCTGACCGGCTGACCGGCTGATCGGTTGAACTCTCTGTCTTCGGGTGAGGAGGAACCCGAACGAGGCTCCGCCGAAAGGCGGAGTCTCTTTCGGGGAGGTAAACCGACCCTGAACCCGTTTATACAGGTTCAAATGGCATATTTTTGGCCGAGCCCATGGGCTCGGAAATCCCACGTTAAACCGGCCTTGTGCCACAGGATGCCCTCGTGGTGGGGATGACTAAATCTTGTTCAGTCTGAAGTCGGGCGACCGGCTGACAAGCAGATCGGTTGAACTCTCTGTCTTCGGATGGGGAGGAACCCGAACGAGGCTACGCCGGAGGGAGGAGTCTCTTTCGGGGAGGTAAACCGACCATGAACACGTTTATACGGGTTCAAAGGGCATTTTCTGGCCGAGCCCACGAGCTCGGAGATCCCACGGGTTCGGAGATCCCACGGGCTCGGATATCCCACGTTAAACCGGCCTTGTTCCACATGATGCCCTCGTGGGGGTGACTAAATACTGTTCAGTCTGAAGTCTGGAGTGAAGTCCGTCAGGAGTCTGTCAGTCAGTCAGAGCGAGCGAGTGAGTCAGTCAGTCGAGTCAGAGGCAGTCCGAAACAGAGTCGTGTTCAGACAGTTACTAATAAACATGATTGTTCGTACTAACACTTTCTACTTCTCTGTATATATTCCTGTTTGTAATATATCTGTGTTATTCCATATCCGTGTTCGACTTCTTCTTTATTGGTTCTACACTGGACTATCACCGTGGTACAAGGAACCGGACCATAACAGTTATAGAACACGTGAATTACAAGGGGTTCCATAAACCCGAGATTCGTTACATCGAGCTTTTACTATATTTTAGAGTTCCACCGCAATATTTTGCGTTCTCTTGTATTTCTCCACACGAAAAAGTTATTTTTGACTTTCACCTCACAACACGTGTTGACTATCGGAAGCACCCTGATACTTAGACTGGATGGAACCTACCACCTGAGCGGGCTGCGTTCTAAAGCAACCCGATTGACTGAAGTTGAGATTCCAAGTTAGGATCGATTATATTATAGATCCTTCTTTGGATCTTGTTAAGATTCATATGCAACAGTTTCGTTAGACTGAAATCTGTATACACAAAAGGTTTTTTTTTACATTTCCTCACAGTACGTGTCGACTATAGGAAGTACCCTAATACTTAGACTGGATGGAACCTACCAGTTCGGGCTGCGTTCTAAAGGAACCCGATTCTAGAATCCTGACCCCAAACGATATCAGTAGCAGGTAGGTTTGCACAAAACTCCGATAAATATAACCTGAAGGAGAAGAATCAAAATGCTACCATTATTTGATGTAAGAGTTATAGATATAGCAGAAGTAATTTTGTATAAATTAAGGTTGTATTTGGGCAAAACAATTATTTCACCCTAAGCAAGGAAGACACGCCACTAGTACGCAGCGAGTTACATAGAGTGAAAGTCAGAGTAAAGATTGAGTACAAGGAGGATTGAGGAAAGGAGAAAAGATGAACGAGATTCACGAAGACAGAAGATGGCGATTTACTTGTCTGTAGAGGGCTACAGGAAGTGAAAGAGAAGATTTAGAATAGGGGGAATTAAGGAAAGGACAAAAGATGAACGGGATTCAAGAAGATAGAAGATGGCGATTCATTATTACGTAGAGGGTTACAGGAAGTGAAAGAGAAGACTGAGAATACAGAGGCTTGAAAAAAGGACAAAAGATGAACGGGATTCAAGAAGGGAGAAGATGGCAATTCACTATTACGTAGAGGGTTACATGGAAGTGAAAGACAAGACTGAGAACAGAGAGGATTGAGGAAAGGTCAAAAGATGAACGGGATTCAAGAAGATAGAAGATGGCGATTAACTATTACGCAGAAGAATACAGGAAGTGAAAGAGAAGACTGAGAATAGAGAGTATTGAGGAAAGGACAAAAGATGAACTGGATTCAAGAAGGGAGAAGAAGGCGATTCACTATTACGTAGAGGGTTACAGGAAGTGAAAGAGAAGACTGAGAATAGAGAGGATTGAGGAAAGGAAAAAAGATGAACGGGATTCAAGAAGGGAGAAGATGGCGATTCACTATTACGTAGAGGGTTACATGGAAGTGAAAGACAAGACTGAGAATAGAGAGGATTGAGGAAAGGACAAAAGATGAACGGGATTCAAGAAGATAGAAGATGGCGATTCACTATTATGTAGAGGGTTACAGGAAGTGAAAGAGAAGACTGAGAATAGAGAGGATTGAGGAAAGGACAAAAGATGAACGGGATTCAATAAGGCAGAAGATCGCGATTCACTATAACGTAGAGGGTTACAGGAAGTGAAAGAGAAGACTGAGAATAGAGAGGATTGAGGAAAGGACAAAAGATGAACGGGTTTCAAGAAGGGAGAATATGGCGATTCTCTATTACGTAGAGGTTTACAGGAAGTGAAAGAGAAGACTGAGAATAGGGAGGATTGAGGAAAGGACAAAAGATGAACGGGATTCAAGAAGGGAGAAGGTGGCGATTCACTATTACGTAGAGGATTACAGGAAGTGAAAGAGAAGACTGAGAATAGGGTGGATTGAGGAAAGGACAAAAGATGAACGGGATTCAAGAAGAGAGAAGATGGCGATTCACTATTACGTAGAGGGTTACAGGAAGTGAAAGCGAAGACTGAGAATAGAGAGGATTGAGGAAAGGACAAAAGATGAACGGGATTCAAGAAGGGAGAAGATGATGATTCACTATTACGTAGAGGGTTACACGAAGTGAAAGAGAAGACTGAGAATAGAGAGGATTGAGGAAAGGACAAAAGATGAACGGGATTCAAGAAGATAGAAGATGGCGATTCAGTATTACTTAGAGGTTTACAGGAAGTGAAAGAGAAGACTGAGAATAGAGAGGATTGAGGAAAGGACAAAAGATGAACGGGATTCAAGAAGATAGAAGATGGCGATTCACTATTACGTAGAGGGTTACAGGAAGTGAAAGAGAAGACTGAGAATAGAGAGGATTGAGTAAAGGACAAAACATGTACGGGTTTCAAGAAGGGAGAAGATGGCGATTTACTTTTACGTAGAGGGTTACATGGAGTGAAAGAGAAGACTGAGAATAGAGAGGATTGAGGAAAGGACAAAAGATGAACGGGATTCAAGAAGGGAGAAGATGGCGATTCACTATTACGTAGAGGTTTACAGGAAGTGACAGACAAGACTGAGAATAGAGAGGATTCAGGAAAGGAAAAAAGATGAACGGGATTCAAGAAGAAAGAAGATGGCGATTCGCTATTACGTAGAGGGTTACAGTAAGTGAAAGAGAAGCCTGAGAATAGAGAGGATTGTAGAAAGGACAAAAGATGAACGGGATTCAAGAAGATAGAAGATCGCGATTCACTATTACGAAGAGGATTATAGGAAGTGAAAGAGAAAACTGAGAATAGAGAGGATTGAGGATAGGACAAAAGATGATCGGGATTCAGAAGGGAGAAGATAGCGATTCATTATTACGTAGAGGGTTACAGGAAGTGAAAGAGAAGACTGAGAATAGGGAGAATTGAGGAAAGGACAAAAGATGAACGGGATTCAAGAAGATAGAAGATGGCGATTCAGTATTACTTAGAGGTTTACAGGAAGTGAAAGAGAAGACTGAGAATAGCGAGGATTGAGGAAAGGACAAAAGATGAACGGGATTCAAGGAGATAGAAGATGGCGATTCACTATTACGAAGAGGTTTATAGGAAGTGAAAGAGAAAACTAAGAAAAGAGAGGATTGAGGAAAGGACAAAAGATGAACGGGATTCAAGAAGATAGAAGACGGCGATTCACTAGTACGTAGAGGGTTACAGGAAGTGAAAGAGAAAACTGAGAATAGAGAGGATTGAGGAAAGGACAAACGATGAAGGGGATTCAAGAAGATAGAAGATGGCGATTCACTATTATGTAGAGTGTTACAGGAAGTGATAGAGAAGACTGAGAATAGGGAGAATTGAGGAAAGGACAAAAGATGAACGGGATTCACGAAGGTAGAAGATGGCGATTCACTATTACGGAGAGGTTTACAGGAAGTGAAAGAGAAGACTGAGAATAGAGATGATTGAGGAAAGGACAAAAGATGAAAGGGATTCAAGATGAGAGAAGATGGCGATTCACTATTACGTAAGGGTTACAGAAAGTGAAAGAGAAGACTGAGAAAAGAGAGGCTTGAGGAAAGGACAAAAGATGAACGGGATTTAAGAAGATAGAAGATGGCGATTCACTATTACGTAGATGGTTACAGGAAGTGAAAGAGAAGACTGAGAATAGAGAGGATTGAGGAAAGGACAAAAGATGAACGGGTTTCAAGAAGGGAGAATATGGCGATTCTCTATTACGTAGATGGTTACAGGAAGTGAAAGAGAATACTGAGAATAGAGAGGATTGAGGAAAGGACAAAAGATGAACGGGATTCAAGAAGATAGAAGATGGCGACTCACTATTACGTAGAGGGTTACAGGAAGTGAAAGAGAAGACTGAGAATAGGGAGGATTGAGGAAAGGACAAAAGATGAACGGGAATCAAGAAGAGAGAAGATGGCGATTCACTATTACATAGAGTGTTACAGGAAGTGAAAGAGAAGCCTGAGAATAGGGAGGATTGAGGAAAGGACATAAGATGAACGGGATTCAAGAAGGGAGAAATGGCGATTCACTATTACGTAGAGCATTACAGGAAGTGAAAGAGAAGACAGAGAATAGAGAGGATTTAGGAAATTACAAAAGATGAACGGGATTCAAGAAGATAGAAGATGGCGATTCACTATTACGTCGAGGGTTACAGGAAGTGAAAGCGAAGACTGAAAATAGAGAGGATTGAGGAAAGGACAAAAGATGAACGGGATTCAAGAAGGGAGAATATGATGATTCACTATTACGTAGATGTTTACAGGAAATGAAAGAGAAGACTGAGAATAGAGAGGACTGAGGAAAGGACAAAAGATGAACGGGATTCAAGTAGAGAGAAAATGGCGATTCATTATTACGTAGAGGGTTACGGGGAGTGAAAGAGAAGTCTGAGAATAGAAAGTATTGAGGAAAGGACAAAAGATGTACGGGATTCAAGAAGATAGAAGATGGCGATTCACTATTACGTAGAGGGTTACAGGAATTGAAAGAGGAGACTGAGAATACGGAGTATTGAGGAAAGGACAAAAGATGAACGGCATTCAAGAAGATAGAAGATGGCGATTCACTATTACGTAGAGGTTTACAGGAAGTGAAAGAGAAAACTGAGAATAGGGAGAATTAAGGAAAGGACAAAAAATGAAGGGGATTCAAGAAGATAGAAGATGGCGATTCACTGTTACGTAGATGGTTACAGGAAGTGAAAGAGAAGACTGAGAATAGAGAAGATTGAGGAAAGGACAAAAGATGAACGGGATTCAAGAAGAGAGAAGATGGCGATTCACTATTACGTAGAGGGTTACAGGAAATGAAAGAGAAGCCTGAGAATAGAGAGGTTTGAGGAAAGGACAAAAGATGAACGGGATTCAAGAAGAGAGAAGATGGCGATTCACTATTACGTCGATGGTTACAGGATGTGAAAGAGAAATCTCAGAATAGAGAGGATTGAGGAAAGGACAAAGGATGTACGAGAATCAAGAAGAGAGAAGATGGCGATTGACTCTTACGTAGAGGGTTACAGGAAGTGAAAGAAAAGACTGAGAATAGAGAGGATTGAGGAAAGGACAAAAGATGAACGGGATTCAAGAAGATAGAAGATGGCGATTCACTATTACGTAGATGGTTACAGGAAATGAAAGAGAAGACTGAGAATAGAGAAGATTGAGGAAAGGACAAAAGATGAACGGGATTCAATAAGAGAGGAGATGGCGATTCACTATTACGTAGAGTTTTACAGGAAATGAAAGAGAAGACTGACAATAGAGAGGATTGAGGATAGGACAAAAGATGAACGGGATTCAAGAAGGGAGAAGATGGCGATTCACTATTACGTAGAGGTTTACAGGAAGTGAAAGAGAAGACTGAGAATAGAGAGGTTTGAGGAAAGGACAAAAGATGAACGGTATTCAAGAACAGAGAATATGGCGATTCACTATTACGTAGTGGGTTACTGGAAGTGAAAGAGAAGACTGAGAATAGAGAGGATTGAGGAAAGCACAAAAGATGAACGAGATTCAAGTAGGGAGAAGATGGCGATTCACTATTACGTAGAGGGTTACAGGAAGTAAAAGAGAAGACTGAGCATAGAGAGGATTGAGGAAAGGACAAAAGATGAACGGGATTCAAGTAGATAGAAGATGGCGATTCACCATTATGTAGAGGGTTACAGGAAGTGAAAAAGAAGACTGAGAATAGAGAGGATTGAGGAAAGGACAAAGATGAACGGGATTCAAGAACGGAGAAGATGGCGATTCACTATTACGTAGAGGTTTACAGAAAGTGAAAGAGAAGCATCAGAATAGAGAGGATTGAGGAAAGGACAAAAGATGAACGGGATTCAAGAAGATAGAAGATGGCGATTCACTATTACGTAGAGGGTAATAGGAAGTGAATGAGAAGACTGAGAATAGAGAGGATTGAGGAAAGGACAAAAGATGAACGGAATTCCAGGATGGAGAAGATGGCAATTCACTATTACGTAAAGGGTTACAGGAAGTGAAAGAGAAGACTGAGAATAGAGAGGATTGAGGAAAGGACAAAAGATGAACGGGATTCAAGAAGATAGAAGATGGCGAATCACTATTACGTAGAGGGTTACAGGAAATGAAAGAGAAGACTGAGATAGAGAGGATTGAGGAAAGGACAAAAGATGAACGGGATTCAAGAAGATAGAATATGGCGATTCACTATTACGTAGAGGGTTACAGGAAGTGAAAGAGGAGACTGAGAATACGGAGTATTGAGGAAAGGACAAAAGATGAACGGCATTCAAGAAGAGAGAAGATGGCGATTCACTATTACGTAGAGGTTTACAGGAAGTGAAAGAGAAAACTGAGAATAGGGAGAATTAAGGAAAGGACAAAAAATGAAGGGGATTCAAGATGATAGAAGATGGCGATTCACTGTTACGTAGATGGTTACAGGAAGTGAAAGAGAAGACTGAGAATAGAGAAGATTGAGGAAAGGACAAAAGATGAACGGGATTCAAGAAGATAGAAGATGGCGATTCACTATTACGTAGAGGGTTACAGGAAATGAAAGAGAAGCCTGAGAATAGAGAGGTTTGAGGAAAGGACAAAAGATGAACGGGATTCAAGAAGAGAGAAGATGGCGATTCACTATTACGTAGATGGTTACAGGATGTGAAAGAGAAATCTCAGAATAGAGAGGATTGAGGAAAGGACAAAGGATGTACGAGAATCAAGAAGAGAGAAGATGGCGATTCACTATTACGTAGAGGGTTACAGGAAGTGAAAGAGAAGACTGACAATAGAGAGGATTGAGGATAGGACAAAAGATGAACGGGATTCAATAAGGCAGAAAATGGAGATTCACTATTACGTAGAGTGTTACAGGAAGTGAAAGAGAAGACTGAGAATAGCGAGAATTGAAGAAAGGACAAAAGATGAACGGGATTTAAGAAGATAGAAGATGGCGATTCACTATTACGTAGAGGGTTACAGGAAGTGAAAGAGAAGACTGAAAATAGAGAGGATTGAGGAAAGGACAAAAGATGAACGGGATTCAAGTAGATAGAAGATGGCGATTCACTATAACGGAGAGGGTTACAGGAAGTGAAAGAGAAGACTGAGAATAGAGAGGATTGAGGAAAGGACAAAAGATGCACGGGATTCAAGAAGGGAGAATATGGTGATTAACTATTACGTAGAGGGTTACTGGAAGTGAAAGAGAAGACTGAGAATAGAGGGGATTGAGGAAAGGACAAAAGATGAACGGGATTCAAGAAGGGAGACGATGGCGATTCACTATTACGTAGAGGGTTACAGGAAGTGAAAGAGAAGTCTGAGAATAGGGAGGATTGAGGAAAGGACACAGATGAACGGGATTCAAGAACGGAGAAGTTGGCGATTCACTATTACGTAGACGGTTACAGGAAGTGAAAGAGAAGACTGAAAATAGAGAGGATTCAGGAAAGGACAATAGATGAACGGGATTCAAGAAGAGAGAAGATGGCGATTCACTATTACGTAGAGGTTTACAGAAAGTGAAAGAGAAGCCTGAGAATAGAGAGGATTGAGGAAAGGACAAAAGATGAACGGGATTCAAGAAGATAGAAGATGGCGATTCACTATTACGTAGAGGGTAATAGGAAGTGAATGAGAAGACTGAGAATAGAGAGGATTGAGGAAAGGACAAAAGATGAACGGGATTCCAGGATGGAGAAGATGGCAATTCACTATTACGTAGAGGGTTACAGGAAGTGAAAGAGAAGACTGAGCATAGAGAGGATTGAGGAAAGGACAAAAGATGAACGGGATTCAAGTAGATAGAAGATGGCGATTCACCATTATGTAGAGGGTTACAGGAAGTGAAAAAGAAGACTGAGAATAGAGAGGATTGAGGAAAGGACAAAGATGAACGGGATTCAAGAACGGAGAAGATGGCGATTCACTATTACGTAGACGGTTACAGGAAGTGAAAGAGAAGCCTGAAAATAGAGAGGTTTCAGGAAAGGACAATAGATGAACGGGATTCAAGAAGAGAGAAGATGGCGATTCACTATTACGTAGAGGTTTACAGAAAGTGAAAGAGAAGCATCAGAATAGAGAGGATTGAGGAAAGGACAAAAGATGAACGGGATTCAAGAAGATAGAATATGGCGATTCACTATTACGTAGAGGGTTACAGGAAGTGAAAGAGGAGACTGAGAATACGGAGTATTGAGGAAAGGACAAAAGATGAACGGCATTCAAGAAGAGAGAAGATGGCGATTCACTATTACGTAGAGGTTTACAGGAAGTGAAAGAGAAAACTGAGAATAGGGAGAATTAAGGAAAGGACAAAAAATGAAGGGGATACAAGATGATAGAAGATGGCGATTCACTGTTACGTAGATGGTTACAGGAAGTGAAAGAGAAGACTGAGAATAGAGAAGATTGAGGAAAGGACAAAAGATGAACGGGATTCAAGAAGATAGAAGATGGCGATTCACTATTACGTAGAGGGTTACAGGAAATGAAAGAGAAGCCTGAGAATAGAGAGGTTTGAGGAAAGGACAAAAGATGAACGGGATTCAAGAAGAGAGAAGATGGCGATTCACTATTACGTAGATGGTTACAGGATGTGAAAGAGAAATCTCAGAATAGAGAGGATTGAGGAAAGGACAAAGGATGTACGAGAATCAAGAAGAGAGAAGATGGCGATTCACTATTACGTAGAGGGTTACAGGAAGTGAAAGAGAAGACTGACAATAGAGAGGATTGAGGATAGGACAAAAGATGAACGGGATTCAATAAGGCAGAAAATGGAGATTCACTATTACGTAGAGTGTTACAGGAAGTGAAAGAGAAGACTGAGAATAGCGAGAATTGAAGAAAGGACAAAAGATGAACGGGATTTAAGAAGATAGAAGATGGCGATTCACTATTACGTAGAGGGTTACAGGAAGTGAAAGAGAAAACTGAAAATAGAGAGGATTGAGGAAAGGACAAAAGATGAACGGGATTCAAGTAGATAGAAGATGGCGATTCACTATAACGGAGAGGGTTACAGGAAGTGAAAGAGAAGACTGAGAATAGAGAGGATTGAGGAAAGGACAAAAGATGCACGGGATTCAAGAAGGGAGAATATGGTGATTAACTATTACGTAGAGGGTTACTGGAAGTGAAAGAGAAGACTGAGAATAGAGGGGATTGAGGAAAGGACAAAAGATGAACGGGATTCAAGAAGGGAGACGATGGCGATTCACTATTACGTAGAGGGTTACAGGAAGTGAAAGAGAAGTCTGAGAATAGGGAGGATTGAGGAAAGGACACAGATGAACGGGATTCAAGAACGGAGAAGTTGGCGATTCACTATTACGTAGACGGTTACAGGAAGTGAAAGAGAAGACTGAAAATAGAGAGGATTCAGGAAAGGACAATAGATGAACGGGATTCAAGAAGAGAGAAGATGGCGATTCACTATTACGTAGAGGTTTACAGAAAGTGAAAGAGAAGCCTGAGAATAGAGAGGATTGAGGAAAGGACAAAAGATGAACGGGATTCAAGAAGATAGAAGATGGCGATTCACTATTACGTAGAGGGTAATAGGAAGTGAATGAGAAGACTGAGAATAGAGAGGATTGAGGAAAGGACAAAAGATGAACGGGATTCCAGGATGGAGAAGATGGCAATTCACTATTACGTAGAGGGTTACAGGAAGTGAAAGAGAAGACTGAGAATAGAGAGGATTGAGGAAAGGACAAAAGATCAACGGGATTGAAGAAGAGAGAAGATGGTGATTCACTATTACGTAGAGGGTTACATGGATTGAAAGAGAAGACTGAGAATAGAGATGATTGAGGAAAGGACAAAAGATGAACGGGATTCAAGAATGGAGAAGATGGCGATTCACTATTACGTGGAGGGTTACAGGAAGTGAAAGAGAAGCCTGAGAATAGAGAGGATTCAGGAAAGGACAATAGATGAACGGGATTCAAGAAGAGAGAAGATGGCGATTCACTATTACGTAGAGGGTTACAGAAAGTGAAAGAGAAGCCTGAAAATAGAGAGGATTCAGGAAAGGACAAAAGATGAACGGGATTCAAGAAGATAGAAGATGGTGATTCTCTATTACGTAGAGGGTTATAGGAAGTGAATGAGAAGACTGAGAATAGAGAGGATTGAGGAAAGGACAAAAGATGAACGGGATTCAAGAAGAGAGAAGATGGCGATTCACTATTACGTAGATTGTTACAGGAAGTGAAAGAGAAGACTGAGAATTCAGAGGATTGAAGAAAGGACAAAAGATGAACTCGATTCAAGAAGAGAGGAGATGGCGATTCACTATTACGTAGAGGTTTACAGGAAGTAAAAGAGAAGACTGAGAATAGAGAGTATTGAGGAAAGGACAAAAGATGAACGGGATTCAAGAAGAGAGAAGATGGCGATTCACTATTACGTAGAGGGTTACATGGAGTGAAAGAGAAGACTGAGAATAGAGAGGATTGAGGAAAGCACAAAAGATGAACGGGATTCAGGAAGATAGAAGATGGCGATTCACTATTACGTAGAGGGTAATAGGAAGTGAATGAGAAGACTGAGAATAGAGAGGATTGAGGAAAGGACAAAAGATGAACGGGATTCCAGGATGGAGAAGATGGCAATTCACTATTACGTAGAGGGTTACAGGAAGTGAAAGAGAAGACTGAGAATAGAGAGGATTGAGGAAAGGACAAAAGATGAACGGGATTGAAGAAGAGAGAAGATGGTGATTCACTATTACGTAGAGGGTTACATGGATTGAAAGAGAAGACTGAGAATAGAGATGATTGAGGAAAGGACAAAAGATGAACGGGATTCAAGAAGAGAGAAGATGGCGATTCACTATTACGTAGAGGGTTACAGAAAGTGAAAGAGAAGCCTGAAAATAGAGAGGATTCAGGAAAGGACAAAAGATGAACGGGATTCAAGAAGATAGAAGATGGCGATTCACTATTACGTAGAGGGTTATAGGAAGTGAATGAGAAGACTGAGAATAGAGAGGATTGAGGAAAGGACAAAAGATGAACGGGATTCAAGAAGGGAGAAGATGGCGATTCACTATTACGTAGAGGCTTACAGGAAGTGAAAAAGAAGACTGAGAATAGAGAGGAGTGAGGAAAGGACAAAAGATGAACGGGATTCAAGAAGAGAGGAGATGGCGATTCACTATTACGTAGAGGGTTACATGGAGTGAAAGAGAAGACTGAGAATAGAGAGGATTGAGGAAAGCACAAAAGATGAACGGGATTCAGGAAGATAGAAGATGGCGATTCACTATTACGTAGAGGGTAATAGGAAGTGAATGAGAAGACTGAGAATAGAGAGGATTGAGGAAAGGACAAAAGATGAACGGGATTCCAGGATGGAGAAGATGGCAATTCACTATTACGTAGAGGGTTACAGGAAGTGAAAGAGAAGACTGAGAATAGAGAGGATTGAGGAAAGGACAAAAGATGAACGGGATTGAAGAAGAGAGAAGATGGTGATTCACTATTACGTAGAGGGTTACATGGATTGAAAGAGAAGACTGAGAATAGAGATGATTGAGGAAAGGACAAAAGATGAACGGGATTCAAGAAGAGAGGAGATGGCGATTCACTATTACGTAGAGGGTTACAGAAAGTGAAAGAGAAGCCTGAAAATAGAGAGGATTCAGGAAAGGACAAAAGATGAACGGGATTCAAGAAGATAGAAGATGGCGATTCACTATTACGTAGAGGGTTACAGGAAGTGAAAGAGAAGACTGAGAATAGAGAGGATTGAGGAAAGGACAAAAGATGAACGGGATTCAAGAAGAGAGAAGATGGCCATTCACTATTACGTAGAGGGTTACAGGAAGTGAAAGAGAAGACTGAGAATAGAGAGGATTGAGGAAAGGACAAAAGATGAACGGGATTCAAGAAGAGAGAAGATGGCGATTCACTATTACGTAGAGGGTTACAGGAAGTGAAAGAGAAGACTGAGAATAGAGAGGATTGAGGAAAGCACAAAAGATGAATGGGATTGAAGAAGAGAGAAGATGGTGATTCACTATTACGTAGAGGGTTACATGGATTGAAAGAGAAGACTGAGAATAGAGATGATTGAGGAAAGGACAAAAGATGAACGGGATTCCAGGATGGAGAAGATGGCAATTCACTATTACGTAGAGGGTTACAGGAAGTGAAAGAGAAGACTGAGAATAGAGAGGATTGAGGAAAGGACAAAAGATGAACGGGATTGAAGAAGAGAGAAGATGGTGATTCACTATTACGTAGAGGGTTACATGGATTGAAAGAGAAGACTGAGAATAGAGATGATTGAGGAAAGGACAAAAGATGAACGGGATTCAAGAATGGAGAAGATGGCGATTCACTATTACGTGGAGGGTTACAGGAAGTGAAAGAGAAGCCTGAGAATAGAGAGGATTCAGGAAAGGACAATAGATGAACGGGATTCAAGAAGAGAGAAGATGGCGATTCACTATTACGTAGAGGGTTACAGAAAGTGAAAGAGAAGCCTGAAAATAGAGAGGATTCAGGAAAGGACAAAAGATGAACGGGATTCAAGAAGATAGAAGATGGTGATTCTCTATTACGTAGAGGGTTATAGGAAGTGAATGAGAAGACTGAGAATAGAGAGGATTGAGGAAAGGACAAAAGATGAACGGGATTCAAGAAGAGAGAAGATGGCGATTCACTATTACGTAGATTGTTACAGGAAGTGAAAGAGAAGACTGAGAATTCAGAGGATTGAAGAAAGGACAAAAGATGAACTCGATTCAAGAAGAGAGGAGATGGCGATTCACTATTACGTAGAGGTTTACAGGAAGTAAAAGAGAAGACTGAGAATAGAGAGTATTGAGGAAAGGACAAAAGATGAACGGGATTCAAGAAGAGAGAAGATGGCGATTCACTATTACGTAGAGGGTTACATGGAGTGAAAGAGAAGACTGAGAATAGAGAGGATTGAGGAAAGCACAAAAGATGAACGGGATTCAGGAAGATAGAAGATGGCGATTCACTATTACGTAGAGGGTAATAGGAAGTGAATGAGAAGACTGAGAATAGAGAGGATTGAGGAAAGGACAAAAGATGAACGGGATTCCAGGATGGAGAAGATGGCAATTCACTATTACGTAGAGGGTTACAGGAAGTGAAAGAGAAGACTGAGAATAGAGAGGATTGAGGAAAGGACAAAAGATGAACGGGATTGAAGAAGAGAGAAGATGGTGATTCACTATTACGTAGAGGGTTACATGGATTGAAAGAGAAGACTGAGAATAGAGATGATTGAGGAAAGGACAAAAGATGAACGGGATTCAAGAAGAGAGGAGATGGCGATTCACTATTACGTAGAGGGTTACAGAAAGTGAAAGAGAAGCCTGAAAATAGAGAGGATTCAGGAAAGGACAAAAGATGAACGGGATTCAAGAAGATAGAAGATGGCGATTCACTATTACGTAGAGGGTTACAGGAAGTGAAAGAGAAGACTGAGAATAGAGAGGATTGAGGAAAGGACAAAAGATGAACGGGATTCAAGAAGAGAGAAGATGGCCATTCACTATTACGTAGAGGGTTACAGGAAGTGAAAGAGAAGACTGAGAATAGAGAGGATTGAGGAAAGGACAAAAGATGAACGGGATTCAAGAAGAGAGAAGATGGCGATTCACTATTACGTAGAGGGTTACAGGAAGTGAAAGAGAAGACTGAGAATAGAGAGGATTGAGGAAAGCACAAAAGATGAATGGGATTCAAGAAGGGAGAAGATGTTGATTCACTATTACGTAGAGGGTTACAGGAAGTGAAAGAGAAGACTGAGAATAGAGAGGATTGAGGAAAGGACAAAAGATGAACGGGATTCAAGAAGAGAGAAGATGGTGATTCACTATTACGTAGAGGGTTACAGGAAGTGAAAGAGAAGACTGAGAATAGAGAGGATTGAGGAAAGGACAAAAGATGAACGGGATTCAAGAAGAGAGAAGATGGCGATTCACTATTACGTAGAGGGTTACAGGAAGTGAAAGAGAAGACTGAGAATAGAGAGGATTGAGGAAAGCACAAAAGATGAATGGGATTCAAGAAGGGAGAAGATGTTGATTCACTATTACGTAGAGGGTTACATGAAGTGAATGAGAAGACTGAGAATAGAGAGGATTGAGGAAAGGACAAAAGATGAACGGGATTCAAGAAGAGAGAAGATGGCGATTCACTATTACGTAGATGGTTACATGGAGTGAAAGAGAAGACTGAGAATAGAGAGGATTGAGGAAAGGACAAAAGATGAACGGGATTCAAGAAGAGAGAAGATGGCGATTCACTATTACGTAGATGGTTACATGGAGTGAAAGAGAAGACCGAGAATAGAGAGGAGTGAGGAAAGGACAAAAGATGAACGGGATTCAAGAAGAGAGGAGATGGCGATTCACTATTATGTAGAGGGTTACAGGAAGTGAAACAGAAGACATAGAATCGGGAGGATTGAGGAAAGGACAAAAGATGAACGGGATTCAAGTAGGGAGAAGATGGCGATTCACTTTTACGTAGAGGGTTACATGGAGTGAAAGAGAAGACTGAGAATAGAGAGGATTGAGGAAAGGACAAAAGATGAACGGGATTCAAGAAGAGAGAAGATGGCGATTCACTATTACGTAGAGGGTTACATGGATTGAAAGAGAAGACTGAGAATAGAGATGATTGAGGAAAGGACAAAAGATGAACGGGATTCCAGGATGGAGAAGATGGCAATTCACTATTACGTAGAGGGTTACAGGAAGTGAAAGAGAAGACTGAGAATAGAGAGGATTGAGGAAAGGACAAAAGATGAACGGGATTCAAGAAGAGAGAAGATGGCGATTCACTATTACGTAGATGGTTACATGGAGTGAAAGAGAAGACCGAGAATAGAGAGGAGTGAGGAAAGGACAAAAGATGAACGGGATTCAAGAAGAGAGGAGATGGCGATTCACTATTATGTAGAGGGTTACAGGAAGTGAAACAGAAGACATAGAATCGGGAGGATTGAGGAAAGGACAAAAGATGAACGGGATTCAAGAAGAGAGGAGATGGCGATTCACTATTATGTAGAGGGTTACAGGAAGTGAAACAGAAGACATAGAATCGGGAGGATTGAGGAAAGGACAAAAGATGAACGGGATTCAAGTAGGGAGAAGATGGCGATTCACTTTTACGTAGAGGGTTACATGGAGTGAAAGAGAAGACTGAGAATAGAGAGGATTGAGGAAAGGACAAAAGATGAACGGGATTCAAGAAGAGAGAAGATGGCGATTCACTATTACGTAGAGGGTTACAGGAAGTGAAAGAGAAGACTGAGAATAGAGAGGATTGAGGAAAGCACAAAAGATGAATGGGATTCAAGAAGGGAGAAGATGTTGATTCACTATTACGTAGAGGGTTACAGGAAGTGAAAGAGAAGACTGAGAATAGAGAGGATTGATGAAAGGACAAAAGATGAACGGGATTCAAGAAGATAGAAGATGTTGATTCACTATTACGTAGAGGGTTACAGGAAGTGAACCAGAAGACTGAGAATATGGAGGATTGAGGAAAGGACAAAAGATGAACGGGATTCAAGAAGGGAGAATATGGTGATTCACTATTACGTAGAGGCTTACACGAAGTGAAAGAGAAGACTGAGAATAGAGAGGATCGAGTAAAGGACAAAACTTGAACGGGTTTCAAGAAGGGAGAAGATGCCGATTCACTTTTACGTAGAGGGTTACATGGAGTGAAAGAGAAGACTGAGAATAGAGAGGATTGAGGAAAGGACAAAAGATGAACGGGATTCAAGAAGATAAAAGATGGCGATTCACTATTACGTAGACGGTTACAGGAAGTGAAAGAGATGACTGAGAATAGAGAGGATTGAGGAAAGGACAAAAGATGAACGGGATTCAAGAAGAGAGAAGATGGCGATTCACTATTACGTAGATGGTTACATGGAGTGAAAGAGAAGACTGAGAATAGAGAGGATTGAAGAAAGCACAAAAGATCAACGGGATTCAAGAAGGGAGAAGATGGCGATTCACTATTACGTAGAGGGTTACAGGAAGTGAAAGAGAAGACTGAGAATACAGAGGATTGAGGAAAGGACAAAAGATGAACGGGATTCAAGAAGGGAGAAGATGGCGATTCACTATTACGTAGAGGTTTACAGGAAGTGAAAGAGAAGAGTGAGAATAGGGAGGATTGAGTAAAGGACAAAACATGAACGGTATTCAAGAAGGGACAATATGGCGATTCACTTTTACGTAGACGGTTACATGGAGTGAAAGAGAAGACTGAGAATAGAGAGGTTTGAGAAAAGGACAAAAGATGAACGGGATTCAAGAACAGAGAATATGGCGATTCACTATTACGTAGAGGGTTACAGGAAGTGAAAGAGAAGACTGAGAATAGAGAGGATTGAGGAAAGCACAAAAGATGAACGAGATTCAAGTAGGGAGAAGATGGCGATTCACTATTACGTAGAGGGTTACAGGAAGTAAAAGAGAAGACTGAGAATAGAGAGGATTGAGGAAAGGACAAAAGATGAACGGGATTCAAGAAGATAGAAGATGGCGATTCACTATTACGTAGAGGGTTACAGGAAGTGAAAAAGAAGACTGAGAATAGAGAGGATTGAGGAAAGGACAAAAGATGAACGCGATTCAAGAAGAGAGGAGATGGCGATTCACTATTACGTAGAGGTTTACAGGAAGTGAAAGAGAAGACTGAGAATAGAGAGTATTGACGAAAGGACAAAAGATGAACGGGATTCAAGAAGAGAGAAGATGGCGATTCACTATTATGTAGAGGGTTACAGGAAGTGAAACAGAAGACTGAGAATAGAGAGGATTGAGGAAAGAACAAAAAATGAAAGACATTCAGGATGATGGAAGATGTCGACTGACTTTGCATTTGGGAAGCAAGTAAACGGAAGGGAGTTTCACAGGCAGGAATTTCGAGAAAAGAAACTATTGGAATAGAAGTGGCAGTCGCAATTAACTATTTCAACATTAAACGGGTGGGACCTAGATACCAATCTAGTAGAATACTTTAACTTATGTATTCGGGAAATCGGAGAAAAACATCTAGTTATGGCAGTTGCTATGAAAATGTTTGTAAAAAAGACAGAGGAAAGATACTCCACATCGAATGACTGAAGTTGAGATGCCAAGGTAGGTTTGATTACATTACAAATCTTTCTTTCGTTCTTGTCATGAACGTCGCGAATATGGCCACGAAGATGAGGACAACTCTCCAAACAATGTAAATAGTGGATATATATACCTTTGTCTTTTTTAACTTTTTGAAAGAAACTTTTTTTTTACAATTTTATAAAAAGGATTAATTTGGGACGCTATCTGAATTAAAAACTGTTTGTGGTACTAAAACAGCGAAATTTCACATCACTACGAGAGGAGATTAACTACTTTAAATTCTCGAGTTTTGAAACCTAAAATAACTTTCCAAAACATGGGGTCACCTTATATGGTGGGTATAAAATGCAAGCCTTTGACGCCGAGTTGTAAACAAGAGGGACACCACTCCTAACAATTACTGTACACCACTTACAGTATATCCAGCAGGCTGCCACAAATATATCCAACTAAAACTTGTGTTTAGTGAACATATTTGGCCTATAAACATAGGTTGGTGGCGTCACTGGTTGTGTGTTTACATCACTGTTGCATATGGCGGATAAGTGATGTCGTGTTTTACAATAACACACAATACGTAGCAGTACGATCAAAACACTACCTAGTATGATGTGCAATCTAGGGTATTGATATTTTATAGGGGTAATATTGACTTTAATTTGTTTATTAGTAGATATGGCGCTACGTTAGATTCAATATAGGGTGTATACCGACGTGTGTTGTAGGTTGTTTGCTATGCAACGCATATAGATAGATGTTACGGTCAGTGTCTTCAATATACATGCAAATGATGTGACCATATGTATTTTGGGCACAGGTTATCTTATACTGTAGCCTAACTTCATTTGCCGGTTGGCCTAGGTGTTAAGCCACTGGTAGTCTACCGGACGTATGGGGGATCGACCTATACGGTAGGTATAGGCTGAACTCAGAATTCTGTGTAAAAAATCTTGAGGTTGACTTGTACACTGCAATTGACAGGATATATAATAGACATACATAATGAGAAAGGATCTCTCTACATACACACGCTCATTTACTTGATTTTAAATCGCTTCGCTTTAGTTGAGCTTAAAATATTAAGGTCGACTCGTGCGACAGATCGACTTGTACGCCGCAATTTATGGTAATTTAAAAAAAAAAACAGCCTTTATTCTATCAAAATATTCATTTTAAGGAATTTAAATGATCCAGAAATGACTAGGATCACCGAAAATTGATTTCATTTTTGAAGACAGCAGACAAAATTACTTGTGCCCAACTAAATGCATTCATGATAATATTATTTATTTTTTATTTTTTATTTTTTTTTGCTTGTCTTTGTAATTAACAAAATAACAAATTATTTAATTCAAGGACATGTATTTGACTAATCCTCACCATTTTCTGGGAACAAACAGTTTACATGCGGATAGAGTTCACTGAATACTCATGGAGAGTTAGATAAGGATGCTTTTTGATACCATATTTATTTAACTGAAGCGCGGATGAATGCGGGGTCAACCAGATTATAAAATTACATCTGTTCAACTCCCACCATTCCCTATCCTCCTAGTTGTTACTGCAATTTTTTCTGTATTAAAAGCTTTATCTATTCGATTCAGCATAAAAAAAATCAAATATGGTGACACACAGTTAAAACGGAAATTAAATTCTGATATCCTTATAATTAATTCGGACGCCTTTTAAAAAAAAAACAAAAAAAACAAAAAAAACGCCATTATCCATTACGATATTCTTTCAAAATTTCCACCTTATGGCACCATCACGTTGAAACGCCGATTCACGTACGATTATGAAAGTTAAGCAAAGTCAAGCCTGGAGAGTATCTAGATGGGTGACCGCTTGAAAATTTCAGGGGCTCTAAGCTTGGATGTGTGGGCGGTGTAATGAATAATGACCCGTGATTGTTAATCGGAGTGCCGAGTTCCAATTCCCGTTGGGCTCGTTATATTCACATACGCGGAAATACCATTGGGAAAGGTATGAACCCACCTCCAGCTATGGGTTAATTAGTAATACTTGTTCCATTAAACTATTATTATCTGAAAAAATATTCTTACAATATAAAAAATATTTTCTGGCTTTAAATAACCTGTGAAAGGTTAATAAGCCGTAGGAAACGAACCAATCAATAAGTCATAATTTCAGAATTTATTTTGCGTTTGAAAAGACAAGGTAGAAGGGGACCTTCAGCTTTGGCTGGCAACCAGTATAACAAAAGCAAACTCTGAAGGATAGAAGGGGACGGGAAGCCACTCAATTATATTTTGTCCTCAAAACACATGGCAATTACACAGATAATAAAGAAAATCTGTTGAGGGTCGTGATCAGTGTGCCATTGTCCAAAATTTTGTTTTTTTGTTTTTTTACGATGCATGTTTTTCATTTTCAGATATCGCTAACGATCGCAAAAATTACGTTCGACAATTTATATTTGAATATGTAATGGAAACCTAAATAAATGATCTGAAATATACAAAAAAAAAAAAAAAACCCTCAGTAAATAACTTTCGTTGTTCTTCAACTAAACATGTATAAATGTAAAGGTAAAGTTGCTGCCCAAATAATCACTATATATATATATATATATATATATATATATATATATATATATATATATATATATATATATATACTCTGTTTCATATGGATCATTGTCTGTATTTATGACTCCTTAGGAAGAAATAAATTTATACGTATGTGCAAGTATATGTAAGTGTATGTAGATTTTTATCATAACCATTCTCATATATATATATATATATATATATATATATATATATATATATATATATATATATATATATATATATACTGCGATAATGAACATGCAAACACTCCTTGTCTGGTTGAATTGGATTTGTCTGCATCCTTGGAAACGTAAATTATGATTTTTGCCGTGTGTTTAAAACCCAGTAATTTTAAAAGTTACTCCAAAATTCGCTTGAGGATGAAATGGAACTAATGTCTTTAATTGAATTACAAAATTAAATTCGAAGCTTTCATGTTCCATTTTGAAACATAGTAACAACTGTATAGCGAAAAAAAAAACATATTTTAAATCAATTAATTTATTTTATATATATATATATATATATATATATATATATATATATATATTAGGTTGGTGCAAAAATAATGACGTAATAATGTTGTTTTTTGACGTAAAAAAATAAGTAAAAAAACATTATTTCGCCATTATTTTTGCGCCAACCTTATATATATATATATATATATATATATATATACCCTCCCTATCTCCATATATATATATATATATATGTATGAATGTATATATGGAGATATAGAGGGTGGGATGGGAATTAATACGAGTAAAAAGTTTAAACTTAGCTAATTAATGTTATCTTCGACATCCCGACTCTAGAGTTTCGTAGAAAGGGCTCTCTATTTTTTGGGGAAAAGAAATGGATAGCTTGTTTTTTTGGGGTTTTTTTGTATTTTTTTTTATTTATCCGACATTTTATTACTTTTAGATTTATCGAATATTCAGGACAGTAGACGAAAATAAAATAAATATACTGTTTAATAAATAAACGGAGCGTCTACTCAGATACGAGTATCCACTAATAACGTCTAAGTAATACACACACATATATATATACACACACACACACATATATATATATATACATACACATATGTATACACACACACACATATATATATAAATACACATATGTATATATATATATATATATATATACACACATATATATATATATATACATACACATATGTATACACACACATATATATCTATCTATCTATATATATATATATATATACACATATGTATACACACACATATATATCTATCTATATATATATATATATACATACACATATGTATATATATATATACACACACACATATATACATATATATACATGCACATAAGTATATACACACACACACACACACACACACACATATATATATATATATATATATATATATATATATATATATATATATATATATATATATATATATATGTATGTATCAGATCATTGCAGAAGTTGGTGTCCGGTTTTCACTGGTATAAAGTACCGGAATTTGCTTGGGATTGGTGCTTGTTTTGATGCCGATTTCTAGTTTCTTCTAGACTGGAATCTTGCATCATAGAGTTGTGATTCAGTCTTTGTTGAATGTTGAAGTTTTGTCTACAAATCAATGCCTTACAGATAGAGCATGAAAAGTTGCACATTCGCCATATTATGATCTATGATTTTCGGGATGGATTACGCGTCGGAACTGCGACAAAACTGCGACAAAACAAAACGTTCAGAATGTTTAATTGGATCATGCTCTAGTTCTTCGGGCGCTCAAAAAAGTGGTTTGGCAGATTTTGTCAGTGTGACTTTATCGTTACTATTTAGATCAACCACGCTCCGGCCGACCACCTGACGTCGATGAAGCTTCTGCCTTGGCTATTGTGGAGAATAACACGAAGATTTTGACGGAAAAGATTGTTAAGAGTTTGAAAATTGATCTCAACTACTTATCACCATTTGAAGAGACTTGACAAATCGAAAATGTGTCATTTACTCCACCATGACAAATGAAGACTGCATTCTGCTTAACAGATCTTACAGAAGCTTAAAGAATTGTAATGGGAAACCCTCTAGCACCTACAGTCGTCTCTTGACTTGGTTTCTTGGGATTTTAGTTAGTTCAGGTTTCAGCGGAACAGTTCGAATAACAAACATTGATTCCGTACAGGCAATCAAAAATTACCTCACAACCTTCTTCCAAAAAAGAAAAAAATGGCATAAAAATGCTTATAAGAACGATGGGAGAGGGTTATTAAAACAACTGAAGTTTGACTAATAAAAAATTATTTTTAATTTTCTACTCCGGCACGAACTTTTGAAATGATCTAAGTTTAACCGATGTGCAGATGAATGCGACATCCATCTGCTTAATGAACCACATGACTAAACATACCATTTGGATCCTGGTAAACGGAGCGCGTAGCAGAATTCGATCGGAAATAGGGTAAAAACAGTGTTTAGATTAGTTTAGTTTTTCCTTCCGCTTGTGCTGTTAGGCGTCGTGGGGAGACACAGTCATCTATCAACGGCAAGGCGAGTGGCCTGGAGGAGAGATATCTCGTGGGCTTTAAGAATGTCTGCCATTGAGTCACTCCAGCGTCTTCTTGGTCTCCTTCTCGTTCTCCAGCCAAAGTACCATTAGGTGTATGCTTGTAGGGCTGCTTGGTTGATAGGCATACGAATGAGGTTTCCGAACCACTTGATCCTCTGTGGTTCGATTTGTTCTATGATTGGTATTGCCCCTACCATATCTCTTGTTGCCTCATTCTTGATCTTGTCTCGCTTGGTCTTGTTCACAGTTTTCTCCAGGCATTTTATCACACAAGTGATAAGTTTCCTCTCAAGGGTTTTTGTTAGGGGCCAGGTCTGGCCTCCCAAAGCCCAACTCCTCGTCCCCGTCGTGGGAGGTGGAAACAAATAATGCTGGCCAACGGAGCAATGTTGAAGCTCTGAATGGCTTAGCAGGCCGACAGTGAATAAAAATTGCTCAAGGAAACAAAAGGAAAAACAGTGGCTTCGTTAAAAACACTAAAAAAATGCGATCGTCCTGATCAGAATGCTATCATTAGCGAGCAGTACAAATACTGAAGGACGTATGCCATAATTTATAGATTACACAGAAGCATTTGACATCGTAAGACCTAATTCGAACTGTTAGAAAAAAAGAATATTTATCTAGAAAAGATATAAAAAATCATCCTGAACGGCCACTCGTTTAGATATATTCGTACTAATGCGTGTGTGCTCCAGGGCTCCATCCTTGGTCCAACTTAGTCTTTAATTTTCAGTAATGGCATTCCCGATGACAATCATCTCTCAACTTAGTATCTACGCTGATAGCACAACCATTTTCCTGCCTTGATAGTAAGGCTGATCAGTCCGACAAGTTCAAAATTGTAGCCGATGTCTAAAACGACCTCAAGTCCATTGTTAACTGGGGTAAAAGATAGCTAGTTAATTTTAACGTTTCATAAACTAAACTTCTCTCCATTAATCATCCGAGAGATCATTTCTGCTTTCCAGCAGCATGGCTGATGCTATCCTCCAGCTGAGGATAACATCAGCTATAACACAAACTTTTTAATTGTATTAATTCCCAACCTGTCTATCTCCATATATATATATATATATATATATATATATATATATATATATATATATATATATACTAGCAGCATGGTCCGGCGTTGCCTGTGCTTGATTCAAAAATCGTACGACTCATACAGCAATCGCTATCACTTGACTTAAAATATTTTTGCCCTTCCTTGCCTTTAAAGGAGTGCTCTTTTCCGTGCTGATGTTGCTACACGCCTTACTTCTTGCCTATCTCACACTGCGAATATTTTCTAAGCTCTATACTAAACATTAAATCTGTTACGAAAAAAGAACTAAACAAAATGAACACAAAACGATTAGTTTTAAAAAAGGACTCGTAGCTGGAAAAACCGAATGAAAAAAGAATGTTAACAACAAATACTTTTTCGCATCCAACCCAATTCTGTGGAATCAGAATCAACGTTGGGTTTAAGCAAGCGAATTGGCCAATTGGAGTAAAGTACCATGTAGATTTAAATTTTTCCCACTTGTGACGAATGCAACTATCGATTTTTTTAAAACAGTTTTTAAGATTTTTTAGTTAACATTCGTATCAGTCAGCTGTTGGCTCTCACGCTGGCCGATAGAATCTTCCTGCCTATACGTGGCAGCCAGCTATAGGCTCTCACTCTGGTCAGTAGAAAATGGCCGCAAAGTACATGAAAACTGTTGTAGAAGCATGAAAAAGTCGATTATTTCCACTATCGATGGGAGTTGGGAAATGCAAAATCGGTGTTGGCCTTCCCGCTAACATGGAGCATGTGCATGTAAATTTTGGTGTAAGTCCGTCGAAAATTGCGGCCGTGCATTCGTTACACACACACACACACGCACACATACACATCCTGCCTTATATATATATATATATATATATATATATATATATATATATATATATATATATATATATATATATATAGAGAATGGACAGGATAAAAAATCTACATACACTTACATATACTTGCACATACGTATAAATTTATTTCTTCCTCAGGTGTCATAAATACAGTGATCCATATGAAAGAAAGTGACACGTTACGCCTTCTTAGAATAACATTCTCAGTTGACATGGAGGCAAGATCTCATCAATTCACAGTTAAGCTGGCTAGATCTAGCCGTAAATATTACGATTATTATTATTATTATTATTATTATTATTATTATTTCGGCAGCAACAGTTTCTTTTCTCGCACTTCTCGCTTGTGGAATTCCCTGCCGATTTCATGTTTTCCAGCCAACATTAATCTGCAAAAATTTAAATGCAGTGTTAATCGATCCTGATCACTCTTTTCTCTTTCCGCTCATTATCAATGTTTCTGTTCTTAATTCTTCCACACCCTGTAACCCCCTTGTGTTTTAGTGGCTCTACCGCCTTGCATGGGGTAAAACGGATAAAAAAAAAGAAGAAGAATCCATGTACTTGTAACAAGCCGCTTACATACGGATAGAAAATGAACTGAACACACAAAGAATATCACCATATTTATTTAACCTGCACAGTGATACGATATTAATTTAGCTGGAGTTTCTAACGGGTTTTATTAATGGGTGGGTGGGGGTGGTCACCATCGTCAACAACATATGTTGATGATACCATATTGTTGAGAGAAACAAAAAGAAATATTCTAGACACGTTAGTAAAAGAAAGCGATAAGAAAGGACTATGCATGTACGAAAACAGAATATATGGAAGCATCTTCTTGGGAGTCGGTTCCACAAAGCAGTGGCTTGTGGGAAGAGGCTGCTCAAGTGGAACTACATGTCATCTATGGAATAAGAAGGAAATATGCGTGGCTGGGCGGGTCTTAGCTGTGAAAGTTACAACTTGTAGAACTAAAGAATATAGTCTTGTTTCGAAGCCAGTCTAAGAGAAGGAAATACGAACCATGGAAACCAGTACACTATCTTTTCCAAGACAGGAAATTCACACATAATAACGGAAAAGCAATGAGAAGAGAGTCCCGATCACGTATGCCCTGAAGTGATATAGAATCTAAGAACATAGGAAGAAAAATAAATCTAAAAACACTGCTCTCACAACAAAAATAAATAAATAAATAAATAAAATAAATAAAAAGGAAGAAAGACTATCTGAAGCATGGGAAGAAAAAAAACTTGGAAATAATAGAGCGACATCCAACCTGCCAACTATAAAATTGGCAGAATGTGTGATTAGGTGTCAAATGCGTCTAAAAGCAGTGCAATTTGTCGCCGAGCAAGTCCACATTAAGTTTTGTAACTTTCTGCCTTGAGAGTGCAAACGAAAATCGACCGGGTATTAAAGGTAATATTTAGGGCAAAGGAAGCAAGGCAGGTTGATTTACTCTTTTCTTTTCTATTCGGCAAAAGGTCAACCAGCCATTATATAAATTCGCGCCCAAAACACAAATTGTCTGTATACTCTGTTTTTTTTTTGTTTTTTTTTTTCATTTGAAAGTAATCTCTCATCTGCTGACAATCATTTTTGTGGGGGAAAAAAACCCCAAAGAGGACATGTCAACTAGACAACTCCATTAAGAGATTTTATAATCCAGATAATGAAGTATTTGACACCATTAACTTTGTCACTTGTTCGTTGCCTGAAGTGATATCTTTATTTTGACTTGGTTTTATTTAACAAAGTAGACTTTTGGGTCTGTCTATATTTCTGAGATGAGGTATTATGTACATTATTTACATTATTCGGACTATTTTCCTCATCTTTCTCGCCATATTTATCACAACGTTTCGGCCGTTGTACGCTCCGGCCTTCTCAAGGACACATGGCACAGTGGACAAAGGCGTTGGTTAGATCCAGTGACAGGACCAAAAGAGTGTAAGTTCAATACCCGGTTAAGGCAGTGGAGAACTTTCAGAGGGAAAATTATCAGGAGATAACTGATAACTGACATCCGTCAAACATGGCACGTGGAACTAGAACAGTCTACCCCAGTGAGCGAAATAAAGGCTTCAGTTCGACATTCCAACCACCTGAATAAGGCCGGAGCGTACAACGGCCGAAACGTTGTGATAAATATGGCGACAAAGACGAGGACAATAGTCCGAAGAATGTAAATAAAGTAGACTTTTATTTCGATGTCTACGTACGTTTTTGTTTAATAATTTATTTTGATTTTTGAAACTATTGTAAGTTTTTAACCAAATATAGTCTGCATTTTCTTTTATTAGCGTTATAGGACGGCACTCCATATATTATTTGCCACTTAATGCTGGTTGAGACATGTTTTTTATTCCTATATATGTTGATACTGTAACGTTATAGCGTATTTTTTCAAAAAATATTTTATGATTATATCTTTGTAGAGGATCATGTTCTATTACTCCTATGTTTTTTTAATCATTTCACCTCA
The DNA here is from genome assembly GCA_963932145.1 of Acanthosepion lycidas. NCBI lineage: Eukaryota > Metazoa > Mollusca > Cephalopoda > Sepiida > Sepiidae > Acanthosepion > Acanthosepion lycidas. The sequence goes on along the minus strand of OZ010602.1, from coordinate 53,529,180 downwards.
AGCAAGGCGAGAACAAAAACTAGTACTCAAGGACTTTCAGAGAGTGAAGGTGATAGAAAAGGACTGGATGTAGGTGAACTAGGAACGGATAAAATCTGAACGGGGTTCAAGGAAATAGCTGATGGCGATTGACGCTGCATTTAAACTTTTGAAGTTTTTAATTATCAGGGAAGCAAGGACAGGGAAGTGAGTCCCACATGCGTGAAGTGCGAGTAAAGAAACTATTGGAGTAGAAGTGGCAGTTATATTTAACTATTTCAACAGTAAACGGGTGGGACCTAGATGCTTACTTGGAAACTGATGACATCAAGAAGATCATTGATGTATATCAGAAACAGCGTAGAGCCTTGGGACACACCAGCGTTCGTGTGAAAGGATCTGGAAACGAGCCCGTTCAAAACGACCTTCATTTCATCGTTTGATAGAAACGATTGAATTGAATCAAACAGTCGTCCAGAAATACCGTAGCCCTGGTGTTGATGTAGAAGACCAGCGTGACAAACCTTGTCAAACGTCTTCGAGATAAGAGTCACAGAACGAGCTTCGCTGTTATTGTCAAGAGCTTGATATACATATTCAGGGATGGCCGTTAGCCCATCAGCGGTAGACCTGGCAAAACGGAAACCATATTGTTTGTCAAAGAGTAGGTCTTGAGAGGTAAGGTGCTTAACCACTTCAGTATAGATTAAAGACACAAATACTTTGCCGAATATCGGTAGGAAACTAATAGGGTGATAGTTAAAGGAGTCAGAAGGTACTCCAGAATTCTTAAAAACATGAACTACAGTGGATAACTTTCAACAAGCAGGAAGCAGCGAGGTAATAGTTGTAAAGTTTGGAGAGAACTGGATCCAGCTCGGGAGTACATTACTTGAAGTTGAGAGCTGGGATTCCCTCGCCTTTTGCCTTGTGGGGGTTTTAGAAATAAAGTCAGAGATTTGTGACGGGGTTATGCGCATAGCACTCAGTAGAGCCTCTGCTCTCTTGGTGCGTGTGTGTGGGGAATCAGGTGTGTGTATTCTAAATAAATCGAGTGTTGTGTTTGGAGAGAATTTCCGAGCAAAGCATCCAACCTTATCTGCTGTATATGTCAGGACTTCGAATTGATTGAATAGAGGAGGGATTGATGGTTTGATGTTATTCGACACACTCTTGCAGAGCCGCCAATAATCTCTAGAACCGAACTTGCGAGATTCTATACTTTGTTTCTTTTTCTCAGTAAACAGTAACTTCACTTCTTTGCACTCCTTACGAGCAGAGACAAAGAGACGTCTTTTGCAATCAGACGTGTCGAACCTGGTACATCCGGAAAAAGTGATTCCTGTGGCCTATAGCAGCAGCGCATGCAGGTGAGAACCAAGGAGATGAAGGCGGTTTAACTTGGTATTTTCTTGCTGGAATGAAAGCAACGATGTCGGCTTTCACCCAGACGCGCATTTATGAGCAGGATGATCAAAAAATGAATTCCAAGGGATGTCACGAAACGAACCCCATTCCGCACGTTGATAAAAGAATAGTATTCTGTACTCGGCTGATAGATGTTTACAGACAGTACCGCATGGTCAGACTTGGCAAGAGAGCAGAGCTGTAAAGTATGACATGAGTCAGGGATAGAGGTAATAAAGAGATCTAGAAGAGAAGAATGTCCACCAGGTTTACCGGGGAAACGCGTTAGGAAGTCTAACACTTTCGTGAGATTGACTGATTGAGAAGTTAAAGGTCTGAATGCCAGCGGGGTCAGTGACAGCGTGTTTAAGCCATCTGGCGTGGCGAGCATTAAAGTCACCAAACACAAATATATTTACAAACGGGTGTAAGGAGATGACCTCATCTATATTATCAGAAATATTATCTGGAACGCAACAGTCATGAGAGGAAGGTTAACGGTAGAGAAAGAAGTCATAGCTGACTGAGTTAAATTGATAGAGACGGTGACACATTGAAGAGTGGCGTGGAGATTCAAGCGAGAGTTCCCTAGCCAGCGGGAGATTTTCACGGACATAATCTACCAGGCTATGCATATGAATATTAGAGTCCTTCCCAAGGAAGGTAGACATAAATCGAGGAAGGTAGATATAAATCGAGAAACCAGAGAAAATGATATATATATATAAATATATATATATATATATATATATATATATATATATATATATATAGCTATGGGTAAAATAGCAGGACAGACTGGGTTCTATAGCCTTGGATGGCAACTGGTCTAGGAGAATGACAACTTTGAATTCAAAACCTGCGGAGGGTCGTTTGGGAACCTTGTGGCATTCGGTTCACCAGGTCTCTGTATTCGTCCCTCCAAAAAGTGTGGATGGTCCTGCACGATCCAGCTATGGGTAAAATTGCAGGACAGACTGGGTTCTATAGCCTTGAATGGCAACTGGTCTAGGAGAAGAACAACTTTGAATTCAAAACCTGCGGAGGGTCGTTTGGGAACCTTGTGGCATTCGGTGCACCAGGTCTCTGTATTCGTCCCTCCAAAAAGTGTGGATGGTCCTGCACGATCCAGCTATGGGTAAAATAGCAGGACAGACTGGGTTCTATAGCCTTGGATGGCAACTGGTCTAGGAGAAGAACAACTTTGAATTCAAAACCTGCGGAGGGTCGTTTGGGAACCTTGTGGCATTCGGTGCACCAGGTCTCTGTATTCGTCCCTCCAAAAAGTGTGGATGGTCCTGCACGATCCAGCTATGGGTAAAATAGCAGGACAGACTGGGTTCTATAGCCTTGGATGGCAACTGGTCTAGCAGAAGAACAACTTTGAATTCAAAACCTGCGGAGGGTCGTTTGGGAACCTTGTGGCATTCGGTGCACCAGGTCTCTGTATTCGTCCCTCCAAAAAGTGTGGATGGTCCTGCACGATCCAGCTATGGGTAAAATAGCAGGACAGAGTGGGTTATATAGCCTTGGATGGCAACTGGTCTAGGAGAAGAACAACTTTGAATTCAAAACCTGCGGAGGGTCGTTTGGAAACCTTGTGGCATTCGGTGCACCAGGTCTCTGTATTCGTCCCTCCAAAAAGTGTGGATGGTCCTGCACGAGGTCTTCACCACTATAATCAAATCTCATGTGCCGGTGTCGGGCTGTCGGTTTCCTGGAAACTGATCTGCTTGACTCTCATACGTCGAATCTCGACGGGAGAGTCGATCATATATATATATATATATATATATATATATATATATATATATATATATATATATATATAATTTCAATTATCCTACACAAACAAACAAACACGCACGCACACACACACACACACACACACACACATATATATATATATATATATATATATATACGTGTGTGTGTGTGTGTGTGCGTGTGTGTGGGCGCGTGGCCGGGTGGTTAGAAGGTTCGTTTCTGACCATGAAATCGAATCTAACCACGGTTGATTATCGGTCTGCGGGGGTGACGATCCCAGCGTGCGGCACCTGTGGAAAGTGAATGAAAACCATAACACGGGTTGACCCAAGCCTTGTGAGTGAAATTGGGTAGGGTGAACACTTAGGGGACCGTCGATAGCTGTGATAGCACAAAGCCACAAGTCATCGTGACTTCTGTGTGCTGACCTTGTTCAGATTGTTGATCACGCTAGATAACACGCTTTCTCCCAGGAAATGTAACTAAGGTCTGCTCAGCATAGTTGCAGTATAAACCACAGGTTGGCTCTGTGCCTGAATTAAGGATTGGCAAGCCGCCCTAGCAGACGGGTATCCTTGAATGTGGTGAGTGGCCTGCTATATATATATATATATATATATATATATATATATACACGCACAGAGAAGCTTAGGCAAGTATTAAGATACAATTAAAAATTAAAACAATGAAGGCAGAGAAGAAAAAAATAAAATTCAGAAATAGGTTGGTATAGAAGAGTGATAAAAAACAAAAAAAAAAAAATACCCCCAAAAAATAGAAAACCAGAAAAAAAAACCCAAAAATACTAAAAATAAAAATGTTTATTTGAACGACGCCAAGTACTAGGGAAAGTTAACTGGCAGGTGTTTTGAGTAAATATCAGATCAAGAAAGACTTGGAGATTTCAACATTGGAAAGAGGAGGAGGGTATATTAACTGTGGCAGAATGGTGTTGGGATTATCAAATTGGGATCTTCCATTTTTTACCACATATTTTTTTAACCGGTTTACATTTTTAAATATGTGGGAAACAGTTGGGAAAACGTCATGTCAAATTTCCCCACTGAATTACCCACCCAGGATGGACTAACATTAAATTGTATCATCGAGAATTAACACTGAATAATGTACTAGTACCTTATTCAGGCATGTCCATATTACGTATTATTATTAAATTTTACCTTAGTTTTATATATTACATTACTGATTAAGCATTTGTTTTCAAGAGTGCATTCACTTTTATTTGTACAATTACAGAAAATGCTATCGTTGTTATTGTTATTATTGCTACTATTATTTTTGTTAATATTAACACTTATTAACAATATTAACATATTCTTATTAATATTTCCACTATGTTAATATTACCGATTTTTATTATGTTTATTTAACTTTCCATGGTTTACATGCAGTCTCGTGTTCATTAACATTCGCTCGGCCGTAAGTAAAGATTATATCTGCCTGCTTGTGACATGAATATCATTAAACGGGACACTTCTCAGTTAAGTTACTATTACACCTGTTAAACATTGAAAATAGACTAGCCACAAATGTACACGAATGACAAATGTAACAAAGTCTTCATGGCAACACAGCAACATTCACTGGATGTAGATTTTGTTCTTGTTTTTACTTCTCAGTAATAAGAGGACAACGAAAATAGAGATGTAATCCGAAAAAATGCTATGAGAAATGTGTTATTGTTTTGGAACGTGCGGTCGCAACGCTGAGTTTTAATTTAAATTTTAAGGCTGTGCGTTTTTGTACAAATATAGCAATAAGAGAATTCTTTTTTACTGGTAGATTTTCCGTGAATATCGCATGAACTATATAAAAGCAAGAACAAAATCTACTTCCATACCTGATGATGTCTGTAGGAACAGACGAAAGCTTGTAAAAAATTCAAAAGACCTTATGCAACTGGAATTTATAAACGGGGATAATATCATTCATATACAGGTTCGGGGTTGATGTCTCTTATTTATAAAGTTTGCGACGATGTATTCTCGCCATTTAAATCATTAACCTCTATATTTGTTTTTTGTATGAATGATTCATGAATTTATATATATATATATATATATATATATATTTAAAAGAAATGTTAATATAATTATTATTTATTGTATTTAAAATACTATTGAGGCAAAAGGCCAAAATGAGGAGGGGTGGTTGCGGCTGTTCATCAGTAACTATGTTATACTTAGCTAATCTGATTCACGACACATTCACACATTACAATTTCCACATTTACCATAGGAACTCATCAGTCACCATTCAAACCTCCATACACCATAATACCACATCCTCTCAAGAGGAACCTACAAAATGCGCCCCATGCCATAAAAATCAAATGATTATAAAATATATACTTAAAAATTTATGGATGAATATAATGAGTCGGGAGGGAATGAACCCCAAAACAAACTAAACAAGGACACAAAATTGAACTAAACATAACTGATGTTAGTAGGACCCGCCCAACCCTCAAAAAAGAGAGGCCACTGTATTCTGCCACTTGGACAAAATCAAGAAGCTCTCTCGCTAAGGGAGTGGGAAAGGAGAAAAATATACGGACATGGGAAATAAAAAGCTGACCCAGTCTAGATAAAAAGGGGCCGAAACAAACTGGGGAGGTTGGGAATCTCGATTTGGATCATAACCAATGAGGCAGCCGGGAACAAGCAAAGAACAATTCTTACTCACTAACTAGGTACACAAAAGCTTGTCTAACCAAGGAAAGGGCTCCATAGGAAACCACCCCGATGTGACGTAGATTGACCTAGAAGAGAAAATCAAGGCTAGCCCCGTTCAAACGAACCAAGCTCGTCTCTTTCACCCACCTTTCGTTGAAGTCTGTCGAATGCAAGCGTTTTCTATCAGTTCTAATCTTCATCTTGAGCTGATGCTCAAAGAATCGGATTAGATCCTGATGAGAAAGACGGTTGCCTCGCAAGACTTCCTCCATTCACGTCACCCAAATCACCATTCGGACCGTGGCCAGCAGTGTCGGAAACACCATTCGTTTAAACCCAGAATACGGGGGCGACACATTGTCACACGCGTATGCGCGATCAATGAGCACGATCTTTTCGGAAGCTAGACGAGACGTCAGCTCGCCGACATGGTCCCATAAGGGGCGGACCCGGGGAAAATGGTAAAAGGCGTGCGAAGCCGTTTCCCTTAAACCAAGGTCACACCGTTCACAGTCTGGTAAATCAGCCAAGCCCCATATGTCATTGAGAGGCAGCCGATTCCGAACCAATCGCCAGGTAAGCGAAAACTCAGAGTTACTGAAATAATCCGCCGCTATCTTCCCAAGACCAGAAAGAGCGAAACTCCTCTTCTGACAGGTCGGCCTGATCACGTACAGAATCCTTCGTGACCCCCTCCACTAAATGAAACGTTAGTATAATGTATATCAGTATGTATGTAAGAAGTGGGAAGGGTCTAGTATGCATATTTTTTCTGACAAGATTTCTCGAATATTCCAGCCAGTAGATATAGTTGAATAATAAATACTGTTTAATAAAAGACAAAAAATAAGAGCTTCTATTCGAATATGAGTATCCATAAAAATAATGTTTAAAGAAACTAAATTAAAAATAACAATATGTCGAATTTAATCCAATTCCTTAGACTATATATTTTCTTTGTTTATGTCAAGATACGATAGAGAGAAGATATAGATGAGAATCGGCACAAAAGAGTGTGTGTTCAAAAAGCATTATTCAGGATTTGTTTGACCGGAGGTCCTACGTGGCTGAGCGGTCAGGCACATCAATTGAATGAATATTCCCCATACACGATGCAGGTAACTATCCCGCTGGAGGACGCATATTTCTCTGACAAGATTTCTTGAATATTCAGACCGGTAGATGTAGTTGGATAATAAATACTGTTTAATGAAAAAGAGAGATCTTCTTCTTGAATACGATTATCCATAATAATAACGTTTAAACAAAATAAATTCAAAATAACACACACACACACACACAAATATATATATATATATATATATATATATATATATATATATATATATATATATATATATATATGTATGATAAAAACAAATAGGAAGCATCTTTCCATCTAAGATGTTACCCTTTTTAATGAAGCTTCGTCAGAGAGTGATAGAAAACAGGCAAATCGGCGCAGGAGTTCTGGCATCTTCAGTTTTGTGTAGCTCGATTCCTGATAACCGTATAGACAAATTAGAATTTGAGAAAAATTACATCCATACAGAATTATCTAGGGTTTTAATACAAGTGATACACGACTGACCAAAGAGAATCGAACGATACACAAATGAAAATGTCAGAACGTCTGTCCTTTTGTCTGTTTTCTCTCAATCTCTGACGAAGCTTTAATAAGAAGTGAAACATATTACATTGAAAAACCTATGTCTCCTATTTCTTCTTTATCTTATCATCCCGTCGGATTCCGATCCATATTTGATTTACAGTTGATCTTTAACTTATCTATCTATCTATCTATCTATCTATCTATCTATCTATATATATATATATATATATATATATATATGCAACAGTTCGCCCTTGCATGGAGTATTGCTGCCATATATGGTCTGGAGCCCCTTCTGTTTACCTCGGGGTTCTTGATAAGCTTCAGAGGCGGATATGCAATATAATTGGCCCTGATCTGGCATCTCGTCTACAGTCGCTCTCTCCCAGACGCGCCGTCGTCTCTCTCTGTCTTTTTTACAAATACTTTCATGGTAATTTCTCCGAGGAGCTGCATTCGCTGGTTCCCAGACTTCATGAATTCAAGCGCCCTACGAGGCTGGCATCCCGCTCTCACCCTTTCACTGTCGAAAATACTAAATGTAGCCGTCTCTTCTACTCCAATAGCTTCATGTCTCTCACCTCTCGCCTGTGGAACTCCCTTCCCTATTCCAGTTTCCCTGAGAGCTATAATCTCCAGCTATTCAAATGTAATGTCAATCGGCATCTCCAGTTGCTTTGATCTATCCACTATCCTTCTCCTCATCCTTTGCTCTATCACTCCTATCTGATCTTGCTCCAAATCTTCTGTAACCCCTTGCGTCCAAGTGGCTTCCCGCCTTGCTGGGTGTGAAACGCTTAATATATATATATATATATATATATATATATATATATATATATATATATAATGGTAGCCTCTGTCTTACTGTTTGTTTGCTATCGAACTCCTAGGGTTTTGGAGATAGACCAACATAGTCATACATATTCTGAAACTACATTACCGAGGGCACTTGGATAAGTATATTTCATTTTCATTAAAGGGGGTCACAGTGGGGGCACCCCTTCCCCACGGATTTTTTTTTCACTTTGATATAAATTAAATTTAAATTTTAAAAAGGGAATGACTCCTAAGGTACTTGGATAAGTATATTTCATTTTGATCAAAGGATGTCTCCGGGGATCACAAAACACCCCACTGAATTTTTTCACTTTGATTTAAATTAAATGTAAATTTGAACAAGGGAATGTCTCCAATCGAAAATATAGAAGAAGAAAGCCAGAAGATGGAGGTCATATGGGAAAGATAATTGAATAATACTGAAATGCATCATTTTTCTCCACAAATTATAAGGCTGATTTAAAATCAATCATCATTTTCTTACAAAAAGATTGCATGACACGCAGCAAGGCGCTGGCAATTAAGCCATATCCATATATATATATATATATATATATATATATATATATATATATATAATTGGTATAACTGTTTTCTTTTCTGGATATATAATGTGGGAAAATGTCCTAATGTTCTCTATATCTATACCTTTCGGCTACTCTAGTTGCCATTATCAAGGATGCTTTTTTAACTGAATATTTACATCTATCTATCTATCTATCTATCTATCTATATATATATATATATATATATATATATATATATATATATATACTGGTGGGAATGTTTTTTTAAGAACAGTCAGTCTGTTGTACTTGTCTTCAAAGTTGATATTCTCACTCTCTCTCTTTCTTTCTCTGTCTGTATATATATATCAATTCTGTGGACAAGACAGATTGATATAAAATTGATCTGGGAATTTAGCTATATTGTCGACATGGAAAAAAAATTCCTTACTATAAAGGTAACTTACATTAATCAGAAAAGAAGGCTTAGGCAGAAGCGTTATCTTTTTAAATTTGATTTTTTTTTAATGTAACTATAACAACAAAAATATTTAGATTTTATTTTTGTCTTGAAAAAGTCGGAAGACGAAACGATCTAAGATTTTTTTTCCAATTGTCATTTTAAACCAATCTGTCTTTTCCACAGAATTGACATGGGAATTTAACTCTCTGTTTCTGTCTGTCTCTCTCTCACTCTCTCTCTCTCTCTCTCTCTCTCTCTCTCTATATATATATATATATATATATATATATATATATATATATAAAGACATATAGTCTTAAGGTGTGCTATATTTATGGAATAAAGTGCTCAATATCAGAGATAGAGCGTGTGTAAATATAAAAGTGAACATAGAAGTCAACACTTAGAGGCGACAGTCTGTTTCATGATTTATGCAATCGTCAGGCCACCCGATTGCATATAGCATGAAACAGACTGTCGTCTCTAAGTGTTGACTTCTATGTTCACTTTTATATATATATATATATATATATATATATATATATATATATATATTACGGCAGCGGATCTTTACTTAAACATATATTATTAAATACAACGGACAATGAATGTCTATTATGTCTGATCATGAGCCGTTGTAAAGTGCGTATGTTTGCTTTAATTTCGGGTGAAAATAAAGACAAAAATTGTCTAACATTTGGATATTTTTTTATTAGGCTGTTCCTTGATCTAAGATTTCGGCTGACATGAGCCATCTTCAGAGTGGTTATACAGACATTTAAACAAAGATATTTACCATCAAAGATGATATTCTGTTATGTTGACAAAGCAAATTCCTATGCGATGATAACGGTCGCGGAATAGCAGACACATGTCGTAAATTCAAGATGCGGTTCTATGACGACATACCACGCGAAAGACCGAAATATTACAACAGAACCATGTGTCTAGATTCAATGTAATGTGCTGTGACTAGTTTGAAATGTAATTTTGTTGAGTGTGGGTTGCTTCGTTTTAATATATACATATATATATATATATATATATATATATATATATATATATATATATATATATGTGTGTGTGTGTGTGTGTGTGTGTGTGTGTGTGTGTGTGATAATGATGATTACTCTCCTTGGTGGGTGTTGTGAAAATCCACCTCTAAAAAAATCCCTGAGATATCTAACCAAATATAGGACTTAGAATGATAATTATAATTTTCAGTTATAAAAATAATGAGGGAATTGTAAGTTCCATATGGAATAACAAAAATAAATCTAGAAATCTCACGCCTTTAGATCTTTGCTAGCCTATAGAGAGTTCAGTTATGCGTGACCTCATTTCATAAACATCCCCCTGACAATTTAAGAGTTCAATCGAACGATAGCATTACTGTGACACAACACCATGTTTGCTGAATACCGAGTAAAAATCAAACTGGCTATACCAGTGAAATGGTCTGCGAGAAGAGCATGCTAACTGTTACGGTATGGGAGTTACCAAATATTTTGACGGGATGATCGACAGCAGGAACATATATTTTAATTTCCAATGCTAAAGTTGATTTTGTCAGCGTAGAAGAGACTTGGATCAAAAGAAATTTAGTTCTACAGAAGGATGCCGTGGATACCATAGACCGAACACGTAAGCAGCGGTGCAGTTTTAGAGAAAACGAAAAGAACCCTTTTACTTAACACCAGAAACAGATATTTGAAATTTTTAGGGGGCATAATAAGTAAAGAGGTCTTGGAAAATTTGAAGAACAGAGGAAAACAGCGCATAGCATAACTAGGGAACAAGCTTGTGTAAGTTGTTGACATAACAGGGACTAGGAGAGATAACAAAAAGAAAAAAAAATTACAAAGAAGAGGAAGTTGTGGAGAGCCATGGTCAATCATGTCCTAAAGGGATACGACACAGAGAAGAAGAAACATAACGAGCTTGTGTAAATGAGACACCCCGTACGCTAATCTAATCCCCAACGCCCATTACCACAAACTAATAATAAATGTAATAAAACGTAATAATGTCGTTTTTTGACGTATTTTTTAACGTCAAAAAACGACATTATCACGTCATTATTTTTGCACCAACCTAATATATTATTAACACAGCGATCACATTATTATTATTATTATTTTTATTTTCTTTGCTTTCTGGCGTTTACACATTTCTTTCCGGGTCCCACCCAGGGACCTAAGGTTAGAAATGGCATCATGACACTTTTCACTGACAAAAAAAAAAAAAAAAATTACATAGATAGAGCCCTTCGTAAAGTGTGGGCTGTACTTGTCAGAACAATTTTTTGTATCTCCTTGAGGCATGGGCTTCCAGGAATCCCTGCAATTAGTCTACTGCAATCTTTTCCAACCAGTCCTAGGGCTCCGACTACAACAGGGATTGTTGATGTTCCCATATGCCACATTTTCGAGACCTCTATTTCAAGGTCCTTGTATTTTGACAGTTTTTTTTTTTTTTTTTTTGAATATCTTCAAAGATACATTGCAGTCAGCAGGGACTGCCATATCAATAAGGAGGCACCGTTTTTGTTTGTGGTCTTTAATAACAATATCTGGGCGGTTGGCTTTGATTGTTCTGTCAGTGTGAATTGTGTAGTCCCATAGAATTGTAACAGGTCCTATCTCCGTAACTATTATTATTATTATTATTATTATTATTATTATTATTATTATTATTATTTCCTTTGATCTTGTATATTCATTTCATTCAGTGTCCCAACCAGAGACTTAAGGTCGGAAATGGCACGACATTTTCACTGAAAATTTGTGTAAATAAATAAATAAATAAAACAATATATGATCACCCGCATATTACATTGATAAAGTCCTTCATATGGTGTGAGCTGTGTTTGTGAGAACATTTTTTTTTGTATTTTGTTAAGTCATGGGCTGCCAGAGATCTCTTCAGTGATTATATCAGGACATTTCTCAATCAAACCCAGTGTCTCAATCACAGCTGTAATTATTAATGTCTTCATGTACTACATTTCTTTTTTAGATTTTCACTTCAAGATCTTTGTAGTTTGCTAGTTTGATTTTTTTTTAAGATTTTCAAAGTTACTTTATAGTCTGTATGACTGCCACACTAAAAGTAGCAACCTTCTTTATTTATTTATTTCTTTCTCATTTTTCCTTGCTTACTCCTTTTTTTCCTCTACCTCGGTTTTAACAAAAACACTTTGCTTCAATTTCCTTTTTAAACATGTTTTTCTATTCTGACCCACTATTTGTTTTTATTCGTCTCTTTTCTATATTCCCGACCATTAGCTTTACCTAACGTTCAACTCTCTTCCCTCTGTTGTCGCCACTTTGCCTTGCGTGGCTTTTGTATTCTTCTCCAGTATTTCATTCTGATTTGCATTCGTTTCTTCGTCCTTCATATCAAAGGATGGATTATGCCATCAGGTGACCGAACACAACCGTTGCTTTTCAAAAGCAGGAAAGCAGGCGAATTCGAAGCCAGGTTTGAGGCATGTAGTCAACAAGTAATAAATGAATAAGCAGTATTAAGAAAAGTGTAGCCGTTATGTCGGAAATCTGGGTCATTCGTTATTGTTACAAGTATCGTATTAACTTTCAGAATGACGTCGGTTAATGCGTGTCAAGGCAAAGTGGAGGGAGTCAGTCTCAATAGATGTCGTAATAAAGTCAACACTATTTCTTTAAGATGGCAGCGGAAATAGAGGTTGTTTATATTTTAAGGACAGCTTTATGGGTCGAAGCTTTTACAAACTGTAAGCCTCGATTTCACCCCAAGCAAGGCAGTAAAGTCAGTAAGACACAAAAGCGTTAATGGCTATGGAAGAATTAGGAACAGAAATATTAATAATGAGCGAGAACAAAAAGAGTTATCAGGAGAACAGTAGATAGAGATAGACATTGCATTTATTTTTTTTGCAGGTTAAAGTTGGCTGGAAAGCAGGGGGCCGGAAGAGAGTTCCCCAAGCAAATAAAAAAAGAGACTGTTAGCATAGAAATAACGGCTACCCCTAGCCAGATCAACTCTAAATTTAATGAGACCTTTCCGCCAGTCTAGTACTGCGCTTAAATTCAAAAAGTCTAGGTGCCATAACGAAGAGCTCACCCGAACAATTATCATGAAAGTATTTACAGAAAAGACACAGCGAGGCAAGTTTACGGCAGTGTGCAAGTGATTGAAGCCGAGCTGCCAGATCAGGACCAATAATATTGCCGATTCTTCTTTGGCGTTAATCAAGGAGCTTGAGGTAGATATTAGGTTGGTGCAAAAATAATGACGTAATAATGTCGTTTTTTGACGTATTTTTTAACGTCAAAAACGACATTATTACGTCATTATTTTTGCACCAATCTAATGGCAGGGACAGCGAACCAAGTTACTTAGCAGACGACCTAGAAATTGAACTAGTGGAGGAATAAAAATTAATAAAATCTAAGCAAACCTATATTATTTAGATATGTCTGTGTCTGTCATTTTTTAATTGTGTAAAAGTGTGTATGTTTGCGCGCGGACATGTTATCTAACTGTGTCATCAAAATAGTTGCCACTCACGTTTTTGTATTGTCGTCTGTGACTGCAGGCATCATTAACATCCACTAATGTGCCTCTTGACCACCTTTATTGCTAAAAGCGGATCACTAATTATTCAACTTTACACATTAAATTGTGAAAAAGAACTGTATTTTGTCCTATATTTTCAAACTGTACTTTTGGCATCTTTATAAATATGCTATCCTTTTCTTGATAGCCTTTAAAATGGAATTGCCGGGTTATTCAAATAACCATTGTCGGCCTTAACTATTAAAAACCTAGGCCTGTTTAACT
>OZ010602.1:53420086-53500086 GCA_963932145.1 Acanthosepion lycidas | reverse complement strand
ACGCTGCTGAGCTCCCATTGGCTGAATGGTGGCATGAGCGTTAGGCGGAGGTAATCATCTGAAGAAGGAGGGGAGGCCTGTTGCGCCCCTCCTGAAGAGATAGGTGTGAGATGTCACTGTGAGAGAGAGGGGAAACCCGTTGACACCCTCTGAGGGCATGTTGAGATACCAATATGAGAACAGAAGAAGGTGGGAAGACGAAAGACTTCCAAAAATGGAAAATAATAAAATTTTCTTGACCGAAAACAAAGAAGTGGATTGTGGGTTTAGAATTATCAAGGAGCCTAAAACCCCGACAAGCCCACCCCGGTTTTGGTCGGCGTCCATATAAGTAGAGTCGCAACGAGTGAAAACCAGTTCAGTACCAGTTCGAGTTCCAGTTGAGAGGCGGTTGAGTGAAGTTCTCAGTTGGAGTTGCACCCGACTCGCAGATATCTGACTTGAAAGATTCCAGGCATCACGACCTCAAATTCTAACCAAGAACAATTTATTTTTGAAGAACGACTTAGACTCACACCACCAAAACAAGTTTTATGAATATCACCTGAAGATACACCAAGAACCAGTTTCTTAAGGAACAAACAACTTAAGATGTTAAGACTCGCCTAACAAGCACAAAGTGTCACGAGTCCATATAGCGGGTTGGGAAGATGACGCAGTTCTGTATTCAGCAACCAGATATAAATAATTGTTATCCTTTTTGTTTAACACATTTGAACTTTTCGAGTTATTATTTTATTTTCTTTTACATATACTTGTGCGGTGTTACCCTTGATCGAACTCAGCTTGCATTACGGCCCGGCGACTGATTGATTTCGTCTGCCTAAGATCAATTCACAACGTAGGTAGGTTAGACTGGAAATCAAATCAGTTACTTCGGTAACTAGACGTTGGAGGCGAGCTGGGAACGACAAGGCTGATACCGAATCTAACCAGATTCCCATCTGAATCACCAAAAGGTTAGAACGTCACATTTGGTGCCGCGACCAATACCAAGCCAGTTGGTCGTCACAGGACAGGGTAGCACGACGGACGCGGCTAGGCAGACGTCACATTTGGCGCAGCGACACCGGGGAGGCGTCACAATTGGTGCCGTGACAGCAGGATAAGACTCTGGATCAGCCGCTGCCACAGGAGTTGCAGAAACAATTCGATCAGGACAACAGACAGCGTCTCAAGGACTCAAATTGAAACAGACTAGAGTGGGAACCATAGGACTTTGGTTGGCTATAACCATACGGTTCCAGACACTCTAGTACGACAACCCAGAACCTGAGAAAAACGAGATGGAAATCGTCTGTCAGGTAGGACACTTTATTTTCGGTTTATCTCCCAATTTCGATTGTTGCTGCTCAGATTGTTTTTCTTTTGCTGTGTTAAATATGTTTGACTACGAGCCCGATAGGGTAGACATAGAGGAAGAGGGGGTTGAACAGGGATTGCCAGCAGGTCCCGGCCTTTGATGGGAGTTCAAGGGATTTTAGGGATTGGCTGGCAGTCCTGGATAAGAGCCGCGTAATATATAGACTCAGACCAAGAGGCCCTATATTTGGCGTATGATGCCGCCAGAGGGAAAGCGTCCGAGTTTATAAAAGGACTCTTAGCCAGTGAAGCGTACTTGACATGGGAAAGGTTGGAAGAATTATTAACTCGGGAGTTCGCTTACGAGGGGACGGCGATAGAGGCCATGAGAGCCCTCCTGAAGTTGACGCAGCTGAGGGACGAAACCCCTAGAGAATTGTGGGCCCAAGCGGAGAAGCTGACGTCATTAGCTTTTCTAGAGGCAGTGAGAAATAATGCGGTCATGAAGGCCTAGTTGGCTGATCTGTATGTGGAAGCGCTCAGTGACGAGCATGTTCGTCACGATGTTTTGAAGGAAGGACCGCTAAGGTTATCGGCAGCAGTGGAGCTGGCCAAAGAGAGCCAGGGATTTTGGGAGAAGGTAAAAAGAGGTGGAAGGAAGCAAGAGCTAAGTCGAGAGGTCGGAAGAAAGGGGGAAGGAGGAAGACCTCCGCGTGGAACCGGAAGGTCAAGCTAGAGGTGGATGAGCCTGAGGTGTGGGAAGAAGATCCCACAAGAAAGGCTTAGTCAACAAGGCATGGGTTCTATAAGCCCACGCCGGGTCGATACGGGCTGGTCTGCTGGACATGTGGGCATGAGGACCACAGAGCAGTGGAATGTCCGACGAAGTGGGGTTTGCCCCCAGACAAACGGATAAGTGTACTAGGTGTGGGAAGAAGGGACACCTGGCCAAGTGGTGCGGGTTAAGAAAAGGTGCCCCACCGATATCGTTAAAAAAGGCCGAGCCCAAGTGACAAAACCAGGGAAAAGCCAGCGGGCCACCCTAGAATAAAGAGGGAGGGTGGCCCAGTTAAAAAGAAGAGAAATAAAGCGTTGGACATGTGGTCAGGAGAGCCACTTAGGTAGAGGGCAGGTCCCCCCCCCAGGAATAAGAGGGAGGGTGGCCCAGTTGAAGAGAGCAAGAGTAAAATGTTGGATATGTGGTCAGGTGGGCCACTTTGCGGTAAACTGTCCAACAAGAAGGTGCTGGTTTTGTAGGAGACCAGGGCACCTGAAGAGGAATTGTACTCTTAGGAACAGTCGCAAGAGACTGGGAGAGGTCCAGCCGAGACCGCCCAGGTGCAGAAAACGCAGAACCCCCCCATATGAGAAGAATGAAAGGAGTTTGTTGCTACCGGCGCCTGTGTCTGGGATGACCCAAGGGTGGGAACCTAGGAAAAGGAAAGCCCAAGTATTCTCTTCGCTGACGGAAGAGAAGGAGCTATCTTGGGCAGAGATAGGAGGTAGGGTAGTGAAAGCCCTGATAGACACAGGAGCGTCTGTTTCATTGCTGAGAGAGGAAGCATACAGACGGGTGAAACAGAAGAATGGGTTGCAGGAAGCGGACTTAGAAGTCACGCAGGCAGATGGAGCTCCCCTGGAGATAAGAGGAATGGCGAGGCTCCCTGTGAGGATTGGGAAATTAAGAAGCACCCAGAACTTCTACATAACCCCCAACCTGTGTACGGAAGCAATCTTGGGAGAAGATTGGCTTCAGAGCCAGAGGGCTCGGATAAAGTTCAACCCCACTGTGCTGGTAGTGAATGGCGAGAGAACGCCATTGGGATGCCCACCGGAAGAAGATATAACAATAGTGGTGGAGGAAGGTGTAAAGCTACCCCCCAGAACGGCGGTGTCGGGAAGGGGTAGGCTAATGACAGGGAAAAGAAACGCTGCAATTGGTCCCTGTAGTAGGAATGGGCCTAGAAGAAAATGAGGTAACTCTGTGTGAGGCAGTAGTGGAGGCAGCTGAATTCAGGGCATTATGATGGTGAACCAGGCCCAAAAGACGATGAAGGTTAAGAGAGGGGAAGAGATAGGAAAACCATTACCCCTACGAACTCTGAATCGGGTGAGATTCGAGGAGAAACAGGGAAAACTCATAGAAAAACCAGAAGGAATAGTAGACGAAGAGATATTGGCACCTGATCAATTTAGAGCCAGAGTGGGAAGTCTACTAAGAAATAATCGAGATGTGGTGGCCAAATCAGATAAGGAATAAGGCTAGACCCACACAGTAAAAATGAAAATCGACACCGGCGATCACTCCCCCTGTGAAATTGAAGCCCTACCGAAAGCCTATTCATAAGAGACCCCTTGTGGAAGAGGCAGTAGAAGAGATGTTGGAAGCTGGGATGATCAAAAGATCGATCTCCCCTTGGAGCTTTCCAATCGTGATAGTAGGCAAGAAAGATGGCGGGCACCGTTTTTGTGTAGATTTTAGGAAACTGAATTCTATATCGAAGCCATTGGCGGTGCCATTGCCACTAATCGATGACATATTGGCATTATTAGGGAAAGCGAAGTACTTCTCTACGTTGGACTTGAGGTCCGGGTATTGGCAGGTAGCCCTTGATGAGGCTGACAAGGAAAAGGCTGCATTTGCGTGTCACTTGGGATTATTTCAGTTCAGGGTGATGCCTTTCGGTTTAGCCAATGCCCCGGGAATCTTCCAAAAGCCGATGTCAATAGTGTCAGGAGGATACGAGAGTTTTGCCATAGCATATTTAGATGATATTTTGATATTTTCAGAAACAGTAGAACAACATTTTTTCCATCTAAAACAAGTGTTGGGAAGGTTAAGAAAACACGGCTTAAAATTGAAATTGTCGAAGTGTCAGTTTCTGAAAGAGGAGACTAGATATTTGGGCTTTGTTATAAACGGAGACGGTATGAAACCCGACATGGATAGGGTGAAAGTCATAAGGGAAATGCCAGAACCTAAGACAGTGAGACAAGTAAGAGGCTTTATAGGAGCTATAGGGTACTACCGACGATTCTTCCCGGCATTCTCGAGAATTGCCATACCCTTAGTAGCTCTGACGAAGAAATACTCTAGGTTCAAGTGGACAGAAGACTGTCAATGGGCATTTGATACCTTAAAAGAACAGTTGACAGCCGTCCCACTGCTGACGTAACCAGACCTCAGCAAGCACATGGTACTATACACTGATGCCAGTGAGCAGTGTGTAGGAGCAGTTCTTACCCAGCCGTATCCCGATAAAGAAGGACCAGTGCCAGGTATACCAGAGGAGGTACCGATATACTTTCTCTCTCATAAGCTCTCAGAGACACAACAAAGATGGCCAGTAATAGAAAGAGAAGCATATGCTATCATGTATGCTCTCCAAAAACTGGACTACTACTTGAATGGTGCGGTTTTTACTATAAAAACAGACCACAAGCCTCTGCAGTACCTATTGCAGGCAGAATGGACAAATAATAAGATTCAACAGTAGGCGCTAAAGTTAAGTGGCTACCACTGTAAGATAGAGTATTTGGCAGGGAAGGAAAACACGTGTGCAGATTTACTCTCAAGAATACCGAAACAACTGGAAGAAAGATCTGTAAAAGTAGCGCAAGGAGGAGATGATAAAGCCTATAGAATCGCAGTAATTAACTCTAATAAGCTAAAAGATATCCCTATGTTAGAATCGGACGAGGAAGGGGACGCACAGATAATAACCGATCCCTACTGGACAGAAGGAATTGAGAAGGAGAAGGCAGATAGTGAAATAGCTGCCCTTAGAGAAAAGGTGGAGGCAGGAGAGACCACCAAGTATGCCATAACAGAGGAAAGGCTGTATTATCTCTCAGGTAGGGATGAAGAAGTCAAGCCCAAGTTGTATGTGTCCAGAAGTTTAAGACCAGAGATATTGGAACAGTGCCACGAGAGGTTGGGTCACATGGGAATTGATAGAACATATGATCTAATAGGGAGAAAGTACAATTGGCCCAAACCGTACGGAGAGGTCACTATGTTCGGAGCTGTGTAGTGTGCCAGTCGCAGAGCAGAAGGCAGGAGATGGCACCATTGGAGGAGATGGACGTGCCGAACTTCCCCTTCGAGAAAGTGAGTATGGATGTATCAGGACAATATGGGGAAACTGCACAAGGAAACAACTATATAGTGAGTTTTGTCGATTGGCTAACAAATTGCCCTGAGGTATTTGCAGTACCAGACAAGAAGGCGAAAACTGTAGCCGGTTTGATAATAAGTGAAATCTTCCCTAGGTATGGTGCCCCTGTGCAACTTGTCACTGATAATGGCACAGAGAATATAAACAGCATAATGAGAGAAGTGTTGACAGGTTTGAATATAGAGCACGTAAAAACATCTCCATATCACCCCCAAGGAAATGCTAAAGTGGAAAGGTTTCATAGAACCTTGGGAGATGTGCTGGCTAATCTGGCCAGAGAGAATACAGGAAATTGGGATCTGTATTTGACGCAGGCTCTGGCGGCCGTGAGGTTTACGATAAACGAAAACTCCAGATTTTCTCTTTACTTTATGTTGTTTGGCAGAGACGTGGTCCTGCCTGTGGATAACCTGTTGAAGCCCCGAAGAAAGTATATGGGAGAAGATCACCATCAGTTGTTGCTGGAACAGCAACATAAAATATTTGTACAGGCCAGAAGAAGAATAAAGAGGGCACAGAAGAGAAGAAATGAGAGAGTCAATGCTGAAAGAAAGGTAGTAGAATTCAAGGTTGGAGACCCTGTCTACTATAAAATCCATCAGAGAGAAGGAAAGCTGGACCAGAGATGGGAACCGTACTACCGGATAGTAGAGCAGACGGGTCCAGTATCATATGTAATATGGAATCAAGTGGCAAGACGAGCAAGGAGGGTCCATGCCAACGACCTGAATAAAGCTGAAATAGCTAACCTGGAAATGAGCGAACCGAGGTCTAAGGAGACAAGGACAAGGAAGGTAACTCTGGTTGAGCCGGAACAAATGGAGACGGAGGAGGATTCCGAGGAAAATGAAGAGATAGATAGACTTGGCCAGATAGACGAAGCGATCCGAGTGACGGAGTTGGAACCCTCGGCGGGGATCAGCAGCGTTCAGTCGTTGCCTGAATCGGTGCAGAGAAGATCCTGTGATGTCACCGTCGTACCCCAATGCCCAAAGAAAAGGAAGAGAAAAACGAAGAGATCCAATTAAGCAGTTAAGGGCTCTAAAAAGAGGTACCCTAAACAAGACGAAGAGTTCAACGAGTGGGGGTAAGATGATCAAATACCCCTTTCCCAACTCAGAGAAAGACTAACAAACAGGAGAGATTTAGACATCGAATCAAGAAGTAATGAAGACGTGCAGGGCGCGGACTCGAATCAGAAGGAAGAATCAGGAGAGGAAGAAGAGGACAAAACACCTCCTGAGCGAGAATTAAACACCGAGGAAAGGTTAGATGTCGAGGAGGAACTATCTCTGAAGATGAGATTGAGAATGGTGGAGAACCCCAAGTCTCAGTAGAACAAAGAAGGCTGTGTAGAATGGAAGCACTCGGTGTCGAAAGATAACGACACTGGCTCATCCAAAAACCTACTGGCTGACTGTGGTGGATGTGGATAGAGGGGATGGAGTCGCGAGCTGCACCTCACGAAGGACGGAAGAAAATTATTGGCATTGCTGACTGTCCATCAGTGGTGTCATGAAGTACGACCTTTGAAGTGGGAGCGCCACGCACCTGTCCGGACCATTCTGTCTGCTAGGAGTTAGTTAGGGGAGGGAAGAGCTGAAGTATTACAAACTTATAAAGAAATTACTGAATAATTGAGTGAAGAATTGAACAAGACTGAATGGTTATGAAGAATAAAAACAAGAGAATCTTGTTGCAGGAATGACCAAAATGAAAGGGTTGATGATGATCATGGTGATGATGATGATGATGATGATGGTAGCCACACGAATGGTAGCAAGGTACAAGATGGAAACAGAATACATAGCTTTAAATTCGGGTAGAACAAAATTCATGTTGCTAACAGCTGAAGAAGCTAGAAAGTGTAGAAATGATGCTCTAGGGAATTGTACATGGTTAACCCCTATCTATATAGCTGGTAACCACAAAATATGCATACTAGAATTGTTTGAAAGGAAGAAAGAGGGAATTAAGAGAACTTGTCAAATAGAGGTATTAGAAAATACGGCATTACCACAAGCTATCAGTGTTTCAGACAGGGTGTGGGCAGTGGCCATACAGAAACCTATCAGCTTGTCTAGGGTATGTGGGGGAGAGTCCACAAGGACATTAAGAGTAAGGCCACCATTATCCCTGTTAAAGTTACCCATGGGATGTTCGGCATTCGGGATATCTATTTCCCTACCCCCCTATTACCAGGAAGAAGAAAGATATGAAGAGAAAGATTCAATCATAGAAATGATTGGCAGAAGCTTAGTCAATTGTACAGAATTGTGGGAGACAATAGTGAAGGGATTCCCCAATGTTACATTGAATAAAATGCCAGTACTAATGAAGCCGATAGAAAAAAATCGATATGGATCAATTGAGGGACAAGATAAGTGCGTTGAGAAATGAAGTTATGGCTTGGGAAGATGATGAGCAGACCGCGATAAGTTGGTCGGCAATGATGGGTACATTCATAATTATAGCCATAGTGGGTATGGCAATATGGAAGATTAGAAGTAAGAGGAAATTAACTAGCGATAATCAAATGAGCATGCAGCAACTCGAGAGGGAGATGCCGAGCAGTGTTCCTTACTCATACAGAATCGGCGAAGAAATTGCAGAAAGACCGGCGGAGGCTGACGTGAAACCGACACGAGCGGCGGAAAAACCTCCAGCAGCAGAGAGAAAAACATTGACCAAGAACAAGCCATAGTAACCACACACATGCACCCACAGGCACACGCTCACTTTAAATTGCATGAGAAACAGAAGAAATATGAAAAGAACATTACATTTGCATGTAGAACAGAAGATGAAGAGAGCATTACATATGCATGTAGAACAGAATATGAAAAGTACATCACCTTGCATGTAAAACAAAAAAAAAGAAGAATAGAATTGCATGGGACAGATGCATGATCCATGCTAAATAGTGTATTTGGGTTTAGGTGTCATTTTCGAGTAAATGACAAATAGGTTAGGGGAGGATTGTGACACTATTTACGTCGCTAGAAAGAAAGAAGAAAAAAAGAAAGGCGAGAATTAAATTTAGGTGATAAGAAGCCATCACGAAAAGAACACTAAGCGGTGTTATTTTTCTGACAAGGAAAAGTGGTAAGATTTTTATTTCCATTGTCGAGAAAGTAAAACACAGAATTTAATCGGATTTATGTTACGGGGCGGAGAGTAAGATATGTCCAATCTGCCTATGGCAATGGTAAAGGGAATTTTCAAGTTGGACAAGTTACCTCCCGCAGAATTCTAAAGAGATAAAAATAAAAATTAATTAAGCTCGCACTGTCCGAGAAAAAAAAGTGTCCGCTGACCACCATGAAGGAAAGGTTAAGCCTTTGTCTATATGCAGAATATCACTGAGAGGAGTATCTGTTTATCAGTCAGGGCTGGCTATTATAGCGAAACTATTTTATCGGATCAGTAATTGGCACCAAGAATGCAAATACGTCAAAATGGCCACCCACATGATGCTGGCGAAAATCTGATTGACGAATTCAAGGTGATTCGGTTAAGATAAGAGTCTAGGGTGTGAGGTCTCCTCGAAAAAAAGGAAGAAAAGAAAAAAAAAAGGATAGATAATTTTTTTTTTTTTTTGAGCAAGATTTTTTAAACCGAGGCTAGTCTGACGACACCGACGCTGCTGAGCTCCCATTGGCTGAATGGTGGCATGAGCGTTAGGCGGAGGTAATCATGTGAAGAAGATAGGTGTGAGATGTCACTGTGAGAGAGAGAGGGGAAACCCGTTGACACCCTCTGAGGGCATGGTGAGATACCAATATGAGAATAGAAGAAGGTGGGAAGACGAAAGACTTCCAAAAATGGAAAATAATAAAATTTTCCTGACCGAAAACAAAGAAGTGGATTGTGGGTTTAGAATTATCAAGGAACCTAAAACCCCGACAAGCCCACCCCGGTTTTGGTCGGCGTCCATATAAGCAAAGTCGCAACGAGTGAAAACCAGTTCAGTATCAGTTCGAGTTCCAGTTGAGAGGCAGTTGAATGAAGTTTGCAGTTGGAGTTGCACCCGCCTCGCAGATATCTGACTTGAAAGATTCCAGGCATCACGACCTCAAATTCTAACCAAGAACAATTTATTTTTGAAGAACGACTTAGACTCACACCATAAAAAGTTTTACGAATATCACCTGAAGATACACCAAGAACCAGTTTCTTAAAGAACAAACAACTTAAGATGTTAAGACTCGCCTAACAAACACAGTGTCACGAATCCATATAGCGGGTTGGGAAGAAGACGCAGTCCTGTATTCAGCAACCAGATATAAAATATTGTTATCCTTTTTTTTTAACACATTTGAACTTTTCGAGTTATTATTTTATTTTCTTTTACATATACTTGTGCGGTGTTACCCTTGATCGAACTAGGCTTGCATTACGGCCCGGCGACTGATTGATTTCGTCTGCCTAAGATCAATTCACAACGTAGGTAGGTTAGACTGGAAATCAAATCAGTTACTTCGGTAACCAGACGTTGGAGGTGACCTGGGAACGACAAGGCTGATACCGAATCTAACCAGATTCCCATCCGAATCACCAAAAGGTTAGAACGTCACATTTGGTGCCGCGAGAAATATCAAGCCAGTTGGTCTTCACTGGACAGGATAGCACGACACATTTAGCGCAGCGACACCGGGGTGACGTCACACTTCAAAATTGATCCTAAAAAGGAAATAAGTAAAACAAATATTCAATAGTCATTTACATAATTTTTATTTAACTTTTTTTTTTTCTATAAACAAATATACAGTATAACCCGGATATAAGAGAGCCTGATATAAGAGACCCGGATATAAGAGAAACCTGGATATAAGTGTGATTTTCTCTGGTCCCCAATTAGAGCCATACTTACCTAAATAAAATATACCAAACCTGGATATAAGAGAAACCCGGATATAAGAGATTTATTCTCCGGCCCCGACAATTCTTATATCCGGGTTACACTGTAACTTGAATTTAGGCGGGAAGGTCATCGTTAATTTGCTCACATCCCCTTAATTGTTACACAGAAGAAAAAATGTATTTGAATTAAACGAAAATTACTTACAATATAATGCATATTACTTATAATACATTCCCTCTTGTCAATTTTGACGGTACGGGTACACTCGTTTTATTATAAACATTAAGCTTATTTAGAATATTTACTGAGTGGAGTCTAGAGTTATTTCCCCTAGTTTAGAATTATTGGCTTACTTGAAATAAGAAGCCAATCATTTATCTCAAGTTATTTGTTAAATAGTTTTGGTAGGCAACCAGTCGAGAAAAAAGACAGCCGTGAATTTAAAATCGTTTCGGGGTGTTGGTTAGCCACTCCACTGCATTTACTAAAACCTCAACAGCGCTACCGGGAGATTACGCGCCTAGTCTAACGCCAGACACTATGCCACAAACACGCCTGCTGTGTCGGTATCGACCTTAAAATTATACAGGAAATGCATTTAACAAAAGAGATGTTTTTTTCAGCAGAGGGGGGGGGGTTCCATGCGCAAATGTCGAACTAACTATTTTTTTGTTTTGTTTTGGTTTTTTTTTTTTAAAGTTTTTATGGTCTTATTTAAAACTACTTTCTTTTTTCTCCACCCTTTTCATTTTCGTGTCATTGACCTTTGTCTATTTTTTTTCTTTCTTCCGTTCTGGGTATGACTACAAACTACATCCAGCAGCAAGGCCTTTGATGTGGAGGTTGGGGGCTGTGAAGAGCGTGGAATCACCTCTTAATTGCTGTTGTTCTTAGGTCCAACCTGACCCGCTGTGATAGCGCCTGTTAGCGTCCCAGCGATGGCCAAATAGTGAACCCCTAAGCTCGGATTAAAACACTATGAATGTGTAAAAGTACATATTTCAAGTAAAAATACGAGCAACAGATTTTAATAGCAAATAAACAAAAAAACAAACAAAAAAAAAAAAACAAACACACACACACACACACAAAACAAAAACAAAAACAAAAACAGAGACCCCTAGAAAAGAAAATTCCGCATAAAATGACCGACAAGGAGTTGATATGCCGTTTAACAACCAACTAACTAGGCAAACAACTTTCTTTCTTTTCAATATCTGAAAAATTTACCCTCTGTTTCGCTAACTAATTTCTTTGTTTTTATGACAAAAACTACGGTAGCCCATTTTTTTTGGATAACTATTTTTGGTTCATTTAGGTGTGGGATCAGCAACTCCTCCACCCAAAACCTACTGAAACGCCAGCTCCGTTGCGAAAATTAGGGATCAATTATTTATGAATCATAAATTTAGACGATTATTATTTTTTTGTGTCCGTTTTTAAGCGAGTCGCTATATAATTTGGTCTTTGATAGCCCAGCTGACAAATTAATTATTAGCGACATCAGATCACTTGAGTATTCTTCGGTTTTGTAATTTTTAAAATTTTTTACATTTTTTTTTTTTTTTGTACCAGGAGAAAAGTGTAGTTAGTATCTGTTCTCTCTTCAGTTCAGCTGTGAAAAAAGCTTCTGATCTCGGGGATTCCTAGCCTGTGTGGCAGCACATTTCTCATTGCACTAAAAGAGATTTTTCTTTTCACAGTAAGGCTCGCCCTGTACAAGGCCCGAGAGCCATTCAAGGTGGAGGGTTACGTTAAGAGGTAGTTTATATGGTAGGAGAGGAAGATAACGGTTAACTCTAGCTAGACTTCAATAGGTTAAGATTGTAATGATTGGGTAAAACATCCTCTTGGGAGTCTGTTCCAAAGAGCAGTGGTTTGCGGGAAGAAGCTGTTTGAGTGGAACTTACTACCCGTCGATACGGAGGGGATGTATTGATTTTCTAAGCGTTGCTTAGATGTGGCACAAGACCAAAATTATGGGGTACTCAATGAGGATCGAACTCACTATTCAGTCGTAACAGTTTTATCGAGACAAGCTTGCTAGCCATTACACCACGCTGAGGTGCCCTGATACGGCGGAGGATGTAAGTGGCATGGGGTCAGTTTATTATCGACATCAGCGTGGCAGTTGTTGCGGGGACTGTGCAATTTTCTTTGTCGCTGGTTCATACACATATCTACGCGCTCGGGAATCCCACATAAGAAAAGACTTTGTGTCACTCCTGCCGTAGGTTAATTAAACGAATCAGTTTCGAATAAAAACACAAACTAAAATGAAAAAAATGCTCAAGTAAATCCCATTATCAGCGTCGATACGTAATTTGTGTTATTGCGACAAAGATTTATTTGAACTGCGAGGAAAGCTTTAATTACTGGGAATAAACCGCCTGCATACGGAAAGGAAACGAACAGAAAGAAGTGACAGACAAAGCACGAGAATTTCCACCGGATGCGATGTGAAGTCTAACCAGATAGCCTATCTGGATTTATTATTGGTGGGTACAATATTAAAAAAGATGAATATACATAGATAACACCCAGTTGATGGTAGACACAGAGAAAACTGTAGGAAATCCTAGTAGATATGTTAGTGAACAGAAAGCGAGAAGAAAGGACTAATCCTCAGTTGTGAAAAGAGAGAATGTATGGCCGTCATTAGGAGGAGCAGCTGAACATTCGAACTTCGAATTGGAGGCACCTTTTTTTTTGTAACAGACGATGGGAAATATGACATGAAAATCTGAAATTGTATTAAAATAGCTGAAGAAACTAAGCAAAGTATTAAGAAACAGAGATTTCGTTAGAGACAAAGTGAAGAATAGTGAACTGTTACGTAATATCAGTCCATCTATATGGCAGCGAATGCTGGACAATTTCCCCACAGAGGAAAAGAAGACATGGAGAAATAGACATGTGGTTCTACAGAAAGAATACCATGTGATCAATGAGAACTTTTTCAAGAAAGTTTGAATGAAAATACACTTTTGTTTAGGAACAGGAATTGAAATAAGACATATAATGAGAAAAGAAGGCTTGTAGAATTTGACACTCACAGGACATATCGAATATATAACATCAAATGATCTAACGAGCTTGGGAAAATGGATGACAAAACAGGGACCGAGGATAAGAGTAAAGGAACAAATGTTGATTAGAGCAATTATGGATAAGAAGTTGTGGAGAGTCATGATTTTCTATGTTCTGAAGGGACACGGCACACAGAAGAAGAGTATTTAAACCGTCTACTTATAAAAGTCACATGTGACCTTTTGCGGATGAACCAAAGTACGTGGTTTACTGCAAAGTGGCCAAGAGAGGACAGGTCACTAAACCAGGCCCTGGGTTTGAGAATTAGGAGCGGCAGAGTTAAAACGAAACAATTCAAGTTTTATCTGACAGATATTCACAAACTTATACGGCAATTTCCACAATTCAGCACCTTTTTAGAATCAGCAGTCATTAGTTCGTTTATAACACCTTTCGCCGCCGCCGCCGCCTACATCTGATGGTGTAACCATGTTTTAGTGGCCCGGTCCTCAGGGTCTAAGAACAACGTTTAACCCACGGGTCTAACTTTGCGCTGTTCAATGCTGGCGTTGATCCAAGCTAGCTGTTGGTTGCTGATCGCTTCGATACACAACAACTCTGCTCACGCTTTGTCCTTGATCTCAGAGCAGTGAAAAATCGAAGGTCGTAGTCTCACAGCGCTGGTTCAAGCCTTAGCAGGTGCTATATTAAGGGATAAATATCTTCACAGCGAAAAATAAAATTCGTGGGGTTAATCTTCAATTGGCTTATATAGATCTTAATATAGGGTGACCCCCAAAAATGGGAACTATTTAACAATCCAATAAAACCAAGAGTGATGGAAGAAAAATATTTTATTCATAGTAATTGAAACCTTAAAATATGCCATTTAAGAAACAATGATGGAATTTTCATTTTTTAAAAAATACGTCCTGTAGATGGCGTCCTCCGATACGAATGCATTCTTGAAATCTGCTGTTGAGTTTCCTCATTGACTGCTGCAACATCTCAGCTGGGATACTGTGAATTTCATCTTGAATTCTAAATGGCGAAATGTTTACTTGCTCAAGGTCACTGTCTCGTAGTGTTGCCACTTGCTCATGTCTGGCAATACGCACTTCAAAAAATCCCGTTTTTTTTTTTTTTGGCCACCCTGTACAATAAAAATGAATTCTTCCCGCATCAGTGTGTATAGTGACACTGGGCCATGTCTAGACTTCTGGAGGAGCTGGGTTCAAAGTCTTGGAATAAGGAAATCTAGTTGCAGCTGACGTGGATTTTAGAGGCACTTTATGCGGGATCTCAGCCCAAAGTTTCCGAGTGTAGAATATTGGTTAGCTCAAAACTGGCGTGAGACCGAAGGGCTCTTGCGTCTTGGTGTTCCCCAATTTTCATTAATTCCAATAAAGATTTTCGTTGTTCGTAATTTCTGCTTTTTAACCAACTTTCCAAATCTGGAAAATTATCCATTTTCCTTGAGCGTAGTCAGAGGGATTGTTTCTCCCTTGACTCCAACCTTGACACTTCACATCTTGCACTGCTACTCCGCACAAGTGGGGTTAAATTCTGCACCTTTCCCTTTCCTTCTTTGTATTCTAACTCTGCCCACTTCTCATGGCTGGCATAACTCACTTTGTGACAAATCTAATTTTTAAAGTGCGTAGGAGAAAGGGCGTCGTTTTGTATTTTTATTAATTTCAATTCTCTGACTCCTTTTCTGGACTCACTTGTCCAGCGAAAAACAAAACCAGAGATCACCTTCTCATTTTAACCTTCCGAGCGATTGATTAAAATTACTTTCCAATTTGTTTTCGTCTATGAAAATATATTTGTTTACCTAAATTCTCAACAAAGAGACATGCTGTTTCCCTTTCATGGACTGGACGCCGTCTTAGCGAAAATACAAACCAGATCATCTGCCTGCTATAACGGATCGATTTTCATAATCCTAACCCGCGCAGAAATGAAAACAGAGAATGAAGTCGGGTTCATTCTCTGTTTTCATTTCTCAATTCCTTTTCGCTAACGAAAATATAATTCCCGCCAGCTTCTATTTCCGCCAATGATGTGATCTTCTGTAATTTGCGAAAAAAAAGATAAATTCATTTCCCAATCTACTTTACCCACTTGCCAGATTTTCGATAGGTAAAAATCTAAACTCTTGGTGCATCGTTCCAATTCGTAAGGGTTGGGCAACAATATATTGAAAAGACATTTTCTTTTTACCTCGGACTGTGTTTTTTTAATGAACTTATCTAGACTTGACGAAAAATCTTGTTCTGAAACTGGTGAAAATCGGATGTAAGATAATTTGATTTAATTTCTTTATATTCTTACCTTTGCACGTTTATTTCCAAAAGTAATCTCCCCTAGTTCATAATATCAGCCCCGACATTGGAGGCAGATGTGGCAAGTACGGTAGTATAGAATGAAGTTTCCTGTCAATGTGTCGTAATTTATTTTGTCTTGTCACAAAGAAACAGCCAAGAAGCATCCTGGTAAAATTGTGTCTGACATGAAAGTATGTACGAAGCAGGAATTTGTTATTGAATTCTCCCATGCGGAAAATTACGCCCATTAATATTCAACGGCCCTTGCTGAAATTTTACGGAATCCGAAATGTGAGAGCGTTTAAACACCAGCTAATGCATTTCGGCAGCAGGACCGGAGTGTGGGCCACGGCCGGTCACAGGTTTTGACGAGCGCGATTGCCTCTTGTTCTTCTCTTGATAAAACAACAACAACAACAATAATAATAATAATAATAATAATAATAATAATAATAATAATAATAATAATAATGATATTGCAAAAATCAAAAAGTGAGAAATATTAAAATATAAAAAAATACATCTACAATAAAGATTTCAAAAGTTTAGAAAACACGGAGCTTACACATGAGAATGCATTCAGAGCCATTATGTATAATGTATTTTTGTGCAACAATTATAATATTATATTAGAAATCCAATTAAAAGTTTTATTGTAAAAACGTTTTTATATTCACACACACACACACACACACGCGCACGCGCGCACACACACATACACATACACACACACACACACACATATATATATATATATATATATATATATATATATATATATATATATATATTCATACATGTTTGTGGTAAGAAAATTCAATTCAGAGAATCCCCTCAATTTGAAATAAAATTTAAAAAAATCATTTACACGGCCTTTGAGGTGATAAATTATTTTCTTCATTCCCGTCGTATTCAATTGATATGAGAGATGTTCCCTGCAGACAGCTTCTCCCCAAGAGGTGCTGCTTTGTGGAACAGACAGTCCCGAGGATGCTTCACAGAACTCCTTCAAGTCTAGAGTAAACCATCATGTATCCTACACATCTTCAAAATCTACAATTCTTACATCCCAAAACAACCCTCTACCTTGACTGGCTCTTAGGTCGTGTATTGGATGAACAATAATGTAAATGACAAAAATAGAAAAGAAAAAATATATGAATATTGTTACACCGTAGTCTTCTTCTATATGGGACGCCTTTCTTAAGGGCGTTGATGATCATGGCTCTCCACAATTTCCTGTCCTTCTTAGCTCTTAATAAATTTTGTCTTTTGGTTATTTCTCCTAAACCTTGTTCTACCATCCATTTACTCAAGTTCACCGAGTAGGCAACTAGGTTTTACCATTTTACTTTTGAACTAGTTAGAACAAGCTGACAGTTTATTTTCTCGCAATTCCCACCTGTAGAACTCCGTCCGGATTTCTTGCTTCCCAGATAAATACAATCTTCAAAAATCTAACTGCAAAGTCAATCGGCATCTTCTGTTTTTTTTTTTTTTTTTTTTTTTTTAAGCCTGTATCCTTTTTTGTCTTTTCCTCAATCCTCCCCATTTTCCGTCTTTTTATTCTCTTTCGCTTTCACATCCTGTAACCCTCTTCGTTCTTGTGGAATTATCACCTTGCTTGAGATGAACCGATTAAAAAAAATATAGAAAAAGAAATGAAAGTAAAAAATAATTTACTGTTTTTATGATTAGTCTCGTTTTGAATGTTCCCCTCATGACATTTAAAAATTTTAACAGACTCTTTACGGTTGCATTATGAGATAATTCGACTTGCAGTTTAAACCATTTGCACTTTTAACGAAGATAAAGCGATGGTATTTATTCAAATACCCACTCGAACAGAATGTGACGTAAGGCCGAGTTTAAAATGGGTGTTCCATGCCAACCTGCGGCCAAAGACTTCAAATAATCTAACACCCTAGACCCTTTCCTTTTCCCAGATGCCAGCGATTAAACTTATACTAGTCCCGAAGGATAGTGATACACAACCCCTCCTAAGACTCTACCTACGTATTTGTGCTTCAAAGGCCAAGAAAGGGCTCAAAGAATATGGGACGATGGGATTTTGTGTGTGCGCTTAATCGAACGAAATTTGACACGAGGTTGATTTTATAGTGGGACCACACGCGTGCATAGGCTAAGAAGAAAAGCTGCTCCAGTCCACACGGTACTTCAAATAAATCCCGAAGGAAGGATGCTATCTGGGGAGACGGAACACTTTGAGATTGGACTATTTTATTTCAAAGCACAGTAAAAAAAAGTATTGAAATGTTACGTAATATAATTTGTTATATAGGAATAGTGTCCCTGCCGATACTGGAGTTTGAACACAAATCACCAGTAAGCAAACATGTGATTACATTTCTAATAAGTAGCCCACGTGATGTAAAGGAAATGTCTATATGGGAATTAGCGTGGCATCTAATTTATCAACATTTCTATTCTATCCTCTATTACTATACGGATCGCTATTTCTATTCTATCCTCTATTAATATATGGATCGCTATTTCTATTCTATCCTGTATCACTGTACGGATCACTATTTCTATTCTATCCTCTATTACTATACGGATCACTATTTCTGTTCTATCCTCTATAACTATACAGATTGCTATTTCTATTCTATCCGCTATTACTATACGGATCACTATTTCTATTCTATCCGCTATTACTATACGGATCACTATTTCTATTCTATCCTCTATTACTATACGGATCGCTATTTCTATTCTATCCTCTATCACTATACGGATCGCTATTTCTACTCTATTCTCTATCACTATGCGGATCGCTATTTCTATTCTATCCTCTATTACTATACGGATCACGATTTCTATTCTATCCTCTATTACTATACGGATCGCTATTTCTATTCTATCCTCTATTACTATACGGATCACTCTTTCTATTCTATCCTCTATTACTAAACGGATCACTATTTCTACTCTATTCTCTATCACTATGCGGATCGCTATTTCTATTCTATCCTCTATTACTATACGGATCACGATTTCTATTCTATCTTCTATTACTATACAGATCGCTATTTCTATTCTATCCTCTATTACTATACGGATCACGATTTCTATTCTATCCTCTATTACTATACGGATCACTATTTCTATTCTATCCTCTATTATTATACGGATCACTATTTCTACACTATCGTCTATTACTAAACGGATCGCTATTCTCTATACTATTCACTATACTATTTCTCTATACTGATCACTATACGGATTACTATTCGGTAGATACTCTCCAAGCGAGTATTATCAAGCAAGTACTATTAGTACGAGTTTTATTCGATGGCGTCTGACACCAGTATCGTTCAATGGCATTACTATAGATGTATCTGCGATAACAAAGTCTCTACTACAACGAGCATTACAAAAGTGACAGCGAGTATTCGTTGATATTACAAAAGTGGCAACGTATGTTCGTTGACATCACAAAATATATCCTCCTATATTGCAGCGAATTCAATACTCACTGGGTGCTCCAAACTTTCGGCCTTTGACCACATCTAAGAAACGTTTAGAAAACTATTTATGGGCACTTAGACGTGATGTAATCGTTGGTCAGATTGTCTAGCTAGATCCATTATGATCGAATAGTGAGTTCGATCCTCACTGAGTGCCCCATACTTACGGGCATGTACCATATGAAAACTACACTTTGAAATCCACTTTATGGGCACTTTGACGTGGTGAAATAGTTAGCAAGCTTGTCTCGCTAGATCAGTTATGATTAAATAGTGAGTTTGATCCTCACTGGGGGCACCATACTTTTGACCTTGTGCCACATCTGAGCTACGCTTAGAAAATCACATTTTAAGCATTTCAATGTGGTTTAATTCTTAGCAAGCTTGGATCGCCATATCATTTACTACTGAGCTGTAAGTTTGATTCTCACTAGGTGCTCCATAATTTCGGCCTTTTACTTACTAAATTAGTTTTGTTAATACATGCATATAATTGCCGCTTGTGTTAAATTCATTGTGTTACTTATTAAGACCCGGAGTCACGTGAATCCGCCTATATTGTTTGCGGGACGTAAATATTTACTATATAAAACGTCCGCACGCTCATACCAAAATGCTGATCCCCACTACAAAGTGGCTGACTTAAATTTTCTCCGACCATCATAGAACCCCGTAACAAGTCCATGCAGTTATGTGATGAATTGCATTGTCATGATTCTATTCAGTTCTTCGTAAATATCAAACGGGACTAAAAATTAGAGTCGACAATCAAACTATAAACTAATTTTAGACATATACGTATAATTAAATCTATTGTTATAAAGTTATTGACAGAGCTAATCACACTAAACTTAGTATGAACTTGTGCCATTTCTGCTTTGTCACCAAATGTTAAAGAACTCACTACAGCGAGATCAGCAATTTATCTATCGCTATAGTGAATTCTTTTGGTAAAACAAAGTCTTTACACGCCATACCTACACAAGGATACACATTGTTTTATGTGGATTATTTTTCTGGTTTGGTTTGCTTTGTTTTACGGCATATCAACCTCAATGGTTTATTTAATACCAACAATATTTTTTATTGCTGGTAATCTTTTATTTTTCAAAAATGTATTGTAGTAATATTTTTTCTTCCAAAATGTATTGCTGGTAATTTTTTTTTTCTTCCAAAATGTATCGCTGGTAACAATTTTTCTTCAAAAATTCATTGCTGGTTATATGCTTTTGCAAAAATGTTTTGCTGGTATAAAATCTATTTTTTCACGTTTTGACCCTGTCTGTCGGTAAACTATTTGGGACCCAAACAAGTGCTACCACCCTGGGTCAGGGTGGACGAGGGAATACCAGCAATTAAGAGGTGATTCCACGATCCTCGAAACCTCCGGATTAGAGGCCTTGCTGCTGGATCTAGTTTATCGTCTTACCCAGGGAGCCTCATTTTTTGGTTGGGGCGGAGGGTATTATGCCGCTGCAAAGGTGCAGTAGGCGTATTCTGAATCCCCAGCCGACAGGCCGTTTATTTTTCTGTATAAAGTAGAAACGAAATGAGATGATTTAAAGACAAAATATCCAGTCTACATGCATCTTCTGCAGTAAGTTTAAGCATATAAATAAATATTCATCTGTTTTCATCATTTTATATGATTTTATTATTACCGATATTTACGTGTACCTCGATTTTTAATAAAACACTTGCGTACACTGACGCATATGACGCCGTCCATACAAGTAATTTTGTTTAGATAAAGGGGAGCAACTCTTCCATCCATTTTTTTAAAAGGTTTTAGCCAGTTCTGCTTCGTGCAGCACAAGGCCAGTAGTATCGAACCTTTAAGGAAAGATGATGCATTCCCGATCACTACAATCTTAAACTGTTCAAGTCTAGGCTCAACCGTTACCTCACCCACCTATCCGCTTAAAAATTGCTCCTCTTACTCTGTAACCGTCTACCTCGATTAGTCCTCAAGCTTTGTACAGGGTGAGCATCATAAAAAAAAGTTTAGCATAGTTTGGCAGATTTGTGGTCAACTGAGGGATGATCGAACTCACTACGGCAGTATATGTCCGACGAAGTAGTTTGTTAACTATCGTCTCACCTCGAAGCATTTTTAGGTCTGGCTGTTATTCAGCCAGAGGGGTGTATGGATAGCGTAACATATATCGCTGTCGAAATTGGAAACGACAAACCGATTTAAAATTCCGGGCTAGTCTGTAGTGTACCCACCTACTCACAAATTAACTTGGGAAAGACACGAACCTATCTCTTCTTTTTTGAGCTGTTGTATAGTAGGTCAGACTGGACTCTAGCCAAGGTTGGTAACCAGTCTAAGAGAAGGAAAACTCTGAATTCCAAACAGTGGGAAAAGCCAGAGGGTATCCGCCCTCACCACCTTTCCCAAGAAGCATGGCAATTCACAGGTATTATAGAAAAGGAAACTTGTAGGAGACATGATCGCATATACCATGTCGGGACATACATTCAAAAAAAGAGAGTTAAAAATAGATAGATGTATTCGCCTTCCAACTATGTATTAAATAACAAGGTAGACTAGGTTCGTTAACCTTGGTTGGTAACCAGAGAAATAAAACTCTAAATTCCATACTACGGAGAAGGCAACGGGAAACTACTCCACTATCTTTCCCAAGAAAGCATGACAATTCACAGATAATATAGAAAAGGAAGTTGTGGAGAGTAATCATCATCTATGACTTTAGTCTTTTTCTATAGATGTTTTCATGTCTGTTGTTCTAATGAGCTTTTCCCCTTGTTACCATGACCGCATGGATTTAAACGTACTACTAGATTGGCTGTTAGGTATTACCATTTTACTGTTCTTTGTAGCGCTTGGTTAATTTTGTCTTTTTTGGTATCTCTCCTAATCCCTGTTCTTCCAACTATTTACACAATCTCGTTCTGTACAATGTGGGCGTTCATGGCTCACCACAATTTCCTATCCTGTGTCGCTTTTAGTAAATTTTGTCTTTTTGCTACCTCTCCTAAACCCTCTACTGCCAACTATTTGCACAGGTTCGTCAGGTAGGTTATTTGCCGTTTTCCTTTGTCTCTCTTGCCTTCAAGATGCCCTGTGTATATCAAATACTAGATCTAACCGTATCTTCTACTCTAACTGCTTCGTTTATTCTTAACCGTGGAACACCTTTCTGGTTTTTTTGCTCTCCTACCTGCGATCTTCCAAAATTTGAATACCACGTCAATCGCCATCTTCAGAAACCTGTCCTTATATTGTCCTTCCTTCTCTCTTTCACTCACACTAACCCCCTTGCGTCTTAGTGGCATTATCACCTTGCTTGGAGTGAAATGATTAAATAAAAAAAGAGTTCATGTTCTACCATCCAGGCTCGTAAGATAGGTCACACGATGTTCACGCAATACATGGTACAAGAACCACTCAATGTAGAGCATTAGTGAATGAGATTGTTGTATGAACAGGAGTAGGATGAGGTAGGAAGTGCTGTTTATATGTGGGAATGATAGAGTTTAAAGAGGTTAGACATAAAGAGATTAAGATTATGATGTTCGAGAAGCGTCCTTTCGGGAGACTGTTTCACAAAGTAGCGATTCTTGGGAAGAAGCTATCCTTCTTACGAATGGAATAAAGGGTGAATGTAAATAATTCGTTTCAGCGTATGTGTTATATTAGGTTGGTGCAAAAATAATGACGTGCTAATGTCGTTTTTTGACCTATTTTTAACGTCAAAAAACGACATTATTACGTCATTGTTTTTGCACCAACCTAATAGTAGGTTTTTAGCTATGAATCTCAGAATATCTTGTGAGTGCTAAATTTTACAAGTCACCTTTTGTCATTATTATTCCCAGGAATTTCTCTTTTTCTGAATTTGGTTAATCTTTAGAAGGTAGCGAAGGAGAGCGAGAAGAAGGGACTAATCACAAACTACATGAAGACAGAATGCATGGTCATCAGTAAGAAGATGTGCCCATAATGCAATTTACAGGTTTGGGACACTAAAATCAAGCAGATGCAGAAATTTAAATATCTTGGAAGTGTTTTGAAAGTGCGACGCGGAGATCCGAAGACGCATTGGGATGACCAACGATGCATTCCAAAAGTTAGGCAGAGTATTACGAGACAAGAGGGTTTCGTTGGTAACAAAGAAAATAATACTGAACATGATATCTGTCCTCCTTTATGGCAGCGAATGTTGGTTACAATTTCATCAAAGATGAAGAAGAGGCCCGAGTCAACAGAGGTGTGGTTCGACAGAAGGATGCCGAAGATACCGTGGACCGAACATTTGAACAACCGTGAGGTTTTGGAGAGGGTGAAAACAAAGAGAAAATTTATACTTAATATCAGGAAGAGGCACCTGAAATTTCTGGGACCCGTAATCAGAAAGGAGGGCTTGGAAAATCGTGATACTCACAGGGTGGATAGGGGGAAGAGCGACAAGGGAGAGCAATGCGTGACATACTTGACCAGCTTAAGCAAGTGGATGGAAAAACAAAGTCTGGGAGAAATAACAAAAAGACAAAACTTATTGAGAGCTATTAGGTTGGTGCAAAAAAAAATGACGTAATAATGTCGTTTTTTGACGTATTTTTTAACGTCAAAAAACGACATTTTTACGTCATTATTTTTTGCACCAACCCAATAGATAAATACTAAATATTATTAGGTTGGTACAAAAATAATGACGTAATAATGTCGTTTTTTGACGTATTTTTTAACGTCGAAAAACGACATTATTACGTCATTATTTTTTGCACCAACCCAATAGATAAATACTAAATATTATTAGGTTGGTGCAAAAATAATGACGTAATAATGTCGTTTTTTGACGTATTTTTTAACGTCAAAAAACGACATTATTACGTCATTATTTTTTGCACCAACCTAATGCAAGGAACAGGAGGAGATGGAGAGCCATAACTGCCTACGTCCCGAAGAAGAAAAATAACGTGAAAATGAATAATAAAATAAGTGTGGCATTGCTATGTAATGTCGTGTCGCGTGTTAAATTATATCCCGTTTCATTGAAGAGGAATTCTGAATGCAATAAAAATATGTTAAGCTTTACTTGTAATAATTTAATTAACAGTGTAGTCTCTTGGTTATCTGACTGTAATTATGGGCAGTAGGAAGATTTCTTAGGCATTCACTTTCATTAAGCAGTACACACAGCAGGAAAGGAATGAATGAGATTGTCGATAATAAATAATCACTTTTATTACAAGCACCGTATCGATATAAATATTCAATGAGTTATGCATTCTTCTTATTCTATGTACTGTGTCCTCCAGGACGCGGTGATCAAGGCTCTCCACAACTTCCTCTTCTTTGCAGCTTTTAGTAAATTTTGTCTTTTTGCTATCTCTCCTAATCACCGTTCTTACAGCGTTTTGCACAATCTAGTTCTGTTTCTTCTTTTATGTGCCGTGTTCCTGCAGAATGTGGCCGATCATGGCTCTCCACAATTTCCTGTTCTTTGTAGAGATTGGTCAATTTTGTCTTTTTGTCTTTATGCTATCTCTCCTAATCCCTGTTCTTCCAACCATTTACACAATATCGTTCTGTTTCTTCTTTTATGTGCCGTCAGGCAGGTTATTCGCTGTTTTCCTCTGCCTCTCTTGCCTTCAAGATGTCCTGTGTATATCAAATTCTCCAAGTCTTCTTTTCTCATTATGTTCCCTAGAAATTTCAATATTTCTGATTCTAAGTATAAGTAACTTTTTATGTTTTTGTTTTGTTTTCAGTCTCCATTTTACCTAAAACTTAGTTACTTACATGTTCAGTCCATGGCATTCTCAGCATCCTTCTGTAGGACCATAATTCTGTTGGATGCCATATTATTATATTCTTGTGACAGACTATGTTAATTTTAACATACCTCCAGGGCGCCTGCAATAGAAATAACCTTATACTTTCAAGCCATATATTGTGAGTTCAGACCTCAAAGGATGTTGAAGTTTTATGGATTTATCGGAGGCAATATAAAATGTATTAAATACATCACTTGCTACAGTGGAGTGCTTTTTAAAGTTAGTCTCTGAGGTCATGTTAAGGGAGTCCTCTTCTCAGTAAATTTACCATTTTGCTGACATTGTGCAACACCTAATATACTGCAAGAAAAGCTTCATGACTTACATATCTTTCTCCATCGATGAGAGAACAATCTGTAACTTACCGACGACATTGATCTGGTGGGTGTGAGAAATAATTCTGCTATGACACAGTGGCCCAAGTTTCTTTGCGGTAGGCAAACCATTTGATTCGATATAGTCATTCCACTTCAAATCAGTGCAAAACGAGAGGTCAAGAAGGCGCAGTGAGTTGCTCTCCCGAAGTCTAGCGTCAGCCATGTTGATGACAGGCAGAAAAGCTTCTCTGTGGCGGTTAAATGAATGAGGCAAAACAATTGTAGGACGTTACACAACAAAGCCATTATACGTAAGAGAAGAAATCAAGGATAGGTTTCCAGGGTTTACTCTCGACAGCTGCTAGCGGAAAGTAGTGAAAGCCGCCAGCCTCTTCAGCGTTTATTTGGTGACTGTCAATGCGGAAGAACCAATTGTCACATAGCGCCATACCAAACGATTAAGTGTGAATTACGACACCGTTGGATAAATCGTTTTTTTTTTTTAGCTACAAACACTATTTACATATACAATCACCACTATTCTCTATGTAGTTTTGACGCACCCTTCATCTGTTTCTAAGGCATTCATGGATATAAAATTTATTTTAATCCGTCTCTATGTCTTATAACTAAAAACAGAATTTTAGTGGATAAACTTTGTTTGAATAAACGACCTAATTTTTTTAAACACTACAAATTAAGTCTACTACTCAGTTATGTGCCATGCGTGATGTATGATACTTTCGCTACATGACTGACGGGGCAGATTTATTTCCTCAGTAGGTTCCCATTTCTTTCTGCAGTAGACAAGTTGCCATCCAAGGTTATAGAACCCAGTCTGTCCTGCTATTTACTCATAGCTGGGGGGAGAAGAGGATTCATACCTTTTTCAAGAATATTAGCATGTCAATCAGATATGATGCATGCTTAAGCAATCATGTACTCTTTTTGATACATGACTGACAAAGCAAATTTCTTCCCGCTGTAGGTTGCCATTTCTTTCTGCGGTAGACCTGTTGCCATCCATGGCTATAGAACCCAGTCTGTCCTGCTATTTGCCCATAGCTGAGAGGAGAAGAGGATTCATACCTTTCCCAAGGGTATTATCATGTAGGTGGATGTAATGGATTCAACTTGAATTTGAGCTCGTCTCTTTGATTCCTCAATCCAAGCTGCTATCGATTACTCCACTGTGCTTCCCTTATTATACATCGTTAGAAAGCTGATAAATCCTCTTTTTAGTGGCACTAAATTCAATTATATTTGAGAAACTTCACCACTAGTTTTTCTGAAATATATAAAAATAATTACAAAGTTACAGATTTCTAAAACCAGATCTTATTGCTTCATGTTTTTGGGCAAGATAGCCTGACGGAGCCAGCCCTCTCCACGCTGGTATTTGAATTCAGAGTTTCCTTCTTCTTGACCGGTTGCCAACCAAGGCTATATATATATATATATATATATATATATATATATATATATATTGTTATGGGGTCTACCCCTTTTTCATACAAGTGGACTCGACCAGTGTGTATTTGTACTGCTGCCGTTAAATACCCAGTGTGAGAGTCAGTCAGAGCAGTGATTGTGATTGAGTTGGGGGTAGAGTAATAGTGTGAGGTAACCGCTTGTAGAAGTCACAGTTACCAGTAGGTAGACTCTAAGGAAGTCTTACTTCGAGACTGGATTTACCAGACTCTCTCTCTCTCTCTCTCTCTCTCTCTCTCTCTCTCTATATATATATATATATATATATATATATATATATATATATATATTGCTACTAACCACATATCTGGATCTAATAACCGTATTACCAATTGTATTATTGTGTAAATACATTTATTTGCTATATTTCATTCCTGCGTTTGTCATTCATTGGAGACCGGATTTCATCTCGGAATCCACAACACACACACACACACATATATATATATATATATATATATATAATAAAAAGGCTTAAACACTAATAGTCCATGGTTATAATTTATTACATTGGAATCGTAATTACGATCCAATTCATCAGACCTACAAATTCAAAAACTTTTTGAATATTGAAATTTTTATATATATATATGTATGTGTATGTATGCATGTATATATATATATATATATATATATATATATATATATATATATATATATATATATGTGTGTGTGTGTGTGTGTGTGTGTATGTGTGTGTGTGTGTATCTATTAACCACTAATATTACAATATATATATATATATATATATATATATATATAAATATAAATATATATATATATATATATATATATATATATATATATATATATATATATATATATGTAATTATTTCACCCCAAGCAAGGCAATAAACCACTAATACAGAAGCAATTACTCAGTGTGATAGAATAAGAAAAAAGAGGTACCCACATATGAGGCATTATCGGTAGTCAGGGACAGAGTGGCATCAAGAGAATGCCAATAAATAACTTGATGGAGATGTTGACTTTCTGTACACAAACAACACACTTCGAAATGAGATTAGACATATATCGGCAAGATGAAGGCTTAGCAATGGGCACGCCATTATCACCAGCAATGGCTGACATATACATGGACTACTTCGAAGAAATGGCATTAGAATCTACACCACTAAACCAAACTCTATGGCTGAGATACGTAGATGCTATCTTCATACTCTGACTACACCAGGAAGAGGCCCAGCTTGACCATGTGATGTTAAGATACATTTCACAACGGAAAGGGAAAACAACAAACTAGCATTCCTGGATATACTAATGTCCCGAACAGAGCATGGGCTCAAGACATCCGTATATCTCAAGCCAACATTTACCGGACAATACTTCAACTTTAATTCACACCACAAATACAGTGTAAAGAAAGGGATCATCCATTGCTTACAACATCGAGTAAAAGTGGCGACCCAGAGACTTATGAACAAGAAATGATCAGTATAAGCATCTAGACAATCAACTGTGAATTCGTGAGACCTTGTTGCCAATCCAGTACTAGGTACCATAGCGGAAATTTCATCCAAACAGTTACCATGAAAGTATTTATAAAAAAAACATAGGGAATCTACGTTACGGCAGTTGGAAAGTGACGAGATACCAGGCCAGGACCAATAATATTGCTGATTCATTTTTGGATTTCATCAAGAATCTCTAAATATATACCAGGGACACAGGGCCATACGTGGCATCAATATTGGAATGGTAAACTTATAAATATGTAAGACAGATTCTAGAGAGAAAAAATGTCTAGCACGAAAAATGCATCGACTTTCTTAGCAGCTGACCTAGCAATGGATTCTATATAATCTCCCCACTTCATGTCAGCAAATAATGTTATCTTGAGAAGATGTAATGAGTCAATCTCCTGGAGGTTAGCATCAGCCATGGTGATGGAAGGCAGAAGGCACATGTTTTCCGCAATTGTCAATGATTGTCTGTCTATGCGCTGGTTTTTCATGGCATGAAAGAGTAATTCACCCACGTCCACACTCTAAGCTTACTTTTCTATTAAGCGCAGATCTGATATTTAATTGGTTAATCAAGACATACCCCTAAATCTATTTTTAATTCTGATCTTATGTTTTCCCATCCCTGTAACTTTCTGAAAAGAGGTAACACTTTGTTTTTAAATTTTCTTAAAAATAATTTAATCATCAGTTACTTACCAAAGTATTGAAATATGAAAGTTTTTGTGTAGTGATTTCAACATGTTTTTTATTATTATAATATCTTATAATAACGATAATAATAATATATTGGTCTATTTTATATTGAGCACTTCTTAAAGTAAATGCTACGAACAGTGGAATTTTACTTCATCTGTTCTTTCTCTCATTTGGATATATATATATATATATATATATATATATATATATATATATATATATATATGGTTGGATAGATGTGAGCTTGTGACCCTGGGTTTCACGCTTTAGCGATCGTCAGACAAACTGATTAATTTTTAAAAAAATTTTGGTTTTATGTAGATTGCGTGTATTGATGTTATCGATGAAAAAACGACGAAGTTTCCCCCACCACTTCCACAATAACACCAATACACGCAATCTACATAAAACCAAAATTTTTTTTTAAATTTAAAAAAAAATTAATCAATTTGTCTGACGATCGCTAAAGCGTGAAACCCAGGGTCACAAGCTCACATATATCCAACCATATATGTTAGCTCTATCTCTGATATTGAGCGCTTTCTAATAAGTACCGCGCATATAATATATAAATAATTATACATATATATATATATATATATATATATATATTTATTTATATTTATATACACACACTTTTCATTCACACACACACACACACACACACACACACACACACACACACACACACACACACACACACATATATATATATATATATATATATATATTACACTAATCCCAATTGATCCTACTTAGAAATGCTGAGAAGCGACATGTGGTTCGTAGATAGATGACATAGTTGCTTTTCTATTTACCTTGTCCACTCTTTCCGACTCGAGTAAGAACCCATCGGACCCCATACGCGTGTATATGTATCAAGCGTCGAAAGGGCCCAAGTCTCTCCGACAACTGTTCGAAAATAGAAACACGTAAGAAAGAGAGGAAGATGAAACACTTTGATCCCAGCCTGAACGCTGGGAATCATATGCACTGATCCTTGATAGATACGCTGATCCATGTTCACATAAT
Source organism: Acanthosepion lycidas (assembly GCA_963932145.1). Taxonomy (NCBI): domain Eukaryota; kingdom Metazoa; phylum Mollusca; class Cephalopoda; order Sepiida; family Sepiidae; genus Acanthosepion; species Acanthosepion lycidas. The sequence goes on along the minus strand of OZ010602.1, from coordinate 53,470,060 downwards.
TTGGTCAAGTTTTAGAAATAATAATAATAATAATAATAATAATTATAATAATAATAATAATAATTATAATAATAATGATAATAATGATAGTTACAGAGATAGAACCTGTAACAATTTTTTGGGACTCGATATTTATTGTGAAAAAATTACACAATTATGGCACAAGGTCGAAATGGGGTGGGGGTTGAGGCTGGTCATCACTAACTTTGGGACTTATACACATATGCTACAAACTTTCAAGATAGCTGAATTATATTAATTATTATCAAACCCTCTTCCTCACAAAATGTTGATGATGACGTTCGAACATTGGTCTCATTTTTGCAATGTTATTTTCCCAACCACCTCACCGGGTACCTTTTTCAAATATTCCTGGTTATACCAGTTTAAGCACTCTCTATAATAACTCAAGTCCGTTCAACTAATTTGCGGTACAAGCCTGAACACCGGGAATTGTGCTCCACTGATCCTTGACAGAAGTGCTGATCCATGTTGATATATGCCGGTCAACTTTTAGGAATAATAATAATAATAATAATAATAATAATAATAATAATAATAATAATAATAATTGGTATGAACACGACCCAGATCCAGTTACAGAGATAGGACCTGTAACAATTTTATGGGATTTTACAATACACACAGGCGCAACAATCAAAGCTAATCGCCCTGACATAGTAATTAGAGACCGCAAAGGCAAAATATGCCTCCTTATTGACATGGCGGGTCTCTGCAGACTGCAATGTATGTTTGAAGATCTTCAAAAAAAAAACTATCAAAATACAAGGACCTTGAAGTCGAAATCTCATTAAATGTGGCATATGAGGACATTAACAATTCTAGTTGTGGTTGGAACCCTTGGATTGATTGGAAAAGATTCCAATAGATTCATTGAAGGGATGCCTGGAAGCCCATGCCTTAAAGAAATATAAAAAATGTACTCACAAGTACAGCCCACACCTTACGAAGGGCTTTATCTATGTAAAATATGTGCGATTATTTTAAAACAGTTCAATGGAAAATGTCATGAAGCCCTTTCTGACCTTAAGTCTCTGGTCGGGACCCGGAAAGAAATGAGTATACATCAGAAACCAAAGGAAATAATAATAATAATAATAATAATAATAATAATAATAATAATAAAACCGCATTCTTTCACTGGAACAGAAGGGGTGCAGGAGAGGTTCATATAGCTGCAAAGATCAACTACTGATAAATAAAATGATCCTGGAAAATTGCAGGAGACGACGTAGAAATATTAGCGCATCGTGGATTGATTATCTTAAAGGCTTTGATAGTGTTCCACATTCTTGGATCCTTAAGGCATTGGAAATGTACAAAGACTCCCCTGTGGTATTAAATTTCCTTAAGCACAGCATAGGAATGTGGAACACCAAACTATACCTTAATCACACCAGAGGCACTACCATATCCAACCGTCTAAATATCCGACGTGGAATCTTTCAAGGAGACTCTCTGTCACCCCTTCTGTTTTGTTTGTCCTAACTCCCCTTACGCATGAACTGAACAACAGTAGCTATGGTTACAAAATAAATAAGAAAATATTCAATCACCTACTCTACATGGATGATCTCAAACTCTTTGCCAAAGATGACAATGAGTAGAAGTGTCTCTTCAATATTGTAAAATACTTCAGTGACGACATAGTTATGGACTTCGGATTAAATAAATGTGCAAAAGTAACATTCAAGAAAGGTAGAATTACCGAAACACCCTTAATAGATTTAGATTTTGTCACAAAGATTAGGGAACTGGAGCATGATGAAGCTTATAAGTACCTAGGAACTAGCGAAGGAGCTGGCATACAACACCCCCAAATGAAGGAGAAGGAAAGAAAGGAGTACTGCAGGCGTATACGTCTGGTACTAAATACCGAGCTAAACTCAAAAAATAGAATATCAGCCATAAACACCTGTCCATGTGGTGCAATACATCTTTAATGTCCTTAACTGGACCATAGCTGAAATTAAGCGAATAGACGCCGAAACGAGAAAGCTTCTCACTTGCTACCGCATGAATCATCCCAAAGTTGATGTTGATCGTCTGTATGTGCCCAGATCCGTAGAAGGCAGAGGATTAGTTCAACTAGAACTGTCCTACAAAACTACAACAATTGGCCTCCAAAGATATTTGGAAACTACAGAAGACTGGATGATGGTATGTGTCAAGGAACATGAAAGTAGTAAGCGTCTTTACTCTGTAAAAAATGAAGCCAACAAATTCAAAATGGAGTTTCAAATGGGCGCAGAAATACAAGTAAAGCACAGTACACCGACTGAAGCCGCAAAATACTTAAAAAAGAAAGCAAAGACAAATGCAACCGACCAGATACAGAAACAATGGCAAAATAAACCACTCCATGGCCAATACTCTGCCCGTACGAAACAAGCTGACGTAGACAAAACCCATACCCATCAGTGGCTACGTCGTGCAGGTTTAAAAGCTAAAACGGAAGGTTTTATCCTTGCTGCACAGGATCAGTGCTTGTTAATTAGAAATTATCAAGCACACATACTAAAATATTATTTTTGCCCAAAGTGCATTTTCTGTGATAATTTCCCAGAAACAATTATATCAGGTTGCACGGTATTGGCACCCACTGAATATAAAACCCGGCATGACAGAGTTGGCCAATATTTGCACTAGAAAATCTGCAACTTCTACGGGAAGGAAACTGAAAGAAAGTGGTATGAACATTACCCAGACTCGTTTACGGAGACAGTACAATTTTATGGGACTACACAATACACACAGACAGAACAATCAAAGCTAACCGCCCAGACATTGTTATTAGAAACCGCAAAAAAAAAAAAAAAAAAAAATGCCTCCTTATTGATATGGAAGTTCATGCGGACTGTAATGTATCTCTGAAGATCGTCAAAAAGCTATCAAAATACAAGGACCTTGAAATCGAAATCTAAAAAATGTGGCACATGGGAACATCAACTAACCCTGATCTAGTTGGAGCCCTCGGATAGGATGGAAAAGATTGCAGTAGACTAATTGAAGGGATTCCTGGAAGCCCATGCCTTAAAGAAATACAAAAATTGTTTTTACGAGTACAGCCCACACTTTACGAAGGACTTTATATATGTAAAATATGTTGTTTTTTAACTGGTCAGAGGAAAATGTCATGGTGCCATTTCTAACCTTAGGTCTCTGGGCGGGACGCAGAACGAAATGTGTACACACCAGAAATCAAAGGAAATAAAATAATAATAATAATAATAATAATAATAATAATAATAATAATTAAGCTCAGTACTTGATAGGTGGTAATTGAATTGACTAGATGTAACCGTAAGTTCTATGCTAACATTTTTTTCTCTCGCCCTTCTTCCTTGCAGAACTCTCTTCCGGCTCCATGCTTTCAATTCAGCTTTGATTTTTAAACATTTAAATACAATGCAAATCGTTCTCTACTGTCTTCTTAATTAATCTTCTATTATTTTCGCTCCTTTCTCCTTTTTCTTAGTTTTTTACAGTCAGTAATCGCTTGTATCTTAGTGGATTTACTGCCTTACATAGGGTAATATGATTAAATAATAATAATAATAATAATAATAATAATAATAATAATAATAATAATAATCTAACAGCAATGGAACAATAACAGATATAACAGCAAGCCTCTCACCGCTCCATTGCTACTTCCGTGGAATGTAAAAGATTGCAGTAGACTAATTGAAGGGATTCCTGGAAGTCCATGCCTCAAAGAGATACAAAAAATTGTTCTGACAAGTACAGCCCACACTTTACGAAGGGCTTTATCTATGTAATATTTTTTTTTTTGTCAGTGGAAAGTGTCATGAAAACATTTGTAACCTCAGGTCCCTGGGCGGGACCCGGAAAGAAATGTGTAAAACGCCAGAAATCAAAGAAAATAATAATAATAATAATAATAATAATAATAATAATAATAATAATAATAATAATAATAACAAAATATGGCTGGGTAAAAAGTATATCCCGGTGTGAAGTGTGAAATTGGCTGATATAATATAAAATTTATATTACTTTCTCTCTTATTCGATAGCAAGGATTTATATTATATAAATTCCTTCTTAATGAATAACATACAAAGTCGTCCATTCAGAGAAAGTGTAAGGGGAGCAACTCTTGCTAGTGTCGCCAAGTTCGTGACGATAAATTTTATTTACAGTAATTGACACGAGGCCAAGCAATTGTTATAACAGGGGTCATCTACGTAGTCAGGAGTTTGACATTCCTGATTAAACGTTGATAATTTAGAAGAAATGTTACTTTAACGTGGCATGTCCTTTCAGGACGTGTACGACCATGGCTCTTCACAATTTCCTGTCTATTGTTGTCCACGTTATTAAGTTGCCTAGACTGGAAGCTTGTCGCAAAGGTGGTAGTGAAAACTAAAGTGAACCAACACTTGTATTCTCTGAAATGGTACTGCCTTGGTCGGGAAGTCGCCGGAGTAATTCTTTTAAGTCTAATTCGCCGAAGAAAATAGTTTATAGGAGTAGGTTCGGCCAAGAAAACGACCGTTAATAAGACCCCCCCACCCACAAAAAAATAAATATTAGGTTGGTGCAAAAATAATTTCGTTTTCTCACATAGTAACGTATGTTAGAAAACGAAATTATTTTTGCACCAACCTAATAAATAAAATAAAAAAAAACAAATAAAAAAATAAATAACAAACTTCTGTTCCATAAAAGGAGAAAAAGCATAAAAAACAGCAAAAAATGAAAATCAAATTAAAATAAATAAAATAATTCATAAGAAAAAATAACGTCTGCTCCCCACAAAAAGCAAAACCTAAAAAACAAAAAAACTACCGAAAACATAAATAGAAACAAAATAAAAATAAATAAAATTAAAAAACAAACCCTCCTCCACAAATAAACAGAAAACAAAAACAGAAACAAGAACAAATAAATTTTTTTTTATTTAATTACAAAACCAGACATTTCCATCTCTACAAATAAAAAGATAAACAAAACAGAAACAAATATAAAATATATTAAAATTCCAAAACAAACAATTCCTGCTCCACAAATTAAAGGGAAAAAAAAAGACAGAAGCAAATATGAAATACATAAAAAAAATTCCAAAACAAAAACAACCCTTGCTCAACAAAAAAAAAAAGCAAAAAAACAAAAACAAAAACCTAAACAAAAGACACCTCCAAAGAAAGAAACAAATAAAAACAAACATAATTACGCCCCCGACCACCAAATGTTGCAAGCTGCGAATATAATGTTTTACTTACATTGTTTACACTCGCATTATTATTCTCAAATTTTAGGGTTCTTTGTCCACCGACCTTTCTCAGGTGTTTGTCAGTCCCAGTTACCTTCAGGGAATTTCGAACTGAACCCTTTATTTAATCTACGGGTGTAGATTGTTCGCATTACGCTATGTCTAGGAATATATTGTCTTGTTCATTAATTAGTTCTGCCCGCCTTGGTTTCCATTGAGACCAAGTACGCACTGCTTGGACCAGGGATTGAACTCACAATCACTATGTCATCAAATTCATGAACCAACGCTTTAATCCATTCTCTATTTCCACCACTAAAAGATAATGACTCAACAACACTCATAATTTGCGAAACACGAATATAAATGAATGTTTCACTCAGGGAGGCCCCCTTGCTTTGAGCGCCTATTGAGCACAACGCATACCTCTAGTGGGTGTCGTACATACGATCCATCGCTAAAGATGCTGGGAAAATGGTCGGTTCCCTGTAACGCTCCAGTAAGTACTTGATTCCTCATGCTGTCCTCTACCTTAACAAGAGACAAGTCAGGCCGAAAAACTAGAAATTCTCAAATTTGCTGATAAAAAATCACTATTAAACCAAAAGAGTGAATTAACTGTAAATTGCCGACACAGTAACTTTTACCTTAAAATATAGTTAAATTTAAAAAATTACTTATTACCATTTCTGATAGCCTTAATTTATTAGTGAATAACGGTCCACCCTCTACGGGTAATTACCTTATTTTGTTGCCATATATGGGCAGGAGCTGCCAAGTTTTCACCTTCGAGTCCCGGTACAGTTCTTGTGAGTGATGAATTATTTTACATTCTGCAACCCCTTTCTCACAGACGAAACGTCGCAGGCCTCTATCACTATTTCCATGGAAAGTGCTCAAACGAACTACATTCGTTAGTTCTACTTGTTCTAACCTTCACAGTTAAGACCCGCCACTCTACGCACATTGTAGCGAACCGCACTCATTCCCTTCCGTATTCCATTGATGGGACGTAATTTCCAGTCGAGCAGCTCCTTTCAGCGAACCGCTGTTCTGTGAAACCAGTTCCCAAGAGGACGCTTTCCCGACCATTACAATCGTAACCAGTTGAATTCAATTTAACAGTCCCCCTACGAGGAATGTATGTGACACAAGGCCGAGTTTAACGTGGGTTTCTCCGAGCCCGTAGGCTCGGCCAAAAAATAATTCCTCAGATGTTTTCTCACATGTGTTAATATGTGAGAAAACGACATTATTTTTGCACCAACATAATATTATAGCTGCCATATATATGGTCCGGTGCCCTTGCTATTTTCCTGGAACTCCTCGATAGGATCCAAAGAAGAATCAGCAATATTATTGGTCCTGATCTCTCGGCTCGGCTTCAGTCACTTGCCCACCGCCGTAAGGTTATTTCCCTCTGTCTTTTCTATAAATACTTTCATAGTAATTGTTCGGATGAGCTCTTCGCTTTGGTGCCTAGACATTTTGAAATTAAGGGCAATACTAGCCTGGCATTGAGATCTCATCAATTTAGAATTGACCTGGCTTGATGTAGCCGTAACTTCTATGCTAACAGTTTCTTTTCCCATACTTCTCGCTTGTGGAACTCCCTTCCGGCTCCAGCCAACTTTAATCTGCAAAAAATTAATGCAATGTCAATCCCTATCTTCTGTACACTTATTTACTCTTTTCTCTTTCTACTCATTGTTTCTAATGTTTCTGTTCTTAATTACTTTAAACCCTGTAGACCCTTGCGTACAATTGGCAGTACAGCCTTGCTTGGAGTGGTACCAATAAAAAAATGTAGTGTTGGTAATTTTACTATAAATATGTATTGGTGGGTCCTTTAATATCACCCCGCTTGGCGGGCCACGTGTCAAGAATGGGTTCCACTCGACACCCACGGATGATTCTGCTTGAAAAACTCGCCAGTGGTAAAAGTCTACATCGGGGCCCAAAACGACGCTTCAAGGACCAGTTAAAAACATCCCTGACACAGGCCAATATTGAAACCTGGGAGACCGTTGCTGCAAATCGGCCTTCCTGGCGTATGAAACATCCGAGTGGGGACCGAAACTTTCGAGTCAAGCCATCAACATGCAAAGGATCTGCAGCGTAGTGTCAGGAGAGCCCGACTTGCCCAGCCGCGTCCACCACTCGCACTCCTGCGCAAGGCTTTCAGGAGTTATGCTGAGCCTTCGCCGCCATCTCCACAACCACCACCACCGTTCATATCTATCACAGACTGTACATATCTATTTCAGTCTGTTCATATCTATCTCAGTTTGTTTCTATCTATCTATCTATCTATCTATCTATCTATCTATCTATTCATCTCTCACATACACACACAAAGACATAGATCGAGGGAAAGAGTGACGAAGAGAGAGAGAGAGAGAGAGAGAAAGAGAGAGAGAGAGTGATACACACACACAGACACACAGACACACAGACACACATAGACACACACAAACATACATTTCTTTCTGAGTCAAAGAAGCTTATCTAATGAAGCTGAAATGCATAGTCCAAAAAAAAAAAAAAACTTTTCCACTTTGATCTATCTATCTATCTATCTATCTATCTATTGCAGTCTGTTCATATCTATCAGAGACTGTACATATCTATTTCAGTCTGCTCATATCTATCTCAGTTTGTTTATATCTATCTATCTATCTATCTATCTATCTATCTATCTATCTATCTATTTAGTTTTCTATTTGTTATTAGGTTGGTGCAAAAATAATGACGTAATATTGTCGTTTTTTGACGTTAAAAAATACGTCAAAAAACGACATTATTACGTCATTATTTTTGCACTTACCTAATATTTATTCATAGAGTGAGAGGGGTGGGGAGAGAAAGGGAGCGAGAGGAAGAGACAGTCAGAAACACTTTACCTAAATGGATAAAGAGGTTTTTATTGAAATAGACAGATACAGTGTACCTGGATATAAGAGACCCTAATATAAGAGAAACCCGGATATAAGAGAGATTTTATCTGGTCCCAAATTAGAGCCTGTGTTAATGTATATAAATTAGACCAAAACTGGATATATGAGAAACCCGTATATAAGAGACTTATTCTCCGGTCCCGACAACTCTCTTATATCCGGGTTACACTGTATATAGATAACAATATATTTAGAGGGATGGGTTTTGAGATGTTAAGATAGAAATACAGATAGATATACTGTAATATAGATAGACGGAATTAAATAAGCAGAGAAGTACATAGATACAATTAAGATAGATAAATAGGTAGATGGATTGATAGATAGATAGGCAGTTAGATAGATAGATATTAGGTTGGTGCAAAAATAATGACGTAATAATGTCGTTTTTTGACGTATTTTTAACGTCAGAAAACGACATTATAACCTCATTATTTTTGCACCAACCTAATACCAACAGAATGAATTAGGTATGAAACAATTTTCTCTCTCTCTCTGTATCTATCTATCTATCTATCTATATCTATCTATCTATCTATCTATCTATCTATATATATATATATATATATATATATATATATATATATATATATATAATGAAATGGACAAAGTCCGACAATTATTTTAAGACATTTTTATGTTTATACATTCTTTTTATAGATACAAATATTTAAGTAAATGCCCTGTTTATAATAAACAGTATTAAACGACATTTACCGGCCTGGATATCTGAGAAATTTTCACAGGAAAATACGTGTTCGCGCTTGTTTTTGAAAATCACTATCGCAACAAAATGCAGATTTTATCTATCTATCTATCTATCTATCTATCTATCTATCTATCTATCTATCTATCCTGGCCGAGAACATTAGTTTGTCTTTGTAATTTACCCCTGAAAATCATCTTAGGAAAGATCAAAAATAGTTGGGTTAAAAAACAAAAGACAAAAAAACTACAGCGGCTTTCTCAATAAATTTCATTTTAACATTAAGAAACTGATTAACTGGAAAAGATCAGTATAAAAATAGACACAACGTATCTATATTATTCAATGAAACATGTTTGAATGAAGATATACTGCCAAAATATACACATTTTAAAAGAAAAAATATAAATATAAAACAAGAAAAATGCCTTAAATAAATTTTGAACAAAACATTTTTTTCAAAAATACTTTTTCTTTTCTATTTCTATATGAATTTTCTTTCTCATTGGCGGGATGCGGCGGAGTCTCTCACTGATCAATCTCTACTACCAAGTGTTCGGACGAACTGAATGTCCTGGTCACACCAGATCCTAACCTTTACGGCTAAGACCCTCCTTACCACTTATATAGTAGAAAACCACCCACATTCGCTCCGTAGTCTAATGATGAGAAATAAATCCCACTCAAACAGCTTCTTCCCTCAAACCACTGTCCTGTGGAACAGACTCCCTCTAGGGATATTTTCCCCCATCACTACAATCTGTTCAAGCCTACAGTCAACCGTTATCTCCCCCCCCCTGTCCATATAAACTAACTCTTATCTTAACCCTTTACCACGAGTGTCCCCTGGGCCTTGTACAGGCTGAACCTTATTATATAAAAAAATAAATAAATAAAAATAATAATTCAATTCTGTTCGTGTAATTTTTATCGGATCGTCTGCTTTCTTAAGCCAGACATTCCATTACCGATAACTCTTCCATATATGGTAAATATCCATATTAGGTCTCATAGAGTTGCTTCCCTTAGATTGTGTCATTTTTTTTTTTTTTCTACAGCTGGTTGCTTTAATAGATTTCCCCCTGTGTGTTGTCATCATTTATTACGATTGAATTGATCCCACTGATTTAAAGCAATAGAAAAAAAAAAAAAAATAACTACTGAAGCCTAAATGCCTAAGAGAAGGATTGATGTTAAGTTTTTTACAAATGAATGTTGATTGCAATATACTTTTTGTGAAAGTTGTTTTTTCTTTTTGTTTTTTTTTTTACCTCGAATGAAGAGGGACTTTTATTTATTTAAATGTCATGCTCCTTCAAGTTGTAGGAGATCATGACTACCAAAACATTCCTTCTCCATCCTGGGTATCTTCATTCGATGTAAAAAAAAAAAAAAAAGCGAGAAGCCACTAGGACGCAAGGGGTTACAGAAAATTTGGAGCAAGATCAGACAGGAGTGAAAGGAGGAAAGGATGAGGAGAAGGATAGTGGATAGATCAAGGCAACTGGAGATGTCGATTGACATTACATTTGAATAGCTGGAGATTATAGTTTTCAGGGAAACCTGAATAGGGAAGGGAGTTCCACAGGCGAGAGGTGTCAAATATGAAGCTATTGGAGTAGAAGAGACGGCTACATTTAGGAGTTTTGACAGTGAAGGGGTGAGAGCGGGATGCCAGCCTCGTAGGGCGCTTGAACTCATGAAGTCTGGGAACCAGCGAATGCAGCTCCTCGGAGCAATTGCCATGAAAGTATTTGTAAAAAAGACAGAGAGAGGCGACGGCGCGTCTGTGAGAGAGTGACTGTAGACGAGATGCCAGATCAGGGCCAATTATATTGCATATCCGCCTCTGGGGCATATCAAGAACCCCAAGGCTAAACAGAAGGGGATCCAGACCATATATGGCAGCAATACTCCATGCAAGGGCGAATTGTTGATTTGTAGATCTGGAGGCTCCATTCCGGGGAGAAAAATTTCCTGGCGCGGCACAGGAAGCCAACTTTCCTTGAGGTGGACAAAGCAGTTGACTCAATGTATTTGTTCCATCTCAGGTCAGCAGTCAACATGAGACCGAGCAGCCACAGAGAGGTGCTCTCGAGAAGTTGAGCGTCAGACATTCTAATGGAGGGCAGGGAAGGATCTCTGTGGTGATTAATAGAGAGCAGTTTTGTTTTTGAAGCGTTAAAGTTGACCAGCCAATTACTGCCCCAGTTCACAACCGATTGGAGGTCCTTTTCGAGACGCACGGCCAGGTTGAATAATGACACTCGGAATTAATATGAATAAACGGTTTATTAACCAAAAAGAAAAAAAAAACAAACAAAAAACAAACAAAAAAACAAAAACAAAGAAAATGCGAACAATTTCTGTTTCAACTGAATAGAAAAAAGAAAACTTTCTTTTCTGCTTCTTTTTTTTTATTCCGTTGGAAAAATTATCCACTCGACCTTTGATTACCTTTAAACACTTTGAGAATGGATCGCTAATCAAGGTGGAAAGGTTGACTGAAGATGAACCCCACCCGTTTTCACCGATTAATTTTGTATCCTGGAGAATTTTCTTTTCTATTTCGTTTTTTTTTTCTTTCTGCCCTTCTCGTCCTTACCAGTGATAACAATGCATATGTCGTCACTCAGCAGACTGACTTCTTAAATGTTGCACCTCTGTTCTGTGTCTGCGTTGACGTGACATTATAGGTAGTATAATGCTATATGTACTACATATATATATATATCTATATATCTATCTATATATATCTATATATCTATATATATATATATATATATATATATATATATATATATATATATATATATATATATATTCACCAAGGTATTTTTGGAAGTTAGGTGAATTGGTAATTATCTGATACATACTTGTACAATCTTGGAATCTTAAGTGATAGAAATATCAGCTACGTGTCTAACATTTGGGAAATCTATAACTGAAGGCCCAAAATAATTGGCTACAAAATATGACAAATAAATTTGAACAGATTTCAATGGAACTACAAAGACACTTTTGCTAACAAGGAAAGAGAGAGAGAGAGAGGATTACAAACATATTTGCGACACATAATAAAGAAAGAAGGTTTGCTGAAATTAACACTCACATGATACATGAAAGGCAAGAGAAAACAAAAGAAAGAAACAAGTAGTGATTTTTCAACGTTTCTCTCCAGCTATAATTATAACCGGCGTCAGTTCGATCCTCACCAGGTGTTCTATACTATCGGCCTTGAGCCACATCTAATTTCCGCTTACTATATTTATAAAAGACGTTTGCATTTCTTTTTCTCACGCTACATACCGGGTGTAACAGAAAAATTGTACAAATTGTTTAACAGCATGCGATAATTGACCACCCCACACAAAAAATCCCTCCCCACTCAAAAAAAAACACACACACTAAAATAACTGAGCTTCAGTTTGCGATGTCTTCATATAAGACGTTTAGCCATCTTCACTCCATTTTTCGTAAGAATCACTGAAAACCGTTAGAGTTATTCAGCTAAAAACAGAGCAGATCAAAATTGTTTTCTGTCAGAAGCACAGTTTTCCCAACTGAGCAATGGTGAGAAGAAAAAAGATCATTCAGGCCTTCAGTAATGGTACCAACATTCATACTCTGATTTCCATCTTTAATTTTCATTCAAGAATCATTAAGAGAACGGTGAATAAATTTTAAAATGATGGATAAGTAAAGGGGAAATCTGGATCAGGCAGTCACAACAGAAAGAGGGATCATCATTTCAACTTAGAGCTAAAGATATCACTTAGAAAAGATCCAACTCAATTCATAAGACGTTTGTCACGTGATAGAAGAGTTTCACCTATAGTCCAAAGAGCAGTGAAAAAAAAAAAAAACTTGAAAATGAAATCCTGCGTGAAACGTGTGAGGCACATTGTCCCTCCAGGACAGAAAGTTAGAAGATTAAAGAGGGCGAAGATCATCTTGAATAAGTTGGAAAACCATGCTAGAATATTATATATATATGTTTGAATTTTAGCTCTATCCTACATGAGCTTCCGGTCCTTAGCAATGATTAATTAATGATAAACATGTTATTTTCACTTATGATTGATTTTATCACGATTCTTCTGTTAAGCTTGGAGAGTAATTCTTATTGCTCAAAGTAGAGTCCAATTTAATCATATAATTAAATTTGAAGTTTTTAGCTTCGTTTTTTGGAACATGGTAAGTCCTGCGTAGTGAAGGAATCATATTTTTAAATCAGTTAATTTATAATATTTATGCTGTGTAAATTTACATTGGGGCACTGTTTTGTAAAAATAAAAATCTCAATAAGAACACCGGGTTATATATCTTACTGTTCTTTATCTATCTATCTATCTATCTATTTATCTATCTATCTATCTATCTATCTATATGTATATATATATATGATCCCATTAATAAAAACATTATTTAGTCTGAAGAAGTACTTTTAAAGAACGAAACACGCCCCGACGAAGTTTTCGAATTTTGGTCATTACCCACAATATAATATACAATCTGTTTAGTTTTGTTATTAGCTCAACATTTCTTTCTTTCTTCTATCTTTTCTTTTCTTTTCTTTCACACTCGCTTTCTCCCTCTCCCTCTCGCATTCTTCCCCTAATTTTTACAAATTTAAAAATAAAGATTACATTTGTAAATTTTTATTTTTCTTTCTTCTTTTTTTATTATAATTTTTTACCTTTTTCTTTTTTCCTTTTCTCTTTTTTTCTTTGTCTTTTTTACCTTAATCCTTTTTATCCCGATGTGTCTGTCTGAATGAATTGACTCCATTTCTAAAAATCTTTCGGGCTGAAGAAATGAATAGAAAAATAAAATTGAAATGAAATAAATTATAACCGATATGGATTTTTAAGGCTTTTCTTGATTTATATATATATATATATATATATATATATATATATATATATATATATATATATATATATATATATAAATGTGTGTGTGTTTGTGTATGTATGTGTCACTAGTCAAAATGTTTCCCACTGATATGAAATGGAGCGATTATACCGAGTCATTTGCTAGGTCTGCTGCTTGGAAAGTTGGTTCACTGTGTCGTGCTAGACAATTTGTCAAGACAGAAACTAGCCTCCATCTATGTAAGAGTATAATTTTTCCTTGCATCGAAAAGAGAAATGAACTTACTTGAAATATTATAAGCTTCTTAATCTTAGCAATCGTGAACACGCTTGACAAGACAATCGAGCTTGTCAGGGAATCTATTAATATCCAGACTGGACAAATAAATATACCAGGGCAGTGTAAAAAGTTCATTCGATAATGGAGTGTGATAAAAGAAAGGAGATGAAAATACCGATGTTGATGTCCTCATGGGATTATATGATGGACCCAAACTTTCGTGTTGATTTGAGTTGTCGATGAATGGCTTAGAATATTTACTGACATACGCAATATATACAAGTATACATTATGAAATGAACAAAGTCCGACAATTATTTAAGACATATTTGATGTTTATACGTTCTTTTTTTTATTTCAAACCGGTAAATGTTATTAATAAATACTGTTTATTATAAACAAAGAATTTACTTAAATATTTCTATCTATAAAAAAGAACGTGTAAACATAAAAAAATGTCTTAAATAATAGTCGGACTTTGTCCATTTCATAATGTATGACGTCATTAGTTCACATTTGAATACACATCGAGCAGATATGAATGAATGAGAGAAAATCATGGAGAATTATGTTTAAAAACAGTAAAATCGACCTTGCTAACCGAACGCTCCTCCGTAGCCCAATCGGTTAAGGCACGTCAGGCAATATGACGGTTCAGATTAGATTTTCTATGAAAATTTCTCGGAAATTCAAGCCGGTAAATGTTATTAATACTGTTTATTATAAACAGAGCATCTATTAAATATTAGTATCTATAAAAAAGAACGTATAAAGACAAAACAATGTCATAAATATACAAGTATATAAATATTCGTTTAAATGTTGTCACGTTATAAAGTATATTAGTATAGAACAAGTTTGAAATTTGTTTGGAATTGAAGATTAGCAGATTTTTTTAAAGTAGCGAATATATATATATATATATATATATATATATATATATCTGTCAAGGAATTCAATAGACTAATTTGAGCTGATAAGCGATGTATCTGTTAAATCTAAAATCGGGTGCTAAGTCTTAAACTTTTCTTTATCTATATTCACATCAATATATATGTTACTTATGGCTTGTCTATCTAGGTTGTCAAAAGTTGGCCTTTATTACTGTGTGCGTAAATATTTCACGGACGTCTTGTAGTGTTCAGGGAGATCTATCTATCTATCTATCTATCTATCTATCTATCTATCTATCTAATTCTTTTCATTATCTATCTATCTAACTATCTATCTATCTACATAATTCTTTTCATTATCTATCTATCTATCTATCTATCTATCTATCTATCTATCTCATTCTTTCATTATCTATCTATCTATCTATCTATCTATCTATCTCATTCTTTCATTATCTATCTATCTATCTATCTATCTATCTATCTATCTAATTCTTTTCATTATCTATCTATCTATCTCATTCTTTTCAATATCTATCTATCTATCTATCTATCTATCTATCTATCTATCTATCTATCTAAATCTTTTCATTATCTATCTATCTATCTATCTATCTATCTATCTATCTATCTATCTATCTCATTCTTTCATTATCTATCTATCTATCTATCTATCTATCTATCTATCTTTCTATCTATCTATCTCATTCTTTCATTATCTATCTATCTATCTATCTATCTATCTATCTCATTCTTTTCATTATCTATCTATCTATCTATCTATCTATCTATCTATCTAATTCTTTTCATTATCTATCTATCTATCTATCTATCTATCTATCTATCTATCTATCTATCTATTAGTATCCATTATAATATGCCATAATGTGTGTATGTGTGTGTGTGTTTTTGGTTTTCTTTCTGATTTTCTCCGAAGATCATCCAGTGTCTGGCCATTTGCCGTCTTTGTCAATTTCTCTCATTGTCATAATGCTAGACAAGGTGCCATTATGTGGTTTGATTTATGTGACACGCAATAAAATTCTCTTCCTCTCACTACTCAATTCACTTCCTACTCCTGAATGTCCTCTTTTAACCTAACTTCACTTCAACACACACACAAAACAAAACAACAGTTAACTAGAATTGAGAACCTATCGCTTAAAAATGAAAAAATATTCAAAACGAATTACCGTCAAGGAAAAGAAAATTCCGAATACGGATCCAGCTAAAAAACAGAAAAAATAAACAACAAAAAACGATAAGAAAATTCTAGGTTTAGTATCTGATGAAGAATATTATATCTTGATTTCCTGTTACGAACGACCTCTCCAACTGCCTAATGATTGCCATGCTACTGCTCAAGTAAGTTGAGAGCAATTCGGTTGAGTTGAGCACGGACTGAACTTTGCATACATATTTGGAATATAACCTCCGTTTCATTTCGTTTCGTTTTGATATTCCAATTTTGTATACATTATAACACAATGGAATTCTGGGTAACAAAAAATGTGACGTTTATGTACATTCTATTCGGACTATCAAGTGTAAAGCATCGTTTCCGCTAATTCACCTCAAAATAAAAATAATTTATATTTACTAAAATTCACACCAAATTCTCCCAGAACAAAGCCCTTCCATTGCACTCCGGTTGGATTTATTTTCGCTATCGCCCCAAATGTGGGCGACTCGGGTGTACTACTTTTAAAATTGGGGGTCTACATTCGCGCTCACGGATATGAACAAGCCAAAAACAGACTTTTTTCTTTGTTTTTTTTTTTTAATTGTACCTCGTATATCATCCGCACTTACAAAATGGGAATAATTTCCTGAGTTTTTGCTCATTTTTCATTCTCGGGGTTGGAGTTGTTGCGACGCTAGCTTAAATTTTGATTTAAAATTTCATGGGAGCGCCAAAATTTGTATAAAAAATCAGGCAAATATTGATTTGAATTTGTAATTTGCTTGGGTGAATTAATATTTGTGATAATTAATTGACATTATTTGAAGTTAATTAACAAAAAAGTATCTGTAGATATTGTAAATAATGGAACAATTGCCTGCCTAGTGGATTAAATCGTTGGTTTGTGAATTTAGTGACATATTGAGTTTGAGTTCAATCCTAAGGTCGGGTAGTGTGTACTTGCCAGTGAGGTGCAGAGGTTTGGTGATTCCCGGGGCCAACGCCTTGAGTGTATACCCCTAAGACTCGAGTAATGTGGGTTATAGGGCCTAGTACTGAGAAATGTAAGAAAGAAAGATTATATTAAATATGTAAAAACAGATGGAACATGAAATAAACAGATGATTGAAAGTAAATATAAACTAAATTTTTATTCCCTTTTTTGATTGGATGCCCCCACCTGAAATGTATAACTGGGGACGTCGCACCCTCTGCCCGAGTGACAGAACTAATTTCAATGCGGAACTAATTTCTCCTCAGAATTAATTTCAAATCGTAACTAATTTTACCTCGGAATTAATTTCACCTCGGAACTAATTTCACCTCGGAATTAATTTCAACTCGGAACTAATTTCACCTCGGAGCTAATTTCACTTCGGAATAAATTTCAACTCGGAACTAATTTCCCCTCAGAATTAATTTCAACTCGGAACTAATTTTCCCTCAGAAATAATTTCAACTTGGAACTAATTTCCCCTCAGAATTAATTTCAACTCGGAACTAATTTCCCCTCAGAATTAATTTCAAACTCGGAACTAATTTCCCCACAGAATTAATTTCAACTCGGAACTAATTTTAATTCGGAACTAATTTCCCCTCGGAATTAATTTCACCCCGGAACTAATTTCACCTCAGAGCTAATTTCAACTCGGAACTAATTTCAACTCGGAACTAATTTAAACTCGGGACTAATTTCCCCTCAGAATTAATTTCAACTCGGAACTAATTTCCCCTCGGAATTAATTTCAAATCGGAACCAATTTCCCCTCGGAACTAATTTCAACTCGGAAATAATTGCAATTCGGAAATAATTTCAACTCGGAAATAATTTCCCCTCCGAATTAATTTCAACTCGAAGCTAATTTCGCCTCGGAATTAATGTCAACTCGGAACTAATTTTAACTAGGAACTAATTTCACCTGGGAATTAATTTAAACTCGTAACCAATTTCAACTCGGAACTAATTTCAACTCGATTTAAAAACCCTAACCCTAACCCTAGCCCCGTAACCTTAACACTAATTCTAACCCCTAGTTCCGATTTGAAATTAATTCCGAGGTGAAATTATCTCCGAGTTGAAATTAATTCTGTACCACTTCTACCCACCTCCGCTTCTGCACTCAGTTTGAAATAGGCGAGCAATAACTGAGCAGTAATAAGTAAAAATAAGATTTAGACAAGATATCCTTAGACATAAGCAGTGGAATGACAACTGTCTACCCGCGTAAATTAAATAAAGGGTTCATTTCCGAATTCCCTGTAGGTTACTCAGATCTATATACACCTGAGGAAGGCCAGAGTGCACAACGGCTGAAACGTTATGATAGCAACAATAAAGATGAGGACAATATAAATAGTCCTAGTATAAATAATATAAATGATAAAACCTCAGACAACGTGATTCTTGTTTTAAACAGACCACACTGAATTTGTATGTCATTTTAAGACTACTGAAATGTTAAGTCATATCAGTCTTCCTATATGGCAGTGAATGCTCGGCAATCTCCTCAGAGATGAAGAAGAAACTTGAAGCAGCAGAAACGTGACACTAAAAAGGAAGATAAGAACACCATTGACCGAAGTTTCAATAGACTGTTGAAATTTCTAGGGCACATAATGAGGAAAGAGGGCGTGGAAAATTTGATACTCACAAGACAGATTGAAGGCAGAAGTGACGGCGGTAAACAACGGATAACCTATCTAGTGATGTCAGAACAAGGTTTAGGAGAGATAAAAAAATATGAAGAGCTACTAACGACAAGAAATTGTGGAGAGCCATGATCGTCTACGACCTGAATGGACACGGCACATAAAAGAAGAATTCGTAAACGTTATTCGATTCCGGTTTTAAAACATTATTAGTACGTGATGTTTGTTTTGGTGACGTTGATGAGATAAAACTGTGAAAAGCCAGTCATGAATAAACATACACTGGAACGTATTGGCTGTTATGCTAAACGGACTATTTTAGGAATACGTTGGACAGGATGGACTTTATGACGGCGTCTTCCGTTTAATCGTCGAAGACACAGACGAAGGGCCTATTCAGTAGATTAGAAATAAAGCACATGTATTCAAGCATCCGCTGGGGAAGGACATTGTTAATCGGAAATCGAGATGGAATTTCAAAAGGTAAATCTTCTTCTATCAGCCAAGTAGCCTTCAAGACATGGTCGATCATACCTCTCAACAACGTCTTATCTTTTTTAGACGCTAGCAAATTTTTTTTATTTTTATTTTTATCGTCTACACTCCTTGTTCTGCCATCTAAGCTTGTTAGGTAGGTTACTCGCTGTTTCTTTCTGTCTCTCTTACTTCCAATATGCCATGTGAGTGTCAAATTCTCCAAGCCCTCTTTCCTCATTATGCGCGCCTGTCCTGCTATTCATTTACACAGGCTCGTTTGGAAGGTGATTCGCTTTCCCCCTCTGTCCCTATTTTCTTTAATGTTCATTTAGTCCTGTGAGTGTCAACTTTTCCAAGCATTCTCTCCTCATTTTCTGTCTCAGAAATTTCAACTGTCTCTTTCTGATTGTAAGTGTACGTGGTCTATTAATGTAAAAAAAAAAAGTAGGGGCAGAAACGAAATGATTGATTGATTAATGGATCTATAGGAGGTCGCTTACTGCATTCGATGTTCCCAAGGTTTTCCCCATCTAAGTACTGAACGGGCATAATATTGCTTAACTTCGGTGATCGAACGAGAAGCGGTCTTTTTCATTGATGTAAGTTTCTTTTAATTTTTCATAGTATATGTGTGCGTACGTGTGAGCGTTATATATTTTTTACAGTGTGGTTCACCCTTTACAAGGCCCGTGAGCCACACGAGGTAGAGGGTAACGTTAGGAGAACATTTGTGTGTATAGGAGTGGAAGATAAAAGGTTAACTCTACCCTTGAACAGGTTAAGATTGTAGTGACCAGGAAAACATCCTCATGGGAGTCGGTTCCACTGAGCAGTCGTTCGCTGGAAGAAGCTGCTCGAGTGGAACTTATTTCTCTCCATTGGCATACGGAGGGAATGTTGCTAGTCTGCTACTATGTAAGTGACATGTCGAGTTCTCGCCGTCTAGATTATATATATATATATATATATATATATATATATATATATATATATAAAGTAAGAAGAGTAAGATATATAATTCGGTGTTCTTATTGATATTTCTTATTTATATTTTTGCAAAATAGTGCTCAATGTAAAAAATAAATTCGCTTGATGATGAAAGAGAACTAATGTTTTTAATTTAATTAGAAAATTAAATTTTAAGTTTTTTGAAACATGGTTATTACTGTGTAGCGAAAAAACATATTTTAAATCAGTTATTTTATATATATATATATATATATATATATATATATATATATATGTGTGTGTGTGTGTATTTATGTGCATATTTAGACAGTATATCTTTATTTAAACATGTTACATTGAATAATATATACACAAAATCAAACTACCGGCATTAAAAAAAATTTATTACGCATATAGCAGCAATATATTAAAATGCATATGACGTTTAATACCATTTTTTATTTCTTCCAATTTCCATCCATCTCTCTTAGAGTGAAACGCATGTTTTGCAAAACATTCCAGACCTACAAGGGATAAATTTAAATTTTTTAAATAATTACAGAGCGCGTTTCTGAGTGTTTTGAAAAATCACCATCGCAACGGAGTGAAGATTTAATCGCAGCTACAATAAATTTGTCTTTGTTATTTACCCCTGAAGATAATCGTGGAAAAGATCGAAAATCCTCGGGTTAACAAAAACTACGTCGCCTTCTTTTATGAATTTCATCTTAGCATCAAGAAACTGATGAGACAACTCGAAAGGGATAGTATTAAATTGAATAAACACAATATTTCTATATTATTTTATGTAACACACACACATATATATATATATATATATATATATATATATATATATATATATATATATATATATATGGTGGTACTCGCTTGGAAAAACCTTAGATATTTCGAATTGTAGTAAAACAAACCAGTACCCAAGGAAAAATGAAGAATATAAAAAAGAAAGAACCGAGAACATGAAACAAAAGCGAAAACAATCGTCCAGAGTTCAAGCTCAAATTTCAGCATTACCCTGACGATCCATCTAGGTGAAACCTAGGTAGGTTTGCCTGGCTCATTAGGTTAATCTTATATATATATATATATATATATATATATATATATATATATATATATATATATATGTATATATATATATATATATATATATATATATACGGGGTGAGTGAAAAATAACTCCCTATTTTATGTATGAGTGGTCAGACAGGATTCCTGAGCAACACCCTGTGACTACAAGAAGTATGTCTTTCATACTACAAGAATTTCTGGTGAAATCATTTGACGCGATTCTTGGGCGACTCAAGAATCTGGTAGCGAAATCTGGTGCCCATATTCAATTCTAAATAAAACCTCATGCTAAATGCTTTCCTCTCATATCCATTTTTTGTAAAAATTAGAGTTAAATGGGGAATTACTTTTCCATTACCGTGTATATATATATATATATATATATATATATATATATATATATATATATATTGAACAATAAAAAAATAAAAATCTTTAGACACATGTAGATTAATATTCTTTCGGTTTTTTTTTTATTATTTAATTTAGATTCCTCGACTAGTTTCGGCCGAAATGGCCATCATCGGGAGGAGAAATATTTCTGCTTGCTGCTAGCACTAAACTACAGAAATGAGTCTTTTGCTGGAGAAAATGAACTTTTGTCTGTAGTTTTCATTTGTTTTTTTTATATTTTTTTATCATTTTAACATGAATCTTTTAACATTCCTTGTGTTGGTCAAACAGTCTCTTTTAAGTTGTTATTTGAGATAAGAGCTGGATAGATACATGCTGCTCTGAATTCTCTGGTAAGTTTGACAGTTTTATTGGTCCTGGAGAGGGGATGTGTCTCTGTTTAGTGTTTGTGTGTGTGTGTTATTTGGTTCTTAGGGACTGAGTGAGTATGATATGTATAAGCGTGTGTATTGCTGTGGGTGTGTGTTATCATTTGGCTCATTAGGGAGTGAGTGAGTATGATGTGTGTAAGTGTGTATATTCGTGTGGGTGTGTGTATAAGTGTGAGGCCTCCAGACCTCTGTAAGCATGTCTGTCTTGTGTGGGTGAGAAATGTGGGTAGGTTTTGATTTGTTGAGTTATATATTGCTACTATCTATATTGTTAAATTTATGGTTTAGCCCGGCTGGATATTTTGTTTTTAGACGTTGTATCTACTTATTTTAATGGAACGCTAAAATCTTTCTAATGTTGTCTGCTCTGAACTTTTCTATTCTCTCAACTATAGTGAATTTGGCATCGGTTTTGAAATCGTGCTTTTCCAGGCGGAAATGTTGTTCTACAGGTAATAATTTTTCATGGGGAGTCGACTTAATTCGATTACGATAATTATTAATTCTGTAGTGAAAGGGCCATTCAGATTTTCCTGCATATTGTTTCTGGCATAGTGTGCATTCTAGGAGGTAAATTATGTTATGACTTCTACAATTAGAATCGTGGTAGATTTTGAAAGTAGATTTAGTGACTGAGCTAGTGAATGAATTCGTGTGTTTAATGTGGTTGCAGCATAAACTTCTTTTGTTGTTACATGGTTGGGAAAATCCTGTTGTTTTTGTTCTTAGTTTATTACGGATTACCTTGTCCACTGAAATATGGTTACTACCTATGATTTCTTTTAGGTTCTTAGGTCTACGATATGCAAGAAGGCCGGGTTCCTTACACAATTTTTTTAGGTCTGGTTTGAGATGTTTGATTATTTGGGATAGTGGAGGCAGAGTGGGATTGAAAGTGGTTACTAGAGGGATGCGGCTAGATTTATTTTTAATCTTGTACATTAGGGTGTCTTCTCTACGCGTGGAAATTGCTTTATTTATTTGTTCCCTGATTAGGTGTTGTTTATAGCCACGTGTTGTGAATTGATGCTCCAGATTTTCAATGTGTTTATTTAATTCTTCATTTTTGGAACATATCCTTCTGAGTGCTTGTGAATAGGGAAGGTTATATATATATATATATATATATATATATATATATATATATATGTATGTGTGTGTGTGTGTGTGAGAGAGAGAGAGACAGAGAGGTTGAAAACTTTGCGTGCGTGAGATGGATATTATGCCTGCTTCATAATTCCTCCTAAGATTTTTATTATGAAAATATTTTAAAATCTTCACGGAATCAATACTAGACCTGACTTCTTTAGTATTTCCCCTTTTCTAGCGAGATTAATACTCGACAAGCGTACATATAAATTTTAGATCAAAATAGAATTCTTTTTATTTTTCAATTTTCATTCAAAATACTCAAATTTTAGGAATACGTTTTGCCAACGTCGCCCACGTGACGACAACGGTACCATGTTTAAACGGAACGCTGATCATATAAAACTTTCAGTTATCTGTTTTGGATAAGTCTTGTTCTTATGTCCATCGTCTTTGTCATGTTCAATTGATAATGTTAATTATATTTTATGAATATGTCCTGAAGATGGTTTATTAGACCGAAACGTCCGACGTTGACATTATATTAACATTAAAACAGCATAATTGCATATAAGGATTTTTGTTTGTTTTTTCCGTATATTTTTCTTCATACTGTCGGATCTATATCCATATATTTGCTTATATATATATATATATATATATATATATATATATATATATCATCATTTATTTTCTAAGCGCATTTTACGACGCAGTGGTCACAATACTCATTTATTTATTTCAGCCTGCGGCACCGTTCTTCCAGTTCACCTATTCATATCATAAAACTGACACATAAGTGGTTATCCCTGGCGTGGTTTATCCTCCACTCAGTCTAGCATGATGTCCTTATCGAAGCCGCCTTGTTGCATAATATGCCGAGGCTTCCTTAGGTCTATCCACTCGGTCATTGTTCAGAGGGTAAACTTACTGCGATATATCCAGGTCTCGAAAGGATCAATCCGCTTTCTTTCCTTCTTGGCCAGTGCCCATGAGTCTCTCCTGTAGCTGAAGATAGGGAAATCACTGCCGCTTAGTAATTTCAACTTTAGGCAGACGTGTGACTATATGAAAAATAATTTGAAAGAAATGATCAAAATCAACCACTTTCAGTGTGTGGATAATATAAGCACAAATGCAGACATATTCTAATTTCTTTGTCCCTCCCACTACTCGATAAATTTTTACCTCTAATCATTTCTATTCATAGAAACAGACGATTACTTTGCCGCCAAAAATCCCCACCCACAAAAAAAAAAAGAAATGTAAGCATGTAATATTAGTTACTTTCCCCCACTCCACCAAAAAAGAAGCCATTTTCAAGTTTACAAATGTGGAGAACCGTGTTTAATAAGACTTGGCTAAATTTAGGAAATATCTGGTCAGGTCAATTTACCAGTTTTCAAATCTAAGATGGATGTTAATAAGAAAAAAAAAGAAAAAAAAAAGAGAAAATAAATTTTAAAATCCACCAATCAATTTCCATCCTTTACTCCGCAGGGGTCATTGGCGAACATCATGAGCCAAAACCCAAGGCAAGTGTCCAAGACAGACACTTAAAGAGAAAAAAAATAGAGACGTTGGTCGCTGTTTTCTCGTCTGGCAGTAAAACAATTGCCAACGAAATAAATGCATCAGAAGCAAATAAAAATTATGCCAGATGGAAAAAGTTGTAATAATAATAATAATAATAATAATAATCCTATTATAATTATATCTGTTCCTCCCTTCATTTGTTCGCACGGCTGTTATGCCCTGCCAATGCCTCATAAATAATGGAGTATTCCATTTGGATCGCGTGGAAAGAGAAAAGACTTATCAGAGACGCTACTTGGTTTCAGTGAAAAAAAAAGAAAGATAGAAGGTAGATAGATAACGTATCCTGCTAATACCTTACCTATAATAGACTATTTGGTAAAAAGAAAAAAAATCAAATACGCTACTTGGTTTCAGTGAGAAAAGGAAATAACGAACGGAAGATAGAAGTATTTAAAGTCTGTCTCAGTGAAATGGAAAAAAGCTGCCAATTTCCAATCTTTTCATTTGTACCCACTTCTTAAAATATTGGCTAACACTCATATTTACGATTGTTATTGCAATGTTTGTTAAAGTTGTTAAGCTCAAATATTTAACGATGCTGTAGGGGAATTTCTACGGATATTTTATTGTCGCGGAACTCGCCCCGAGCTGATTCAATCATTATCTGAAGAATTAAGTAAGATTCATTAGCATGCTAAAATAGGAAAAAGTATGAAATGTTCACTGGTCAAAAGTAGTAGTTGTAGTAGTAATAATAATAATAATAATAATAATAATAATAATAAGAAGAAGAAGAAGAAGAAGAAGAACAAACCGTATTAGCCATAAACATCTTGGCTGTCCCTGGGGTGCAATGCAATTTCAATATAGTTAACTGCACCATGGCTGACATTAAGAGAATGGACGTGTTGTGACCGAGGAAAAAGTTTTCTGGAAAAGAATAACAAAAAACGAAATTTGAAAATGGAACGATAAAAAAAAGGAAGAACATAAAAGATTCACCAGCGGCATGTAGTAAGTAATCAACTGCTAGTGGGGAGCTACAAGGGAATCAATTTGAATCGCTCGTGAATCAAAGGACTACAACATACACTCTATAGCACCGTATTTATAGGAATTGGGACATGCCCATTATCGTCTATAGTTACGGTATAACAGCACGTCAGAACAAGAAAGCTTCTCACTTGTTACCGCATGCATCATCATAAGGCTGATGTTGATCGGCTGTATGTGCCCAGATCCGAATGAGGTAGAGGATTATTTCAACTAGATTTGTCTTACAAACCACAACAATCGGTCTTCAAAGATACCTGGGAACTACAGAAGACTGTATGACTATCTGTGTCAAGCAACATGAAAGAAATAAGAAACTTTATTCAGTAATAAAGGAAGCCAACACTTTCAAAAGGGAATTTCAGGTGAGTGAAGAATTGCAAGGAAACCATGATACAACGACTGCAGCGTCAAAGAACCTAAAAAAGAAAGCAAATACAATGTATCAAATGCAGAAACAATGGCAAGATAAGCACTTCATGGTCAATATTCTCCCCGTAACAAACAAACTGATGTAGACAAACCCCGTACTCAACCAGTTACGTAGTGTAGGTTATATTCTTGCTGCACAGGACCGATGCTTGCTAACTAGAAATTTCCAAGCACTCATACTGAAAAATTGTGTTCGCCGAAAATGCTTGTTCTGTGATAAATATCCAGAAACAATTGGCGATCTTGTATCAGGCTGCAAGGTATTGGCACCCACTGAAACCCGGCATGACAGTGTGGGCCAAAATTTGCATTGGAAAAATATGCAACTTTTACGGAAAGGAAACTGAAAAGAATTGGTATGAACACCATCCAGACTCGGTTACAAGGATACGATCTGTAACAATTTTATGGGATTTTACAATACACACAGAACAATCAAAGATAATCGCCCAGACATAGTGACCAGAAACCAACAAAAAACAGAATATGCCTTCTTATTGACATGGCGCTCTCTGCAGACTGTAATGTATTTTTGAAGATCTTCAAAAAATATCGAAGTACAAGGAATTGAAATCGAAATCTCAAATATTCGGCATATAAGGACAACAACAATTCCAGATATAGTTGGAGCCCTCGGTTTGATTGGAAAGGTTTCCGATAGACTCATTGAATGGATTCTTGGTAGCCCATACCTTAAAGAAATACCAAAAAATTGTGCTCACATGTAGAGCTCACACCTTACGAAGGGCTTTATCTATGTAAAATGAGTATGATCTTTTTTTTAAATCCCCAGTGGAAAACAACATGATACCATTTGTGACCTTAGGTCTCTGATTTGGACACGGAAAGAAATGAGTATAGAAAGGAAATAATAATAATAATAATAATAATAATAATAATAATAGCTCGTATATCATTTGATGATAATTGATTGGCAGTGTTATATCTGTTCCTCCCTTCATTTGTTCGCACGGCTGAAATCGAAATCTCAAATATGCGGCATATAAGGACAACAACAATTCCAGATGTAGTAAATATACAGAAACAATGGCAAGATAAGCACTTAGATGTAGGGATATATATATATATATATATATATATATATATATATATATATATATATATATATATATACTATTCCAGGATCATATATATATATATATGATTGATATATACATGTTTGAGATTAGTAATGGTAATATTAGCCGTTTACTTATATGGCACCAATCGGTATTCAATGTACTAGTAATTGTAATATAATAGGTCGAGTTTCACAGCAAAATTGTCCAAACCGTTGTATCTTAGAAAGGATTAAAGATATCTTACTGGAATTCTCCGACGTTTTTATAGCTCTATTGGACTCTACTTTTGAGCAATAAGAATGTATAATTACTGTCCAAGCTAAACAGAAGAATTGTGATCAAATCGATCATAATGAAAATGAAAATTGTCATTGTCATCGATCATAATGAAAATGACATGCTCACCACTAATTAATCATAGCTAATGATCGGAAGCTCATGAAGGATTGAAATGAAGCGCAAATACTGCTCTGAAGAGGAGTGAAAGATGCAAGACATCCAGATCCGGCAACAAATGGCCATGCCAAAGTTTTCGGCCGACTCATATAAGCCAAGACAGATCTTAAAACAGAAAAAAATGTCATGACTACGATGTTAGAATTTACCTTAGATGTAGGGATATATATATATATATATATATATATATATATATATATATATATATACTATTCCAGGATCATTTCCCAACTTATTCAAGATGATCTTTGCCCACTCCAACCTTCTAACTTTTTGTTCTGAAATAATAAGTTGCCTCGTAGGTTTCACTTACGATTTTATCTCCAAGTCTTTTTCCACTGCTCGTTCGGCTGTTATAGATGATACACCTCTCTTACGTGTCTAAGGAATTGAGTTGGATCTTTTCTAATTGACCTCTTTAGCTCTAAATTGAGATGACGATCCCTCTTCCTGTTGTGACTTCCTGATCCAGTTTTCATCTTTACCGTTCCCTCTTTTTAAAACTTATTCACCGTTCTTCTGATAGTTTATGAATGGAATTTGAAGATGGAAGTCGAGAGTATGAATGTTTGTACCATTACTGAACGCCTGAATGATCTTTTTCCTCTCGCCATTACGTATTTGTTAACGTCAAAAAACGACATTATTACGTCATTATTTTTGCGCCAACCTAATAACATATGTGAGAAAACGACATTATTTTTGCACCAACCTAATATTATGTTAATGCTATGGTTTTGTAGCAGCTTGCACGGTTGGATGAAACTACTTCTAGCGCAGCCTATTCTATATTCAGTTTCCTGATCTCTTATACTGAATTTGTTATATAAAATCCACACACAGGTATTTGCAATATTTATTATTTATTAATCCCGTGCCTTGAATTCTATTATAACTTCCAGGCAATATTTTTTGTTTTGGGGTTGTTTAACATGACTCCTATTTCTTGGAACAATTAGTACAGAATGCAGATATTTTTTTCAAGATCATTCTTATCCCAACTGATGGGCTACAATAAATATCCCATTTACATGTTTGTCATCTGCTTAAACCATAACCTGTTGGACATGTCCGTAGTAGCTGACTGTCCATCTCTGTTCATGATCGGTTGTGTGACACTATTTGGCTTGCCAAAAGGGAGAAAGAAGGAAAAAGGAAAAGGGAAAGGCGAGAATTAAATTTAGGTGATAAGAGGCCATCACGAAAAGGACACTGAGCGGTGTTATTTTTCTGACAAGGAAAAGTGGTAAGATTTTTTTTTATTTCCATTGCCGAGAAGTCGAAAAAGGAAGATACTGGAATTAATCTGATTTATGTTACGGGGCGGGTGAAAATTCCAGGTTGGCCAAATAACCTCAGAGACATAATTCTAAATAGATAAACTTTTAACTGTGTCGCAGGAATGCCCATTTGAGGCCTCCCACAAAATCCAAAAGAGATAAAAATTAAATAGGTCATCCGCTGACCGAGAAACAAAAATGTCCACTGACCACCATGAAGTAGAGGTTAAGCCTTTGTCGTTGGGAAGATATCGTTTGGACAAGGCATCTGTTTTGTGTTGAAATTCGGCTATGACAGCGAAACTATTTTATCGGATCAGAAATTGGCACTAAGAATGAAAATACGTCTAAAATGGCCAGCCGCTTGGTGACGGCGAAAAGCTAATTGACAAATTCCAGATTGGCCAAATAACCTACAGGGCAGAATTCTAAATAGATAAAAATTATTTAGGTCGCAGAAAATGTCCGTTGGATCAACCGCAGAATTACAAAAAAAAAACCAAAAGACTAAAACATTAGTTATCTAAGGAAAGGTCGTTTGGAAAAGGCATCTGTTTGTCTACATGTTTGTCATCTGCTTAAACCATAACCTGTTGGACATGTCCGTAGTAGCTGACTGTCCATCTCTGTTCATGATCGGTTGCAGTTGGGGAAGAATCATGACTAGATACAGAGTGTTTTTATTCTTTTAACTTTGAAGGCAACTTGGGAGTCATGTCTAGATGTTTGCGAAGACAATCATTCGTAGAAAATCTAAGCAGACAGCGTTGACTGATCTGGATGTATTCGTAACTAGGTTCCGCCCTTTGCAGTTTATTCAAAGCTAGAAAATATTTTTAGATTGCAAGAAAGCTTTGGAGATAATAATGATTTAGCGATACAAGTCTTAATTAATCCATAGCAGGGGAGAAAAGAGGTGGATTATCTATCTATCTATCTATCTATCTATCTATCTATCTATCTATTTCAATCTTTTATAAGTAGCCAATTCTGTTCATATCTATCTATCTATCTATCTATCTATCTATCTATTTCAATCTGTTATAAGTAGCCAATTCTGTTCATATCTCTCTCTCTCTATCTATCTATCTTTTTAAGGCTGATTATATCTATCTATCTATCTATCTATCTATCTATATTTTTAAGACTGATTATATCTATCTATCTATCTATCTATCTATCTATCTATTTCAATCTGACACAAGTAGCCAATTCTGTTCATCTCACTCTCTCTATATATAAGGCTTAAAATGCCTGCCTATCTATCTATCTATCTATCTATCTATCTATCTATCTATCTATCTAAGGCTGATTATTTCTATCTATCTATCTATCTATCTATCTATCTATTTATCTCAATTTATTCATATCTATCTATCTATCTATCTATCTATCTATCTATCTAAGGCAGATTATTTCTATCTATCTATCTATCTATTTATCTCAATTTATTCATATCTATCTATCTATCTATCTATCTGTCATAAGTAGCCATTTTGTCTTTATGTCTATCTATCTATCTATCTATCTATCTATCTGAGTGACTCTTTTCATTCTATTCTTTTACTTGATATGTTTTTGTCCCTTTGTTTTTTAGTTTCCCCCTTTCTATTTCTTAACTTATTGCATTTTCTATTTTTTCTTGCTTTTATTTGAACTTATTTTTCTAATCAATGCCTTCCTTATTTTCTCCCTTCCGTCTCTTTTTATTTTTGCGATGTCTTTTCTATATTCTTTCATTCTTTCATTCTTTCTTTCTTTCTTTCTTTCTTTCTTTCTTTCTTTCTTTCTTTCCACGCCTTGTAAAATTCCACATTGCACACACTCTCTCAAACAATTTTCGGAAAACCTTTCCAAAAATCGTTCAGGCATTCCTCAAAGCGACACATTGGCTGTTCACTTAAACTCGCGTTCTCTGATGTTATTGTTATTGCCACTTTTGTTACCGATTTTGCGGTATTTCCAAGATCTTTAAATCACCCTATGGAAATCAACGAGCAGAATGTAATGTCACAAGTCATCACTTCACCGAGACGGGAAGAGGAGAGTCGGGTGCAATGAAGTGAAGTGATTCACCCCACCAAACTCCCGTCCCCTAAACCGCATCTCAGCCCTCAGAAGTACAGCATTGGCGCATAGGATAGAAAAGAACTGCGATTTAGTGTGTATGCTTTTCAATATAGCCAGTATCGGGACATTTGATTTTTGGGGGTGCAGATTGTAGGAAGCAAAATGAGGTAAGCCCCCACCCACGTCTCGGTCTTGTAAGTATTTGATATCTTTCAGCTGGTCTGAGTGTGGAGAAAAAGGAGTCTTGTGAAAGAAAGGGTCTTTTGTTCCGGGTCTGGTCGGCTTGTTATATTTTCGTTTTATGATTGATGTCTGAGTGTAGATGTGTGCACTTTTTGCGTTTCATTGTCTTGTACGTTAAAAGCTTTTTCTCTGAAAGTTTCAATAATGGTTTCTCAAATGAAGGAATAACAGAAGCGGGAGAATGGAAGACAATGCTAGTGTGAATAATTAAGGAAAAAAAAGAAAAGTAAAAATAATAAAAGTGAAAATCTGATAAGATTAAATTTGTGCGGAGGGGGGGAGAAAGAAACATAGGAATAAGAATGGAATAAAAGAAAGAAAGAAAGAAAGATCTAGTGCCGGAATATATGGGAAAATATTCGAAAAAGCCAAAACAATAGAGAGAGAAGATGAGAAGAAGTATGACATGAAATGGACCAGCTTGAAATGAAAAAAGGTTATAAAAATAAGATGAGAGATAATAAGCAAGAAAAGAAGAAGAAGAAGAAGAAGGAGAAGAAGGAAGAGAGAGAGATAGAAATAGAGAGAGAGAGAGAGGGAAGTTTGAAGAAGAATGAAATGAAGAAATCGAAAGAGCGCTAAATACGAAAAAACAAAAATGATAAATTAGAATAAGTAAGAAGAATAAAATCAGAGGAATTGTTGGTTGGTCGTTTTTGCTTAGTTTTGGGTTATTTAATGCCGAAATTTAAATATTTGGATTTTGGTTGGTTGATTTTGTTTAGCGGCATATCAAACTCTATGGGTTATTTAATGCCGAAATCTAAATATTTGGATTTTGGTTGGTTGATTTTGTTTAGCGGCATATCAACATCTATGGGTTATTTAATTCCGAAATCTAAATATTTGGATTTTGGTTGGTTGATTTTGTTTAGCGGCATATCAACCTCTATGAGTTATTTAATGCCGAAATCTAAATATTTGGATTATGGTTGGTTGATTTTGTTTAGCCGCATATCAATCTCTATGGGTTATTTAATGCCGAAATCTAAATATTTGGATTTTGGTTGGTTGATTTTGTTTAGTGGCATATCAATCTCTATGGGTTATTTAATGCCGAAATCTAAATATTTGGATTTTGGTTGGTTGATTTTGTTTAGCCGCATATCAACATCTATGGGTTATTTAATGCCGAAATCTAAATATTTGGATTATGGTTGGTTGATTTTGTTTAGCAGCATATCAATCTCTATGGGTTATTTAATGCCGAAATCTAAATATTTGGATTTTGGTTGGTTGATTTTGTTTAGCGGCATATCAACCTCTATGAGTTATTTAATGCCGAAATCTAAATATTTGGATTATGGTTGGTTGATTTTGTTTAGCAGCATATCAACCTCTATGGGTTATTTAATACCGAAATCTAAATATTTGGATTTTGGTTGGTTGATTTTGTTTAGTGGCATATCAATCTCTATGGGTTATTTAATGCCGAAATCTAAATATTTGGATTTTGGTTGGTTGATTTTGTTTAGCGGCATATCAACCTCTATGGGTTATTTAATGCCGAAATCTAAATATCTGGATTTTGGTTGGTTGATTTTGTTTAGCGGCATATCAACATCTATGGGTTATTTAATGCCGAAATCTAAATATCTGGATTTTGGTTGGTTGATTTTGTTTACCCGCATATCAACATCTATGGGTTATTTAATGCCGAAATCTAAATATCTGGATTTTGATTGGTTGATTTTGTATATTTTTTAGCACTAGACAACCCTTTAGCGTCCTAGTGCCTTTATTGCCTTCCCTGGGGGTGAAATGTTTTCACAAAATATGATTAGAAATGAAAGTTTTAAGTAAAAAGAAATGACGGTAACTAAAAAAAAAAATCGAAAAAAGATGGACAAAGCCACAGGGTTATATAAGAAAGAGAGAAAGATTCTTCGGGAAGAAAATCCAAAATAAACACCTAAATAAAATATTGAAAAAGTCCTATTAAAAGAATAAAAGGTATTGATAATAAATGGCAGATTACCGGTTGGCCATGGTGTCAGCCACTTCATATTCTGTAAAAAAAACTACTTGCTACGGGAACCACAGCAGCTACACTTTGTCGAAAGCTGTGACTACGGACTTCTTAGTCGAGTCTACGGAACTTGAGTGGCAGTGAGTATAACAGAACGTCTGTAAATTACTGTCCTTAAAATCTCGGCATTCGTTTGAATAACACAACCGTTCAGAACCTTGTCTACTGGTATAAGAATATTCATTTAACCAATATTGTCAACATTGAAGGACCATCGACGCATTACACCCCAAACGTGCAGTTATTATCCGAAAGGATAACCTACAACATCAGCCGCTTTCGATCCGGTCATTCTCAAACATCTTTAATTGAATAAAAATGATTCACACGCGTCTCCGTGAAATTACACCTGTTGGCACCCGACACTTATACTGTTTCTTTTTTCGCCATTAACACCTTATGAAACTTTTTAAGACTACCAGAAGGACTGGAGATTTGATTCAGGTGAAGAGAATCATAAAAATGAACCATGTCATTTGATTTTCAAAGACATGCTATACCATCTGGTTTATGTGTAATTGAAATAAAATCACCTTTCAACAAGACAACGATTCAAAACGCTCTTCTAAATTATGCTGCAATTACCTCGAGTTCAAAAAAAGGAACAAAATTTTGGAGATAATTATATAGCCACTTAGATCCCATCTCCTAACGTCTCACTCATTGAATTAGTATGGAATGAATTTGATAGGAAAGTTTGAAGTAAATACTCAAATAGTGGGAGTGGGTTTTGTCAGTTCTTGAAGAATAGTTGCGAAAGTCTGCAATCTATATTTTTAAACTGCTGGGAAGAATGCTAAGAATTTGTAAATCAGGAATTAGGACAGTTGGTGGTTTTATTGGCGAAAAAAGAATATGATGCTGTTGTATGATATTTTTTATAGTTAAGTGTTTGTTTCTTGTCAAAATAAAAAAAATGTACTGTAGGTAATAAAATTTTATCTTTGACTTTAAAAAAAATACAAAAATTATCTCAATTTAAGATGTTTATTAAAGAAATACAGGGTAGCCCCAAACTTTTTGCCTGTAGTATAAATAATGATAATTCCTCATCCCCAAAATTCAAACAGAAATATTCAAATACTCTGTCAGCAAATTCACGACCTACCATGGTACAAACACTTGAAGAACCTGGAGGTCACAAGAACCGAAACGTTATGATAGCAACAATAAAGATGAGGACAATAGTACGAAAGTAAATAATTATAATAATGATAATTTATGATCCTAGAAATTCAGACATAGATTACAAGTGTTTTTTTTGTTTTTTGTTTTTTCTCAAAATAACATATAATCCTTCATAAACCGAGTCTTTCGAAAACTCTGAAGCTCTGTTATCCATATATGCATATTGTTCTTATTTTTTAGTAAATTCTTTAAGCATTTAACCCCCCACCCAAGCAGAGCTGTAGAGCCATTAGTATGTTGGAGGTGCGGAAAGTGAAAGTGAGGGAAAAACCTGTGTATAGAGGGGATAGAGGAAAGGTTAAAAGAAGAACTGGGATCTATGCAACAGAAGTTGGCGATTGACGTTGCATTTAAATGTTTGAAGATTTTATTTTATCGGGGAAGCAAGTAAGAGGAAGGGAGCTCGACTGTCGGGAAGCGCGTGAAAAGCAACTGCTGGAGTAGAAGTGTTGGTTGCATTTAACTATTTCAACAGTAAAAAGGTGGGACCTAGATGCCAGTCTAGTAGCACGCTTAAATTCATGTAGTTGGGGAAGATAGGCCATCCGAACAGTTGCCAATAAAAAAAAAAAAAAGAAAAGAAAAACATTTGTAGAAAAGACAGAGGCAAGTCGCATGACGTCTGTTAGGGAGTAACTGAAATCAAGATATCAAGTCAGGGCCGATTACACTGCAGATCCTTCTTTGGACTGCTTAATTATTCCTCCCGGTTCCACTGAATCCAATTAAATTGCCCGGTCCAGTGATTGGACTCCCTATAAGTACGTCACTAAATTCATTAACCCTGTTTTAATCCCTTAGGATATTGCAGCGTGGCACAACAACAAAGACAAGGACAATAGTCCTCATGTAAACAGGGCAAGTAATGATAACCCCGCATCCCAGAAATTTAGACGAAGATGCCCAAATATATTGAATATGTTATCAAAATATCTACTAAATCACAATAGCCACGTCAAAATAGGCAGCTCTTTTCAGGCTATTACATTTCTACTTTCCGGTCTTGTATATTCAACAGCTAGGAATTGTTTATCAATCAAACAGGTTTCAGTTTTATTAAAGCTTCATCAATTCTCAATTCAACAGGCTGACGACCGCCAAACATAAATACTGTCTACTAGACACCCACTCCACAGCACACACTTATGAATATACATTACCATCTGGATCTCACATATACAAACTAGAATTATGATACAATTACATATATACAGCAATATTTACATTTTTTTTTTCAGATTGAAATCCGTTAATTACTTGGGGCTTCGAAAGGATGCGTCGTCTCTCCTTGAATTCAGATTCTCATAAATCATGCTAACATTGTTTAATAAGTCAAATTTTTTTTTAAGCGTTTCACCCCAAGCAAGGCGAGAAGCCACTAAGACGCAAGAGGTTACAGAAGATTTGGAGCAAGATCAGATAGGAATGATAGAGGAAAGGATGAGGAGAAAGATAGTGGATAGATCAAGGCAACTGAAGATATCGATTGACATTACATTTGAATAGTTAGAGATTATAGTTCTCAGGGAAACAGGAATAGAGAAGCAAGTTCCACAGGCGAGAGGTGCGGGACATGAAGCTATTGGAGTAGAAAAGACGGATACATTTAGGAGTTTCGATAGTGAAAGGGTGAGAGCGGGATGCCAGCCTCGTAGGGCGCTTTAACTCATGAAGTCTGGGAACCAGTGAATGCAGCTCCTCGGAACAATTACCATGAAAGTATTTGTAAAAAAGACAGAGAGAGGCGACGGCGTGTCTGTGAGAGAGTGACTGTAGACAAGATGCCAGATCAGGGCCAATTATATTGCATATCCGCCTCTGGATCTTATCAAGAACCCCGAGGCAAACAGAACGAGCTCCAGACCATACATAGCAGCAATACTCCATGCAAGGGCGAATTGTTGATTTGTAGATCTGGTGGATCGATTCCGGGGAGAAAACTTTCTTTGCGGAGGACGAAGCAATTGACTTAATGTATTTGTTCCATCTCAGGTCAGCAGTCAAGAGTGCTTTCGAGAAGTTGAGCGTCAGACATTCTAATGGAGGGCAGGGAAGAATCACTGTGGTGACTGATGTCCGTAAAGTCTGATTAACCAATGAAAACCAAACAAGACGAAAATAAAAAGTAGAAGAAATTTTTTCTTGTTTTTTCTCTTCTTATTCTGTGATGAAACTTTAATAAAATGGAAACATGTTCGAGTGATAAACGCGTCTAATTCCGACCAATATTTGATTAGCATTTGATCGCAATTCTTTTAGCAGTTAGTAAATATGCAAGCCCGTACTACATCAAATAATAAACGGTTTTATTTAAGTTATGAACGACTTGCAAATGACATGAACAGCACGGCCGAATACAGTTATTAACGACGAAAAAGGGACGAGGAGTCCTAATTGGAATTCATCTGGTTCGAATAACGAAAACGGTCTACTCTTTTCTAAAACTGAATGCCACCGACAATGCGCATATAACGACCAAATCCCTTTGCCTTGTCTTGTCTCTTCCTGGCTGGTGAAAACGTGTCGGTGGGCAGCTGAGGACGTGGGCTAGCACAATCAAGGATGACCTAGCAGTACATCGGATCCACAAGTAGTTGGTCTTCGACGATGGAATCGCGATTGGGTCGCCATTTCGTGTGACCTGGCACCGGATCGGCGAGCGTCAGGAGCGATAGTCCGTGATGCTGTACTTGCTCGGGAGGAAGCCGGTTCAACCCGACCAGGATGAAAGCCGATACAAGTCAAGTCAAAAGTCAAGTCTTAAAGATTTGTACCTCGACATGTGACGACGAGCAAATGTCTCGCCAATGATCGTTCTGGTGTGATTACTTCAACAATGAAAATTTGAGTGACCGCTCTTGATTTTCTAGTTGCGTTACATGCTTTTCGTGTAATTAAGTTTCGTAAATAGATTACGTCTTTTCCCTTTATATGTCCATGTTCATCGTTGGAATATGTATATTTTTTAACTTTGCCAAAACAACTTTGCTGAATATATTACACTATATACTTTTGAAAATAAAAGAACAAAATTATATTGATTTTTTTTTGCTTTTATTACAAAATTAAACAGACGGTTGATTAGAGATAATATTTCCAGAGAATAGAATGAGTATATTTTAAATGTAAAATATACCATTGTATAAAATATCAGGTCATCTCATAAGTTATGTCCGAATTTTAACTTTTTGTTAAAATGAACGAAATTTAAAGAGTATTTTATAATGTCTAATGGAGCTTTATTTTTGTTTGGATGCATTTAAACTGATCAAATTTTATTTCAGAGAACAACAAAATTAAATTTTGTTTGATTAAAACCCTGCTAACATGGAAGTACCCAAGAATCATTTGAGGCACATAATGCTTTATGAGTTCTAGAAAGGAAACCCAGCAGCCGAAGCGGCTAGAAACATTCACTCAGTTTATGGAGAGGAATGTGTGAATGAAAGAACTTTCAGAAGATGGTTTGCAAAATTCAGAGGTGGAGATTTCACCCTTGAAGATGAAGATCGAACCGGACGTCCAGTTGAGTTTGATGAAAAGCTTCCTGAAGCAGCCCTTGAAGAAAATCATGCTTTATCAGTTGAGGAATTGGCAGTGGATCTCAGTTCAAACCATAAAAAATAGCTTCAACAACTTGGAAAAGTTCCTAAACTTGGAAAATGGGTGCGTCATGAATTGTCTGAAAACAACCTCAAATCCCGAGTTGACATCTGCTCTTCTCTCCATTCTCGCCAAACTGTTTCACCTTTTTTGGATAGACTTGTGACTGGCGACGAAAAATGGAACTTTTATCGAAATGTTAAGCGTCGTAGACAGTGGCTTGGTAAAGGGGAAGGACCCCAGCCACAGCCGAGAAGGGAACTTCATGGGCAAATGGGTCTTCTTTCAATCTGGTGGGATCGCCAAGGAATAATCCACTTTGAATTCTTACAACCTAATGCAACAATTAATGCTCAAATATACTGTCAGCAATCAGAGCGTTTGAACCAAGCTTTGAGGGAAAAAAAAGACCTGCTCTAGTGAATCGAAAAGAGGTGATGTTTCATCAGGACAATGCGCGACCCCACACAACAAGAATCACGTCACAAAAGATCGAAGAACTTGGTTAGGAGAAAATTCCACATCCACCTTATTCTCCCGATCTTGCTCCTTCAGACTACCATTTGTTTCGTAGCTTACAGAATCATTTGGAAGAAACAGCTTTTGTAACACAGGAAGAGGTTAAAACTGACATTTGTGAGTTCTTCGAATCAAAGCCAAAAGAATTTTACAGTAATGGAATTAGTAAGCTTGTTAATA
The DNA here is from genome assembly GCA_963932145.1 of Acanthosepion lycidas. NCBI lineage: Eukaryota > Metazoa > Mollusca > Cephalopoda > Sepiida > Sepiidae > Acanthosepion > Acanthosepion lycidas. The sequence goes on along the minus strand of OZ010602.1, from coordinate 53,431,191 downwards.
GATGGAAGGAAGTCATAGATAATCAGGGAAAATACATTGTTGATTGAATCTGTAATTAAATGTAACATTTGGTCACTTGTTTTCTTTATTCAAAATTTGGACAGAACTTATGGGATGACTTGATATATCATTATGTAATATGTAATACAATAATATATCATTATGTAAAATATATCACTATATAAATTATATCATTAATTAATATTATTATGAAAATATGTAAGATATATCAGTGATTCTCAAAAGTATGTGTGATATTTCTGAATTACATTTGCTCTGATTGTGCTCGACTTGTGGTTTGCAAACTGCTGCTCTTAAACGGTATTGGTCTTGTTGAGGGTCTGTAATACATGGCTATCCAGCAACAGGTCGATCGCTGTTATATTATTCGTCTGACTACTGTTGCCAACACTAAAGCAGCACATATGCGCAACAAGTACTCGAAACGATCCGCGGAGCAATGACTCGAAAGGATACACGCAACACGTACTCGAAACGAATCGCGTAGCGATTACACGAAACGTTACTCTCAGAAAGTACTCGAAACGATACTAGCAGTAATTACTCGGAATGATACTCGCAGCAAGTACTCGAAATGTACACGAAGCAAGTACTGGAAACGATATTCGCAGCAAGTACTGGAAACGATACACGCAGCAAGTACTCCAAACGATACTCGCAGAAAGTACTGGAAACGATACACGCAGCAAGTACTCCAAACGATACTCGCAGCAAGTACTGGAAACGATACACGCAGCAAGTACTCCAAACGATACTCGCAGCAAGTACTCGAAACTATACTCGCAGCAAGTACTCCAAACGATACACGCAGCAAGTACTGGAAACGATACTCGCAGAAAGTACTCCAAACGATACACGCAGCAAGTACTCGAAATAATACTAGCAGCAAATACTCATAATGATACTCACAGCAAGTACTCAAAATGTACACGAAGCAAGTACTGGAAACGATACTCGCAGCAAGTACTGGAAACGATACACGCAGCAAGTACTGGAAACGATAAGCGTAGCAAGTACTGGAAACGATACACGCAGCAAGTACTGGAAACGATAAGCGTAGCAAGTACTGGAAACGATACTCGCAGCAATTACTCGAAATGATTCTAGAAGCAAATACTCGAAATGATACTCGCAGCAAGAACTCGAAACGATAGGCGTAGCAGTTAGTCGTAACGATACTCGCAGCAAGTACTGGAAACGATACTCGCAGCAAGTACTCGAAATGATACTCGCTGCAATTACTCGAAACAATAACCTGAACTTATTTTCCGGTAACATATATTTAGAAATTATTAAATATACAGGCTCAGTTTGCCCAACATTGCAATCTGCATTGCTTACATTATCAGCAGCTTGCAAATGAGATAGTCAGGATGGTAGAACATAATTTATAATGTTGTGAACATTAAACACCTTTTTCAAGATTTTTTCCTGATTTTCAAAGCCACAGCATAAATCCGTGTTCTTGAAAATGATAAACGATGTTTTAAAGTACGACATACAACCTCTTATCAAAAGTGTGCATACATACTAATTTATAATGTTCTCGCTTACTTCCCTTGTCTATAGCGGTGCTTGGAAGGAAAGTGTGTAGAGTGTAGTCGCCTCACAACACCATATATGTTGCATCATTGACTATGGCTTGTGCAGCAGTTTTTGGCTAAATACAACATTCCCCAGATCCAACAACCGCCACATTTTCCAGAACTTTCCTCTTGCGACTTTTCGAAAGGAACAAGATTTCAATGAATTAACAGAGAAAGCATTATCCCCCAAAAATGAGTTCCAAGAATGCGTCTATTAATGGAATTGGTGCTGGATAAAGTGTGTGACTTCGGAAGTTATAGCGTTCTTTCCCACTTCCATTGTTTATATCAGTGCTTGGAAGGAATGTGTGTAGAGTGTAGCCGTGTCACCACATCGTAGAGGTTCCATCATTGACTATGGCTTGTGAAGCAGTTTTTGGCCAAGTTCAACATTCCTCAGATTCGCCAAACACCATATTCCATACATTTCGCCTCTTTTCCTCTTCAAAAATCAAATCCCATTTGAACGGGGCAACATTTTAAGACGTCGAGTAAATCAGAGAGAATGCGTTGTCCCAAAAAATGAGTTTCAGGAATCCGCCCATCAGTGGAAACAACACTGGATAGTATGTGACTTCAGAAGCGGGGAGTTTACTTCGAAAGAGATTAAATACCGAATTGATGTTTTCTTTTTATAGCACCAGTCCCGATACTTTCTGATCAGATCTCGTATATGGGGTACAGAAAATGTTGCCATACATCGATACCAAACATCTGATATCTTATACGAAAATAATAGAAAATTACTAAAAAGGGTTTAAAAATAAATCGATATTGTAACTTTATTTGCAAACAAGGAACCAATTTTCTGACTTGGGAAAACAATGCTCATTATGACACCATCCCTACAATATTTTTTGATTAAATCATTTATTTTAAATTGAAAAGTTTTAGAATAGTCCCCAAAGTCTGGAAATTTTTAAAAATTGCACCTGCTTTTCATATTTTTATCTTGATTAATGCTTTTAATTCATAGAATAACTTTTTTTTTTGTATTTGCCGTTTAACAATATTTTAGATAAACCTTAATGAAAATCTTTTCTTTTTTAATTGATTTTTTTGACTAAATTTTTAACCTTATTTTTTCCGTGTTCAGTGTTGTTTATTTTCAATAGCTATAGTCTATAGGAACTTTTAGCTGGCCGATTTTATACATTTCAGAATTACAACTTGTGAAATCGGTAAAATAAATGCTATTAGTTTTTTTCCAGAACGTACTAGTTTCGTCCCCTGAGGGACTTTATCAAGGTAAATGCGATAATGTCCCTCAGGGGACGAAACGCGTTGGTAAAGAAAATCTTCTTGTTTCTCTTTATTTATCTTATCTTTTTACATACGTTACCTTACAAAAGTCTTCGACCATTTTAAACTAATGTAAATTTCTAATCATTGTTATAAGTGGATGTTTTTTTTATTGTGCTGTCTACAAATTGACTTCTATTCATATTGGAGTAATTTTCAGATTTAATTATATTTTTTAAGCAAGGGTTCTTAATGAGGAGGAAAGATGCGAGACGGCACACAAAAAGCCTCCTTTATCATGACCAAACCGATCGTAAAGGAGACATGATGCCGTTATCCACCGCCAACCAGATCTGCTCACTGCGTCACGAAACAGCGACACAATACTCTGCCCAAGACTGTCCTTCAAGGTACATTGGAATGGGGTAGACGTAGTAGGAACCAGTCCAAAAACTAGATGGACAACATCAAAGAATAGACCAGGATGGAACAAAAAATAGTCGTGCAAAATTCTTCGGCGACTTGATCTTTTCGTTTCTTATTCTTCTGTTCCAAAGCTAAAAGGAAAATATTTTTTTCGTAACAAGATCGATCGATCTATTCCTACATACAGGGACATATATATATATATATATATATATATATATATATATATATATATATATACATATATATTACTACATGAAGAAAAATATTTGGAAAAAACAAACAAAAATCCTTAAATGCAATTATGTTGTTTTAATATGAATGAAATGTCAACGTCTGACGTTTCGGTTTAATAAACCTTCTTCAGGACAATATTCATTAAAATACAATTAACATAATCACTTCAACATGACAAAGACGATGGACATAAAAACAAGACTTATCCAAAACAGATAACTGAAAATTTTAAATGATCAGCTTTCCGTTTAAGCGCGGTCACGTTGTCGTCAAATGGGCGACGCTTTCAAAACGTATTCCTAAAATTTGAGTATTTTGAATGAAAACGAAAAATGAAAATAATTCTATTATGATCTAAAATTAATATGTACGCTTGTCGAGCATTAATCTCGCTAAAAAAGGGGAAATATTAAAGAAGCCAGGTCTAGTATTCACCGTGCGTGAGATGGATATTATACCTGCTTCATAAATCCTCCTAAGATTTTTATTATGAAAATATTCATTTCATTCATATTAAAACAACATAATTGCATTTAAGGATTTTTGTTTGTTTTTTCCAAATATTTTTCTTCATTCTGTCGGATTTATATCCATTTATATTTGCTTACATATTACTACATGTAAATTCTGACATTGAATTCCTGCATTCTTGAAATCATGGCGAAAATATTGAAAGAAAACCAGGATGAAGATAGGGAAGATGACCAAGAAGGTGAACCAGCGAGAAATTGGTAAGTATTAGGTTGGTGCAAAAATAATGGCGTAATAATGTCGTTTGTTTTACATATTTTTAACGTCAAAAAACGACATTATTACGTCATTATTTTTGCACCAACCTAATAATTTGGAGTGTAAAGAAGCGACATTTCAGAAGAACTCTTGAAGTCTCAAAGCACTGGAAGAGTTTTGAATCAATTAAACAATGGTCGACTTTGAAAGCTGCAGCATCGGAAAACAGGGAGACTGAGCAGGACAGCAAAAAAAAAAGTGAATGCAGACTTATAGACATGATAGATGAGAGCGACTTATTCAATTTGGTATCAGTAGATAACACTAACTGTATACTTTCAGAACCTGGCCTGAAGCAATTCATTTCAACGAAAACAAAATGCAGCTTTAAACTAAAAAAACATTTGACGGCAACATCAAGTTGGTCAAAGTAATACGAACTCTCGGATACAGATGGTCGGGGTAAGATCACATTTAGCGATAAAGATGAAGCTGCATTCTAATAAGCGTAAATTTGTCAGAAAGCCAAGAGGAAAGTGAAAAGGACACACGTTACACAAGGAAAACTGAAGTTTTGGGAGCAAGCGTTTGATGATTTAGAGCAACATAAAAAGGGATGTTTCAAGGAAATTGTTTAAAATTGACGATAGCTTGAATAGTGCCAAATGCACGCTGTTGCTAAAGGAATATTTGGTAACAACATTAATGATATCTTTTAGCATGACGGAGCTCCGTATACATGCAACACAACGGAGACAGATTGATGAATAGGTCACAATATTGAAAGATTAACCAGATTAGTTTGGTTTTGTAGGCTTTAAAATTTACAAGAAATTTCTTATCCTATTTAACCACAGATTAGAGGTCGTTTTTAAGAGCAGCTGACAGGTTAACTTTGTTAAATCTGTCGGATTTGCTATTCAAACAGGAGTAAATGGTAGCGTCATCTACATAAATACCTAGCTGGGAAATGATGACATCGGGGAAAATTAATTGAAAATTAATGCACCGCTTCATTTTTAATATTAACAATTTTTCGTTTTCTTCTCAAAAAATCTTTCGGTAAAAAACATATCTCGCACGCAGTTTAGAACGTGACAGTTTCAAACTATCCCGACAAGTCAGGGATCGATTTTTACATTGTATCAATATTTGAAAAGAAATACATTTCTAAATCGATAGCTAATCAATATTTTTTCATACTGAGATGCGTTGGTAGTTTGCTTTTGTTTATCAACACATCAATCTTTATGGTTTATTTAATACCTAAATTTAATATTTGGATTATGGTTGGTTGATTTTGTTTAGCGGCATATCATTCTCTATGGGTTATTTACTACCGAAATCTAAATATTTGGATTTTGGTTGGTTGATTTTGTTTAGTGGCATATCAATGGATTATTTAATGCCGAAGTCTAAATATTTGGATTTTGTTAGTTGATTTTGTTTAGTGGCATATCAAACTCCATGGGTTATTTAATGCCGAAATCTAAATATTTGGATTTTGTTGGTTGATTTTGTTTATCGTCATATGAAACAATTTGGGTTATTTAATGCCGAAGTCTAAATATTTGGATTTTGGTTGGTTGATTTTGTTTAGTGGCATATCAACATCTATGGGTTATCTAATACCGAAATCTAAATATTTTCATTTTGGTTCGTTGATTTTGTTTAGGGACATATCAACCTCTATGGGTTATTTAATGCCGAAATCTAAATATTTGGATTTTGGTTGGTTGATTTTGTTGAGCGGCATATCAACGTCTATGGGTTATTTAATGCCGAAATCTAAATATTTGGATTATGGTTGGTTGATTTTGTTTAGCGGCATATCAATCTCTATGGGTTATTTAATGCCGAAATCTAAATATTTGGATTTTGGTTAGTTGATTTTGTTTATTGGCATATCAAACTCCATGGGTTATTTAATGCTGAAATCTAAATATTTGGATTTTGGTTGGTTGATTTTGTTTAGCGGCATATCAATCTCTATGGGTTATTTAATGCCGAAATCTAAATATTTGGATTTTGGTTAGTTGATTTTGTTTATTGGCATATCAAACTCCATGGGTTATTTAATGCTGAAATCTAAATATTTGGATTTTGGTTGGTTGATTTTGTTTAGCGGCATATCAATCTCTATGGGTTATTTAATGCCGAAATCTAAATATTTGGATTTTGGTTAGTTCATTTTGTTTATTGGCATATCAAACTCCATGGGTTATTTAATGCCGAAATCTAAATATTTGGATTTTGGTTGGTTGATTTTGTTTAGTGGCATATCAACCTCTATGGGTTATTTAATGCCGAAATCTAAATATTTGTGTTTTGGTTGGTGGATTTTGTTTAGTGGCATATCAACCTCCATGGGTTATTTAATGCCGAAATCTAAATATTTGGAATTTGGTTGGTTGATTTTGTTTAGCGGCATATCAAACTCCATGGGTTATTTAATGCCGAAATCTAAATATTTGGATTATTGTTGGTTGATTTTGCTGAGCTGCATATCAATCTCTATGGGTTATTTAATGCCGAAATCTAAATATGTTGGATTTTGGTTGGTTGATTTTGTTTAGTGGCATATCAAACTCCATGGGTTATTTAATGCCGAAATCCAAATATCTGGATTTTGGTTGGTTGATTTTGTTTAACTGCATATCAATCTCTATGGGTTATTTAATGCTATAATCTAAATATGTTGGATTTTGGTCCGTTGATTTTGTTTAGCTGCATATCAACCTCTATGTCTTATTTAATGCCGATCTCTAAATATTTGGGTTTTGGTTGGTTGATTTTTTTTACCGGCATATCAACCTCTATGGGCTATTTAATGCCGAAATCTAAATATCTGGATTTTGCTTGGTTGATTTTGTTTAGCGGCATATCAACCTCTATGGATTATTTAATGCCGATCTCTAAATATTTGGGTTTTGGTTGGTTGATTTTTTTTACCGGCATATCAACCTCTATGGGCTATTTAATGCCGAAATCTAAATATTTGGATTTTGGTTGGTTGATTTTATTTAGCTGCATATCAATCTCTATGGGTTATTTAATGCCGAAATCTAAATATTTGGATTTTGGTTGGTTGATTTTGTTTAGCGGCATATCAATCTCTATGGGTTATGTAATACTGAAATCTAAATATTTTTTACGTAATTATACTTTTGATTTTTTTTTAGAGATAATAATATTTTTAGTGATACAAGTCTTACTAATTATCCCATAGCTGGAGGAGAAAAGGTGGATTCTTAATTTCCCCAACAGTATTTTCCTGTAAATAAGTATATTGAATCCAAATAGGATTGGAACTTGGCCCTCTTTTTCTTTTACCTTTAATCTTACTTTTAGAAATGTAATTATTTATTTGCTTATCTATTGGCCTTTATTATATTTATTTATTTATTTATTATTTTATTTGCCCTGCTTATTTAATTATTTACATATTTATGTTTCTATATATATGTGGCTCTTTTTTATTTTAATTTATCCTATTTTATTTTATATTATTTTATATGTAATATTTTTTATAGTATTCTATTTTCATTTAATTTTATCACGGCATAGATTATTATTATTGATATCACGACTGTTAGTAATTTATACTTATAATATTGTTAATTACTTCATTGATATTCATGTTAAAAATAGAATTACCTCCCTTGATTTTCTAACCTCTTTTCTTGTTTATTACTTCGATTACATCAGTGTCCCTCTAAATTAGAATTTATTATTCTTATATACAACCTTATTTTCAAACTTAAATGTTAATCTGGGCCTAAAGTCAAACTCATAATTAAACCACAATTCATTTAAATACTTTACTAACAATAATATTCCATCCCCAAAATCCCATATTTCGCGATAACCATAAATTTTGTAAAACCGGAGTCAACCCAAAATAAAAATAAAATATATCGTCATTTGATAATTGCTTCGACATGAAAATCAGTGTTTTTTGCATATTCCTCAATATACCAGTATTTGGATCTTATCAAGAACCCTTCTGTTTGCCTCGGGGTTCTTTATAATGTGACGTGATTTTGTTGTCCCGGTACCAAAATGTGACGTGATCCTGGTCACGGCATCAAATGTGAGGTCACCCCGGCCTCTCTGCCCCCGTGCTATCCTGTGACGACCAATGTGACTTGGTATTGGTCGCGGCACCAAATGTGACGTCCTAACCTTTTGGTGATTCGGATGGGAATCTGGTTAGATTCGGTATCAGCCTTGTCGTTTCCAGCTCGCCTGCAACGTCTGGTTACCGAAGTAACTGTTTTGATTTCTAGTCTAACCTACCCACGTTGTGATTTGATCTTAGGCAGACGAAATCAATCAGTCGCCGAGACGTATGCGAGCCGAATTCGAGAAAAGGTGACATCGCACAAGTATATGTAAAAGAAAATAAAGTAACAACTCGAAAAGTTCAAATGTGTTAAAAAAAAGAATAACAAATATTTTTATATCTGGTTGCTGAATACAGGAGTACGTCTTTCTCCCGAACCGCTTCTATGGATACGTGACACTTTGTGTTTGTTAGGCGAGTCTTCATATCTTAAGTTGATTTTCAATAACTGGTTTTTGGTGTCTTCAGGCGATATTCGTAAAAGTTGTTTTGGTGGTGTGAGTCTAAGTCGTTCTTCAAAAATAAATTGGTTTTGGTTAGAAGTCTAAGTCGGAATGCGTGGATATCTTTCAGTCAGCTACCTGCGAGGCTGGTCTGCGAGCTCACAGTTCAACTCTGTCTGCGCCTGTCCGCGTCTGCTGTCTTCTCGGAACTGCAACTGTCTACTCCGCTTATATGGACGCCGAACAAAACCGTGTGCGGGCCTGTCGTGGTTTGGGTTCCTCGATAATTCCAAATCCACAATAAGGATTTTCTTTGTTTTCGGACAGGAAAATTTATCACGTCTCATTTTTGGAAGTCCATTACTTTCTGCTTTAGAGGGGTTCTTAAGGGAATCGTCCTCTCAAATTCTTCCTTTCTCATATTGGTATCTCACACTTATCCCCTCAGAGGGCGTCAACAGGTTTCCCTTCTTTCTCATATTGGTATCTCACACCAATCCCCAGAGGCGTCAACAGGCCTCCCCTCCTTCTCATATGTTTACCTTCGCCCACCGCTCACGCCACCAATGACGCGGGTGTGGCCAACCTGGCCTCAGTTTAAAATTATCGGTTTTCTTTCTTTTCCTCCACCAGACCCCTACGACTCGTAGTGTGGTCCTTAATCTCTATCTTAATCGAATGTCATCTGGAATTTATCAACGAGATTTTCGCCAAGCGTCAAATGGGTGGTCAACTGGACGTCTTCGCACCCTGTCGCCTGCGATCTATCCCGGCAACAAACTTTTATCATGTCCAGGTCTGGATATAAAACAGGTGTCTCTCCAAAACCAAATGATATCTCCGAAAGATAGTTAATGGTTTATTCTTTCCCTTTCTCTCCCTTCCCTTCCTTTTTCTCTGGGGTGGCGTCAGCTGATGCCTTTCTCGGTCACATCTTCGACCTGATTACGATTATCTTCTAGCATTTCGTTTTGTAGGCCACTTGACCAATTTGAAATTTTCCTTAATGCCATGGGGAGATTGCTATCTTTTATTCGCTGCGTCATAGCATAAATTAATTCCGACAAATCCGAGATCTTACAAATTTCCTATCTTCTGCGAAAAAAAAAACTTTTTTTTCGCAAATGAAAATAAAATCTTTACCACTTTTCTTTGTTAAAAGAAATTAACATCGCTCAATATGTCTTTCGTGATAGCTTCTTCTCGCCTTTAAGTATTTCTCGCTTTATTTTTCACGCAACCGCTAAATAGTGTCACAATAAGATCCAGAGGCGGATATGCAATATAATTGGCCCTGATCTGGCATCTCCACCGTAGTTACTCTCTCACAGACGGGCCGTCGCCTCTCTCTGTCTTATTTACAAATACTTTCATGGTAATTGCTCCGATGAGCTGCTTTCGCTAGTTCCCAGACTTCGCGAATTCAAGCGTCCTACGAGGCTGGCATCTCGCTCTCACCCGTTCACTGTTGAAACTATTAAATGTAGCCGCCTCTTCTACTCCAATAGCTTCAAATCTCGAACCTCTCGCCTGTGGAACTCCCTTCCCTATTCCTGTTTCCCTGACAGCTATAATCTCCAACTATTCAAATGTAATGTCAATCGACATCTCCAGTTTCCTTGATCTATCCCCTATCCTTCTCCTCATCCTTTCCTCTATCATTCCTATTTGCCCTTGCACCAAATCTTCTGTAACGCCTTGCGTGCTAGTGGCTTCCCGCCTTGCTAGGGGTGAAATGCCTAATATATATATATATATATATATATATATATATATATATATATATATATATATATATATATATAATGAGAGAGATAGAGAGAGAGAGAGAGAGATAGAGAGGCGCAAGGATTTTGAGAGAAAATGAGAAAAAGATAAAAAAATATAAAGCAGAGAAAACAATAGATGAACAGGAATTAAGAAGACAGAAGATAGCGATTGACATCGCATTTAAATTTTTGAACACCAAAGATTTTTGGGAAGCAAGAAGTTAGAAGAGATTTCCACCAGGGAGAAATACAAGAAAAGAAACTTTCAGCATAGAACTTACGGTTATATCCAGTCATTTGAACTGTAAAATGATAAGACCTTGCCGCCAATCTAGTATTGCGCTGAAATTTATAAAGTCTAGGTACCATAACGGAAAATTCATCAGAACATTTACCATGAAAGTATTTATAGAAAAGAGACAGGCAAGCTATATTACGGCTGTCTGAAAGAGACTGAATTCGAGATGCCGGGTCAGGACCAATAACATTGCAGATTCTTTGTATTTTATTTAGAATCTCTAAATAT
>OZ010602.1:53382586-53415086 GCA_963932145.1 Acanthosepion lycidas | reverse complement strand
TTAATAGATAAAAATTAACTGTGTCGCAGAATTACAAAAACAAAAGTGTCCGCTGACCACAATGAAGGAAAGGTTAAGCCTTTGTCTATATGTAGAAATCATTGAGAGGAGCATATGTTTATCGTCAGACTGGCTAGGATAGCGAAACTATTAGGTTGGTGCAAAAATAATGACCTAATAATGTCGTTTTTGACGTATTTTTAACGTCAAAAAACGACATTATTACGTCATTATTTTTGCACCAACCTAATATTTTATTGGTTCAGTAATTGGCACCAAGAATGCAAATACGTTCAGATGGCCACCTACTTGATAATTGGCGAAAATCTCCGGCTATAATAGCGAAACTGTTTTATCGGATCAGTGGGTGGCCACGCGCTTGGTGATGGCGAAAAGCTAATTGACGAATTCCAGGTAATACGGTTAAAAAATAAAGAGTCTAGGGTGTTAGGTCTCCTCGAAGAGAAGAAGGAAAAGGAAAAGTAAACAAAAAAAAAGTATAAATTTTTTTTTTCTTTGAGCAAGTTTTTTTAAACCGAGGCTAGTCTGGCCGCACCCACGCAGCTGAGCGCCCATTGGCTGAATGATAGCAGGAGTATTGGGCGGAGGTAAGCATGTAAAGAAGGAGGGGAGGCCTGTTGCGCCCCACTGAAGGGATAGGTGTGAGATGCCACTGTGAGAGAGAGGGGAAACCCGTTGACACCCTCTGAGGGCATGGTGAGATACCAATATGAGAACAGAAGGTGGTGGGAAGACGAAAGACTTCCAAAAATGGGAAATAATAAAATTTTCCTGACCGAAACCAAATAAGTGGATTGTGGGTTGAGAATTATCAAGGAACCTCAAACCACGACAAGCCCACCCCGGTTTTGGTCGGCGTCCATATAAGCAAAGTCGCAGCGAGCGAAAATCAGTTCGAGTTAAGTTGCAGTTGGGGTTGGAGACAGAGAGGCAAGCAGTTGCAGTAAGCTGAGAGCTCTGAAGGCCCGCCTCGAAGAAGCTAAGATTTGCGCATTATCGACCTCGATTTCTAGCCAAGAGCAATTTATTTTTGAAGAACGACTTAGACTCACACCACCAAAACAAGTTTTACGAATATCACCTGAAGATACACCAAGAACCAGTTTCTTAAAGAACAAATAACTTAGGATGTTAAGACTCGCCTAACAAGCACAAAGTGTCAAGAATCCATATAGCGGGTTGGGAAGTAGACGTAGTCCTGTATTCAGCAACCATATATAAAATATTGTTATCCTTTTTTAACACATTTGAACTTTTCAAGTTATTTTTGTTGCTTTTTATCGCAGAGTTCGGATCGTTTTACATTCCACGACAGTAAACCAAACAGAAATGGTTAAAAAAACAAAATAAAAAGAACAGCCGCCAACAAGATTTGAACTTGAATCTCTCTCTCCTTGGGAGTCTCTTTGAACTGGAGGAAGTCTTATCAAAAGTTATCCATCTTTTAGATAATAAGGCAAAAAACTGACTGAGATAGATGCGAATACGTTAAAATATCTTTTTAAATTATGTCGGACATGTTTTCCCGTTTTCACATACAGGTTCGGGGTTGATGTATCTTATTTATAAAGTTTGCGACGATGTATTCTCGCCATTTAAATCATTAACCTCTATATTTGTTTTTTGTATGAATAATTCATGAATTTATATATATATATACTGGATTTAATCTGATTTATGTTATGAGGCGGGTGAACATTCCAGGTTGGTCAAATAACCTCAGAGACAGAATTTTTAATAGATAAAAATTAACTGTGTCGCAGAATTACAAAAACAAAAGTGTCCGCTGACCACAATGAAGGAAAGGTTAAGCCTTTGTCTATATGTAGAAATCATTGAGAGGAGCATATGTTTATCGTCAGACTGGCTAGGATAGCGAAACTATTAGGTTGGTGCAAAAATAATGACCTAATAATGTCGTTTTTGACGTATTTTTAACGTCAAAAAACGACATTATTACGTCATTATTTTTGCACCAACCTAATATTTTATTGGTTCAGTAATTGGTACCAAGAATGCAAATACGTTCAGATGGCCACCTACTTGATAATTGGCGAAAATCTCCGGCTATAATAGCGAAACTGTTTTATCGGATCAGTGGGTGGCCACGCGCTTGGTGATGGCGAAAAGCTAATTGACGAATTCCAGGTAATACGGTTAAAAAATAAAGAGTCTAGGGTGTTAGGTCTCCTCGAAGAGAAGAAGGAAAAGGAAAAGTAAACAAAAAAAAAGTATAAATTTTTTTTTTCTTTGAGCAAGTTTTTTTAAACCGAGGCTAGTCTGGCCGCACCCACGCAGCTGAGCGCCCATTGGCTGAATGATAGCAGGAGTATTGGGCGGAGGTAAGCATGTAAAGAAGGAGGGGAGGCCTGTTGCGCCCCACTGAAGGGATAGGTGTGAGATGCCACTGTGAGAGAGAGGGGAAACCCGTTGACACCCTCTGAGGGCATGGTGAGATACCAATATGAGAACAGAAGGTGGTGGGAAGACGAAAGACTTCCAAAAATGGGAAATAATAAAATTTTCCTGACCGAAACCAAATAAGTGGATTGTGGGTTGAGAATTATCAAGGAACCTCAAACCACGACAAGCCCACCCCGGTTTTGGTCGGCGTCCATATAAGCAAAGTCGCAGCGAGCGAAAATCAGTTCGAGTTAAGTTGCAGTTGGGGTTGGAGACAGAGAGGCAAGCAGTTGCAGTAAGCTGAGAGCTCTGAAGGCCCGCCTCGAAGAAGCTAAGATTTGCGCATTATCGACCTCGATTTCTAGCCAAGAGCAATTTATTTTTGAAGAACGACTTAGACTCACACCACCAAAACAAGTTTTACGAATATCACCTGAAGATACACCAAGAACCAGTTTCTTAAAGAACAAATAACTTAGGATGTTAAGACTCGCCTAACAAGCACAAAGTGTCAAGAATCCATATAGCGGGTTGGGAAGTAGACGTAGTCCTGTATTCAGCAACCATATATAAAATATTGTTATCCTTTTTTAACACATTTGAACTTTTCAAGTTATTATTTTCTTTTCTTTTACATATACTTGTGCGATATCACCCTTATTCGAACCCAGCTTGCATTACGGCCCAGCGACTGATTGATTTCGTCTGCCTAAGATCGATTCACAACGTGGGTAGGTTAGACTGGAAATCAAAACAGTTACTTCGGTAACCAGACGTTGGAGGCGAGCTGGGAACGACAAGGCTGATACTGAAACTAACCAGATTCCCATCCGAATCACCAAAAGGTTAGAACGTCACATTTGGTGCCGTGACCAATATCAAGCCAGTTGGTCGTCACAGGACAGGATAGCACGACGGACGCAGCCAGGCTGACGTCACATTTGGCGTAGCGACACCGGGGGGACGTCACTATCAATGGTTGAAAGATAGATCGAATATACATCTTTCCGAAATAATGTTTGCTAAATTATATGTTCATATTATATGGCCGTACTAGACGTCACATTTGGCGCAGCGACACCGGGGGGACGTCATAACTGGTGCCGTGACAGCAGAATAAGACCCTGGATCAGCCGCTGCCACAGGAGTTGCAGAAACCCGGCGTCTCAAGGACTCAAATTGAAACAGACTAGAATGGGGACCAAAGGACTTTGGTTGGCTGTGACCATACGGTTCCAGATACTCTAGTACGACAACCCCGAACCTGAGAAGAACGAGCGGAAATCGTCTGTCAGGTAGGACACTTTATTTTCGGTTGATCTACCAATCTCGATTGTTGCTGCTCAGATTGTTTTTCTTTTGCTGTGTTAAATATGTCTGACTATGATTCAGATAGGGTAGCCATAGAGGATGAGGGGGCTGGACAGCGATTGCCGGTAGACCTAAGAGGATTATTGGGTGGACCGAGAGTCCCGGCCTTTGATGGGAGTTCAAGGGATTTTAGGGACTGGCTGGCAGTCCTAGATAAGAGCCGCGTAATATATAGACTCAGACCAAGAGGCCCTATATTTGGGGTATGATGCCGCCAGAGGGAAAGCGTCTGAGTTTATAAAAGGACTCTTAGCCAGTGAATCCTACTTGACATGGGAAAGGTTGGAAGAATTATTAAATCGGGAGTTCGCTTACGAGAGGACGGCGATAGAGGCCATGAGAGCCCTCCTGAAGTTGACGCAGCTGAGGGACGAAATCCCTGGAGAATTGGGGGCCCGAGCGGAGAAACTGTCGTCATTAGCTTTACCAGAGGTAGTGAGGAATGATGCGGTCATGCAGTCCCAGTTGGCTGATCTGTATGTGGAAGCGCTCAGTGACGAGCGTGTTCGTCACGATGTTTTGAAGGAAGGACCGCTAAGATTATCGGTAGCAGTGGAGCTGGCCAAAGTGAGCCAGAGAGTTTGGGAGAAAGTAAAAAGAGGTGGGAAAAAGCAAGAGCTAAGTCGAGAGGTCGGAAGAAAGGGGGAAGGAGGTAGACCCCCCGCGTGGAATCGGAAGGTCAAGCTAGAGGTGGATGAGCCTGAGGTGTGGGAAGGGGATCCCACAAGAAAGTCTTGGTCGGCAGTGCATGGGTTTTATGGGCTCACGCTGGGTCGATACGGGTTGGTCTGCTGGACATGTGAACATGAGGACCACAGAGCAGCGGAATGTCTGACGAAGTGGGGTTTGCCCCCAGACTTCGGACGGGATAAATGTACTAGGTGTGGGAAGAAGGGACACCTAGCCAAGTGGTGCGGGTTGAGAAAAGGTGCCCCACCGATATTGATAAAAAAGGCCGAGCCCAAGAGACAAGACCAGGTAAAAGCCAGCGGTCCACCCCAGCATTAAGAGGGAGGGTGGCCCAGATAAAAAGAAGGGCAGAAAAACGTTGGACATGTGGTCAGGAGAGCCACTTAGGTAAAGGGCAGGTCACCCCAGGAATAAGGGAGAGGGTGGCACAGTTGAAGAGAGGAAGAGTTAAATGTTGGATATGTGGTCAGGTGGGCCACTTTGCGGTAAACTGTCCAACAAGAAGGTGCTGGTTTTCTAGGAGACCAGGGCACCTGAAGAGGAACTGTATTCTTAGGAACAGCCGCAAGAGACTGGGAGAGGTCCAGCCGGGACCGCCCAGGTGCAGAAAACGCAGAACTCCAACATATGAGAGGAATGAAAGGAGTTTGTTGCTACTGGCGCCTATGGCTGGGATGACCCAAAGGTGGGAACCCAGGAAAAAGAAAGCCCAAGTATTCTCTTCGCTGACGCAGGAGAGGGAGCTGTAGGGCAGAGATAGGGGGTAGGGCAGTGAAAGCCCTGATAGACACAGGAGCGTTTGTTTCATTGCTGAAAGAGGAAGCATACAGGCGGGTGAAACGGAAGAATGGGTTACA
This sequence comes from Acanthosepion lycidas, assembly GCA_963932145.1. Lineage (NCBI taxonomy): Eukaryota > Metazoa > Mollusca > Cephalopoda > Sepiida > Sepiidae > Acanthosepion > Acanthosepion lycidas. The sequence continues at coordinate 53,409,744 of OZ010602.1, read as the reverse complement.
GGAAGCGGACATAGAGGTCACGCAGGCAGATGGAGCCCCCCTGGAGATAAAAGGGATGGCGAGGCTCCCTGTGAGGATTGGGAAATTAAAAAGTACCCAGAGATTCTACGTAACCCCCAACCTGTGTATGGAAGCAATCTTGGGAGAAGATTGGCTTCAGAGCCAGAGGGCTCGGATAGAGTTCAACCCCACTGTGCTGGTAGGGAATGGCGAGAGAACGCTAATGGGATGCCCACCGGAAGAAGATATAACAATAGTAGTGGAGGAAGATGTAAAGCTACCCCACAGAACGGCGGTGTCGGGAAAGGGTAGGCTAATGTCAGGGAAGAAAATAGGAAAAGGAACACTGCAATTGGTCCCTGTAGAAGGGATGGGCCTAGAAGAAAATGAGGTAACTCTGTGTGAGGCAATAGTGGAGGCAGCTGGATTAGTGCCCATTACGATGGTGAATCAGGCCCAAAAGACGATAAAGGTTAAGAGAGGGGAAGAGATAGGAAAAGCACTACCCCTACGAACTCTGAATCGAGTGAGATTCGAGGAGAAACAAGGAAAACTCATAGAAAAACCAGAAGGAATAGTAGACGAAGATATATTGGCACCTGATTAATTTAGAGCCAGAGTGGGAAGTCTGCTGAGAGATAATCGAGATGTGGTAGCCCAATGAGATAAGGAATTAGGCCAGACCCACACAGTAAAAATGAAAATCGACACCGGCGATCACCCCACCCCTTGTGAAATTGAAGCCCTACCGGACACCTATTCATAAGAGACCCCTTGTGGAAGAGGCAGTAGAAGAGATGTTGGAAGCTGGGATGATCGAAAGATCGATCTCCCCTTGGAGCTTTCCAATCGTGATAGTAGGTAAGAAAGATGGCGGGCACCGTTTTTGTGTAGATTTTAGGAAACTGAATTCTAAATCGAAGCCGTTGGCGGTGCCATTGCCACTAATCGATGACATATTGGCATTATTAGGGAAAGCGAAGTACTTCTCTACGTTGGACTTGAGGTCCGGGTATTGGCAGGTAGCCCTTGATGAGGCTGACAAGGAAAAGGCTGCATTTGCATGTCACTTGGGACTATTTCAGTTCAGGGTGATGCCATTCGGTTTAGCCAATGCCCCGGGAATCTTCCAACAGCTGATGTCAATAGTGTTAGAAGGATGCGAGAGCTTTGCCATGGCATATTTAGATGATATTTTGATATTTTCAGAAACAGTAGAACGACATGTTTTCCATCTAAAAGAAGTGTTGGGAAGACTAAGAAAGCACGGCTTAAAATTGAAATTGTCGAAGTGTCAGTTTCTGAAGGAGGAGACTAGATATTTGTGCTTTGTTATAAACGGAGACGGTATGAAACCCGACATGGATAAGGTGAAAGTCATAAGGGAAATGCCAGAACCTAAGACAGTGAGACAAGTAAGAGGCTTTATAGGAGATATAGGGTACTACCGACGATTCGTCCCGGCATTCTCAAGAATTGCCATACCCTTAGTAGCCCTGACGAAGAAATACGCTAGGTTCAAGTGGACAGAAGACTGTCAACGGGTATTTGATACCTTAAAAGAACAGTTGACAGCCGTCCCACTGCTGACGTACCCAGACCTCAGCAAGCGCATGGTACTACACACTGATGCCAGTGAGCAGTGTGTAGGAGCAGTTCTTACCCAGCCGTGTCCCGATAAAGAAGGCCAGGCATACCAGAGGAGGTACCGATATACTTTCTCTCTCATAAGCTCTCAGAGACACAACAGAGATGGCCAGTAATAGAAAGAGAAGCATATGTTATCATGTATGCTCTCCAAAAACTGGACTACTACTTGAATGGTGCGGTCTTTACTATAAAATCAGACCACAAGCCTCTGCAGTACCTATTGCAGGCAGATTGGACAAATAATAATAAGATTCAACAGTGGGCGCTAAAGTTAAGTGACTACCACGTGCGCAGATTTACTCTCAAGAATACCGAAACAACTTGAAGAAAGATCTGTAAAAGTAGCGCAAGGAGTATATGATAAAGCCTATAGAATCGCAGTAATTAACTCTAATAAGCTAAAAGATCGCCCTATGTTAGAATCGGACGAGGAAGGGGACGCACAGATAATAACCGATCCTTACTGGACAGAAGAAATTGAGAAGGAGCAGGCAGACAGTGAAATAGCTGCCCTTAGAGAAAAGGTGGAGGCAGGAGAGACCACCAAGTATGCCATAACAGAGGAAAGGCTGTATTATCTCTCAGGTAGGGATGAAGAAGTCAAGCCCAAGTTGTATGTACCCAGAAGTTTAAGACCAGAGATATTGGAACAGTGCCACGAGAGGTTGGGTCACATGGGAATTGATAGAACATATGATCTAATAGGGAGAAAGTACTATTGGCCCAAACCGTACGGAGAGGTCACTATGTTCGGAGCTGTGTAGTGTGCCAGTCGCAGAGTAGAAGGCAGGAAATGGCACCATTGGAGGAGATGGACGTGCCGAACTTCCCCTTCGAGAAAGTGAGTATGGATGTATCAGGACCATGTGGGGAAACTGCACAAGGAAACAACTATATAGTGAGTTTTGTCGATTGGCTAACAAATTGGCCTGGGGCATATGCATTACCAACAAGAAGGCTAAAACTGTGGCCGATTTGATAATAAGTGAAATCTTCCCTAGGTATGGCGCCCCTGTGCAATTGGTAACTGATAATGGCACAGAGAATATAAACAGCATAATGAGAGAAGTGATGACAGGTTTGAATATAGAGCACATAAAAACAACTCCATATCAAGGAAACGCTAAAGTGGAAAGGTTTCATAGAAACTTGGGAGATGTGCTGACCAAGCTGGCCAGAGAGAATACAGGAAATTGGGATTTGTATTTGACGCAGGCTCTGGCGGCCGTGAGGTTTACGATAAACGAAACCTCCAGATTTTCTCCTTACTTTATGTTGTTTGGCAGACACGTGGTCCTGCCTGTGGATAACCTGTTGAAGCCCCGAAGAAAGTATATAGAAGATCATCATCAGTTGTTGCTGGAACAGCAACATAAAATATTTGTACAGGCCAGAAGAAGAATAAAGAGGCCACAGAAGAGAAGAAATGAGAGAGTCAATGCTGAAAGAAAGGTAGTAGAATTCAAGGTTGGAGACCCTGTCTACTATAAAATCCAACAGAGAGAAGGAAAGCTGGACCAGAGATAGGAACGGTACTACCGGATAGTAGAGCAGACGGGTCCAGTATCATATGTAATATGGGATCAAGTGGCAGGACGAGCAAGGAGAGTCCATGCCAACGATCTGAAGAAAGCTGAAATAGCTAACCTGGAAATGAGCGAGCCGAGGCCTAAGAAGACAAGGACAAGGAAGGTAACTCTGGTTGAGCCGGAAGAAATGGAGATGGAAGAAGATTCCGAGGAAAATGAAGAGATAGATCGACTTGGCCAGATAGAGGAAGCCATCCGAGTGACGGAGTTGGAACCCTCGGCGGGGATCAGCGGCGTTCAGTTGTCGCCTGAATCGGTGCAGAGAAGACCCTGTGATGTCACCATCGCACCCCCATGCCCAAAGAAAAGGAAGAGAAAAACGAAGAGATCCAATTAAGCAGTTAAGGGCTCTAAAAAGAGGTACCCTAAACAAGACGAAGAGTTCAACGAGTGGGAGGAAGATGATCAAATACCCCTTTCCCAACTCAGAGAAAGACTAAGAAACAGGAGAGAATTAGACATCGAGTCAAGAAATAATGAAGACGTCCAGGGCGCGAACTCGAAACAGAAGGAAGAATCAGGAGAGAAAGAAGAGGACAAACCCCCTCCTGAACGGGAATTAAACACCGAGGGAAGGTTATAGGTCTAGCAAGAACTACCTCTGAAGATGAGATTGAGAAGGGTGAAGAACCCCAAGTCTCAGTAGAACAAGTCTCAGTAGAACAAAGCGGTGCAGAATAGAAGCACTCGGTGTCGACAGATAACGACACTGGCTCATCCCAAAACCTACTGGCTGACTGTGGTGGATGTAGATGGAGGGGATAGTGTCGCGAGCTGCACCTCACGAAGGACAGAAGAAGATTATTGGCATTGCTAACTGGCCATCAGTGGTGTCATGAAGTACGACTTTTGGAGTGAGCGCCACGCACACCTGTCCGGACCATTCTGTCTGCTAGGAGTTAGTTAGGGGAGGGAAGAGCCGCTTTATTGCAAATTTAGAAAGAAATTATGGAATAATTGAGTGAAGAATTGAACAAGACCGAATGGTTATGAAGAATAAAAACAAGAGGATTTTGTTGCCTTGCAGGAATGATCAGAATGAAAGGGTTGATGATGATGATGATGATGATGATGGTAGCCACACGAATGGTAGCAAGATACAAGATGGAAACAGAATACATAGCATTAAATTCGGGTAGAACAAAATACATGTTGCTAACAGCTGAAGAAGATGTAGAAGAAATGATACTCTAGGGAATTGTACATCGTTAAGCCCTATCTATATAGCTGGTAACCACAAGATGTGCATACTAGAATTGTTTGAAGGGAAGAGAGAGGGAATTAAGAGAACTTGCCAAGTAGAGGTATTAGCAAACACGGCATTACCACAAGCTATCAGTATTTCAGACGGGGTGTGGGCAGGGGCCACACAGAAACCCATCAGCTTGTCTAGGGTATGTGGGGGAGAGTCCACAAGGACATTAAGAATAAGGCCACCATTATCCCTGTTAAAGTTACCCATGGGCTGTTCAGCATTTGGGATATATATTTCCTTACCCCCCTATTACCAGGAAGAAAAAGATATGAAGAGAAAGATTCAATCATAGAAATGATTGGCAGAAGCTTAGTCAATTGTACAGAGTTGTGGGAGCCAATAGTGAGGGGATTGTCCAATGTTACCTTAAATATAATGCCAGTACTATTGAAGCCGATAGAAAAGATCGATATGGATCAATTGAGGGGCAAGTTAAGTGCGTTGGGAAATGAAGGTATGGCTTGGAAAGATGATGAGCAGATCGCGATAAGTTGGTCGACAATGATGGGTACATTCATAATTATAGCCATAGGGGGTATGGCAATATGGAAGATTAGAAGTAAGAGGAAATTAACTAGCGATAATCAAATGAGCATGCAGCAACTCGAGACGGAGATGCCAAGCAGTGTTCCTTACTCATACAAAATCGGCGAAGAAATTGCAGAAAGACCGGCGGAAAAAAAACCTACAGCGGAGAGAAAAACATTGACGAAGAAAAACAAGCCATAATAACCACACGCATACACCCACAGGCACACGCACACATTACATTTGCATGTAGAACGAAGAAGATGAAAAGAACATTACATTTGCATGTAGAACAGAAGAAGATGAAAATAACATTACATTTGGATGTAGAACAGAAGAAGATGAAAAAGAACATTACATTTGCGTGTAGAACAGAAGAAGATGGAAAAGAAAATTACAATTGCATGTAGAACAGAAGAAGATGAAAAGAACATTGCATTTGCATGTAGAACGAAGAAGATGAAAAGAACAATACATTGGCATGTAGAACAGAAGATGGAAAGAACATTACATTTGCATGTCGAACAGAAGAAGATGAAAAGTACATCAACTTGCATGTAAATCCTTAAAAAAGAAAAGAAGAATAGAATTGCATGGGACAGATGCATGCTAAATAGTGTATTTGAGTTTAGGTGTCATTTACAAGTAAAAGACAAACAGGTTAAGGGAGAATTGTGACACTATTTGGCTTGCTAAAAAAGAAAGAAGAAAAAAAGGCGAGAATTAAATTTAGGTGATAAGAAGCCATCACGAAAAGGACACTAAGTGGTGTTATTTTTCTGACAAGGAAGAGTGGTAAGATTTTTATGTCCATTGTCGAGAAAGGAAGATACTGGATTTAATCTGATTTATGTTACGAGGCGGGTGAAAATTCCAGGTTGGTCAAATAACCTCAGAGACAGAATTCTAAATAGATAAAAATTAACTGTGTCGCAGAATTACAAAAACAAAAGTGTCCGCTGACCACCATGAAGGAAAGGTTAAGCCTTTGTCTATATGTAGAAATCATTGAGAGGAGCATATGTTTATCGTCAGACTGGCTAGGATAGCGAAACTATTTTATCGGATCAGTAATTGGCACCAAGAAAATCTCGTTGACGAATTCCATATGAAATCCGGCTATAATAGCGAAACTGTTTTATCGGATCAGTGGTTGGCGCCAGGAGTGCAGGTACCTCTGGGTGGCTACCCGCTTGGTGATGGTGAAAAGCTAATTGACGAATTCCAGGTAATACAGTTAAAAGATAAAGAGTCTAGGGTGTGAGGTCTCCTCGAAGAGAAGAAGGAAAAGGAAAAGTAAACAAAAAAAGGATAACATTTTTTTTTCTTTGAGCAAAATTTTTTAAACCGAGTTTAGTCTGGCACCACTCACGCCGCTGAGCGCCCATTGGCTGAATGATAGCAGGAGTATTGGGCAGAGGTAAGCATGTAAAGAAGGAGGGGAGGCCTTTGCGCCCCCCTGAAGGGATAGGTGTGAGATGCCACTGTGAGAGAGAGGGGAAACCCGTTGACACCCTCTGAGGGCATGGTGAGATACCAATATGAGAACAGAAGGTGGTGGGAAGACTAAAGACTTCCAAAAATGGGAAATAATAAAATTTTCCTGACCGAAACCAAATAAGTGGATTGTGGGTTGAGAATTATCAAGGAACCTCAAACCCCAACAAGCCCACCCCGGTTTTGGTCGGCGTCCATATAAGCAAAGTCGCAGCAAGCGAAAATCAGTTCGAGTTAAGTTGCAGTTGGGGTTGGAGACAGAGGGGCAAGCAGTTGCAGTGAGCTGAGAGCTCTGAAGACCCGCCTCGAAGAAGCTGACTAAGATTCGCGCATTATCGACCTCAACTATCCAAGAACAATTTATTTTTGAAGAACGACTTAGACTCACACCACCAAAACAAGTTTTACGAATATCACCTGAAGATACACCAAGAACCAGTTTCTTATAGAACAAACAAATTAGGATGTTAAGACTCACCTAACAAACACAAAGTGTCACGAATCCATATAGCGGGTTGGGAAGTAGACGTAGTCCTGTATTCAGCAACCATATATAAAATATTGTTATCCTTTTTTAACACATTTGAACTTTTCGAGTTATTATTTTATTTTATTTTATATATACTTGTGCGATATCGCCCTTATTCGAACTCGACTTGCATTACGGCCCAGCGACTGATTGATTTCGTCTGCCTAAGATCAATTCACAATGTGGGTAGGTTAGACTGGAAATCAAAGCAGTTACTTCGGTAACCAGACGTTGGAAGCGAGCTGGGAACGACAAGGCTGATACTGAAACTAAACAGATTCCCATCCGTATCACCAAAAGGCTAGAACGTCACATTTGGTGCCGCGACCAATATCAAGCCAGTTGGTCGTCACAGGACAGGATAGCACGACGGACGCAGCCAGGCTGACGTCACATTTGGCGTAGCGACACCGGGGAACGTCACTATCAATGGTTGAAAGATAGATCGAATATACATCTTTCCGAAATAATGTTTGCTAAATTATATGTTCATATTATATGGCCGTACTAGAGATGGGTTAAAGGATACATAAGTTATCATTGTTTTTGTTTTGCCGCTTTAAATGCTGTGAGGCGATTGTGTCGAACAGAAGAAAAAACCTAAACGATAAAGAGATATTTCGCACATTTCAGACCCAGGTTCCTCTCTACAGTGAAATAACAGTCCAAATTCCGGAATTTGGTCACATGTCTTCTCATACAAGGTTGAAGCCAGTGAGGGGAGGGGAATCTTGAAGATACAATTTCATTATAGTTTAAGTCCCTTGAGTTTTTAGCGTCAGACGATTTAAATCAATTTTATCAGAACAAAAACAAAATAAATAATATTAAGTAGAAAAGCTAAAAAGAAAAATATTTTCATAATTTTTGTTTTGGAACTTTTTAGAATTTGTTTTCTTCTCAGGCAAAATATTTCTAATACCATTCATGATTTTATTATGGACGTTGTTGATTTCATACTTCCACAGTTATACACAAGTTTTTCCCAATAAAATTGGTATTAAGCCATGGTTCTTGATAAAATTTTCAGTATATATATTATAGACACTAAAGCTCTCACGATACACAAACACACACACACACACATATTTATTTATTATAATTTTATCATATAGACAAAACCATTTTACACACTACAAAGATGCAACTTGGTTTCAGTGCATTTCAACTGCACTTCGACGGGTGAGAATCGAAAATTGTTACTCACACGTCGAAGTGGAGGTGAAATGTACTGAAACGGAGTTGCATCTTTGTAGTGAGTAAAATGGTTTTATCTATATGATAAAAATTATAATAAATAAATAATCATCGCTCTACTATCGATATCGAGTCATCTTTTGGATTAATCCTGTGAACATTGGAATTTATATTTTACTTTCGTTCTCATCGCATCGGGTATATATATATATATATATATATATATATATATATATATATATATATATATATATATGGTTGGATTGATGTGAGTTTGTGATCCTGGGTTTCACGCTTTTGCGATCGTCAGACAAACTGATTAATTTTTAAAATTTTGGTTTTATGTAGATTGCGTGTATTGGTGTTATTATGGAAGTGGTGGGAGAAACGTCGTCGGGACGCAATGTATGTTCAGGGCGTATGAACATAAATCGATGTTTGCGTTAGTACGATGACACCACGACGACTTTTCCCCCACCACTTCCATAATAACACCAATACACGCAATCTACATAAAACCAAAATTTTTTTATAAATTAATCAGTTTGTCTGACGATCGCAAAAGCGTGAAACCCCGACTAACAAACTCACATCAATCCAACCAAATATGTTAGCTCTATGTCTGATATTGAGCGCTTTCTAATAAGTACCGCGCATATAATATATAAAGAATTATATATATATATATATATATGTATGTATGTATGTATATATATATTCATTTATATTTATATAGACACACTTTTCATATATATATATATATATATATATATATATATATACAGAGAGAGAGAGAGAGAGAGAGAGAGAGAGAGAGAGAGAGACATTCAAATTTATATCAAACATAATAATCTTTATGAACCACCAAAATAACACTTTCAAAGTAAAGCAAAATAACAGCGCCTGTTTCTAGTTTTTTTTTCACAATGAAAATTAGTGACATCTTCTCTTCTCTACCCCTTCGATTTCAATATATAACTCCCGTTAAGTTAACCGTTTAAATGTGTCAATATCTGCTCTCTCTCCCCTTCACGCCCTCACTTCGTTAATTTACATATGTTTAATACGGCCCGTCAAAAATGTGTAAATTTTTTTTTCATTTTTTGTTTGGAAGTAAAGTCGGATGATCCGCAGTCTTTTAAAAGTGCTGTGGTGAAATAATTTATTACATGGAACCATAAAGTGGTCTGTCTTTATTTCAATTATTTGCTCTGGATTTACATTGAGCTCTCTGGATTTTATCCTCCTTAGGTTTACCCATACGGATAACCTAGTTTTTCATAAACTATATATATATATATATATATATATATATATATATATATATATATATATATATATATATATATCTCCAAGAGTTCGACAGTTCTCATTGGAATACGCCGTCATATATATTATCCGATTTCTTTTTGAATTTGTAGGTCTGAAGAATTGATTACAATTCCAATGAAATAAATTATAACCATGGAATATTAGTATTTGAGCCTTTTACATTATACATACATACATGCATGCATATATATATATATATATATATATAAGCTTGCTGCAAAAATAATGACGTAATAATGTCGTTTTTGACGTATTTTTTAACGTCAAAAAACGACATTATTACGTCATTATTTTCCGCACCAACCTAATATATATATATATATATATATATATAAAGCAGGATGTGTGTGTGTGTGTGTGTGTGTGTGTGTGTGTGTGTGCGTGCGTGTGTGTGTAACGAATGCACGGCTTTGCTCCAAAATTTACACGCACATGCTTCAAGTTAGCGGAAAGGCCAAGACCGACTTTGCATTTCCTAACTCCCGTCTATAGTGGAAATAATCGATTTTTTCATGCTTCTACGGCAATTTTCATGTAGTTTGCGGCCATTTTCTACTGGCCAGAGTGAGAGCCAATAGCTGACTGCCACGAATAGGCAGGAACATTCTATTGGCCATCGTGAGAGTCAACAGCTGACTGACACGAATGTTAACTAGGACTTTACTCCAATTAGCTCATTCGCTTGCTTAAAGTCAACGTTGATTCTGATTCCGCAGAACTGGGTTGGGTTTGAAAAAGTATTGTGGTTAACATTCTTTTTTCATTCGGTTTTTCAAACAGATCGTTTTGTGTTCATTTTGTTTAGTTCTTTTTTCGTAACAGATTTAATGTTTAGTATAGAGCTTAGAAAAAATTCGCAGTGTGAGATAGGCAAGAAGTAAGGCATATAGTAACATCAGCACGGCAAAGGGCACTCCTTTAAAGGTAAAGAAGGGCAAAAATATTTTAAGTCAAGTGATAGCGATTGCTGTATGAGTCGTATGATTTTTTAATCAAGCACGGTCAACGCCGGGTCATGCTGATAGTATATATATATATATATATATATATATATATATATATATATATATATATATATATATATATATATATATATATATATATATATAGCTCGTTCGAGTTGTAGTATATAATATCAATATTTATATCCATTTATCTGTTTCATATAGTTAATATTGTGGAGTTACAATGTTTTACTACTCCTACTCATTAATCCTCATGAACATTGTTTAACAATAAGATTGGTATTAAGCCATCGATGTTGTTAAAATTTTCAGCATATATATTATCTACTAAAACTCATATGATATATATATATATATATATATATATATATATATATATATATATATATTAGCTTCGAACAAAGAACAAGAGGTAAATGCAAATTTAATAGTTTTAATAGACAAGTCTTGGGCCAAATGAAAACAACGCTTCTCATTGGCTAAATCTGTATCCGCTATTCTGAATGAGTACTTCGAATAAAGGTTAAGAGCAAAACAGATTCCGCACCTCTGATTGGCCAAAAATGCCATTAGCCAAAAAGTAAACAAATGTCAGTTGCTCAAAATTCACAGATAGGATTGAATAAATGGATCGACTTTGAGTAGGCACAAATATTGTCAAAATTCTTGCAATCATGTGGAAGCTTTACCAGAGTCCTCGTTAAGAAATGATCACTTTCGGCTGGGCCCATGGATAAGAAATTGTGATGTCATGTAGGTCCGACATTTTCTATCACCCCAGAACAGACATCACTGCGGATGAATTTTTGGTCGCAATATATGCATATAACCGGAACAATATATATATATATATATATATATATATATATATATATATATATATATATATATATATATATAAAATATGTTATGAATAATCAAGAGTGGTTTTTCCTTGTTTTGTGACTCTGAACAGGAAAAGGCTGCTCTGTTACTTTTGAACAGAGAAATAACTCCTAGTTACTTAGATAAATATATTTCATTTTAATCAAAGGCGGTCACCGAGGGGCGCAACACCGATTGAATTTTTTACTTTGATTTAAATTAAATTTAAATTTGAACAAGGCTTGTTTTGGTTTGTTTTACGGCATATCAACGATAATGGGCTATTTAATGCCGAAACTTTTTATTTGCCGGTAATATTTTTCTTCATAAATATATTTCTGGTATTTTTCTTTCTTCAAAAATTTAGAGTGGTCATTTTTTTCCCCTTCTAACTCTACTTCTGGTAATATTTTTTCCAAAATGTATTGCTTCTAATATTTTTTAAAAAATGTATCGCTTTTAATATTTTTTCAAAAATGTATTGCTTCTAATATTTTTTCCAGAAATGTATCGCTTTTAATATTTTTCCAAAAAGGTATCGCTGGTATAATTTTTTTTTTCAAACAAAATATTTGGTTCGATTTGTTTTGTTTTGTTTTACGGCATATCAACCTCAATCAAGGTTTTTATTGCTGGTAATTTCTTTTCTAAAATGTATTGCTGGTAATAATTTTTCTTCGATAAATTTACTGCTGGTAATAATATTTTACAAAATATTTCTGGTATTAAAACCTATTTTTGCACTTTCATAATGTTTCAACCCCAGTTTAGGGGTTAACTATTTACCCATAGGTGGGACCCTGACAGGTGCAACCACCCCGGGATAGTGTGGACCCGGGAACACCAGCAATTAAGAGGTAGTTCCACGCTTCTCAAAACCTGGTCAGAAGCCTTGCTGTTGGACGTAGTATATCGTCTTACTCAGGACGCGGATATAGTTTATCGTCATAACCAGGACGCAGATGTAGTTTATCGTCTTACCCAGGACGGTTTGAAGAAGGGAATAATTCCTAGGGTAGTTAGACAAGTATATTTCATTTTGATCAAAGGGGTAGCAAAATATTCGTGGAAACTGAACTGCGTAAAAACAAAGGAAAGAAAAAATGATAGAAAATGATGTTATTATGTACTGGTGTGTAGATGGATGGGGGTAAAGGGATGAGGAGATAAGCAAAAAAAAAAAAAAAAAGGAAAAAAGAAAAAGAACATTGGGTAAGTTTGATAAGTAAGCATTTACTTCTTTCTATCTAGCTATATATCTATCTCGGTCTGATTCATTTCTATCTATCTATCTATCTATCTATCTATCTATCTATCTATGTATGTATGTCTGATTAATATCTATCTATCTATCTATCTATCTATCTATCTATCTATCTATCTATCTATCTCGGTCTGATTCATATCTATCTATCTATCTGTCTATCTATCTATCTATCTATCTATCTATCTATCTATCTATCTATCTATCTATCTCGGTCTGATTCATATCTATCTATCTATCTATCTATCTATCTATCTATCTATCTATCTATCTATCTATCTGTCTGTCTGTCTGTCTATCTATCTATCTATCTATCTATCTCGGTCTGATTCATATCTATCTATCTATCTATCTATCTATCTTATCTATCTATCTATCTATCTATCTATCTATCTCGGTCTGATTCCTTATCTATCTATCTATCTATCTATCTATCTATCTATCTATCTATCTATCTATCTATCTATCTATCTATGTCTGATTCATATCTATCTATCTATCTATCTATCTATCTATCTATCTATCTATCCTTTCACATTTTTCCCTTTTCTCACTCCCCTCCCTCTTTGTATTAGTATATATAAATTATAGTTCCGGTAAATATTTTGTAAGCAAAAACGCAGAATATAATTTATCAGAATATACTGATGATATGAATGAACTGGGAGGAGAATTTTAAAACCATAGATATGAATATTCATTCGAAAAATTCGAACGGGGAATCAAATTATACCTAGTTTTGCCAAATTAAAGTGTCGTCGATTCAGACCCTGTCAGCGCTAGCAAACAATAGCCACACACTTGTTATATATAATGGTGGTCACGTTTTACTGGCTACTGTACAATTTTCAGCTTTCTTTTCTACTTTATTCATCTTCTCCATTGCATATTCTCTCTTTCCATTTCACTGTCGTCTTTCTATTTAAGTATTAGGTTGGTGCAAAAATAATGTCGTTTTATCACATAGCAACATATGTGAGAAAACGACATTATTTTTGCAACAACCTAATACTTACCGTTTTTAATTTAGATACTACTCTTTTGTCGCTATTTACATTATTCGGGCTGTTGTCCTCACCTTTGTTGTCATATTCACGATGTTTCGGCCGTTGTATGTTCAGGCCTTCTTCAGGATCTGTCTATATTTCTTAGATGAGGGATTGGAATTACTGGATTACTTCAAACATTACTTTTATCCACTGGGCCATGTGTCCCCAAGGACAGTGACTTGACCTAAAATTGTTCAATGCCTGGCCAGGGCAGAGCTGTGAAAAAATTGGAGAGTTGAGTTACTAAAGGGAGATAACTGAAGCTGGGATATCCGGAAGAGGCATGACACGTGGAACTAGAAACATCTATCCTGGTGGACGAAATGAAGGGTTCAGTTCGAAATTCCACACACCTGAAGAAGACCGTAGGTTACAGCAGCCGAAACGTCGTGAAAATGAGGAAAACCGCCTGAACAATGTAATTAGTTACAATACCTCATCTCAGAAATAGAGACAGGCCCTGAAGAAGGTCGGAGCGTACAACGACTGAAACGTTGTGAATATGACAATAAAGATGAGGACAACAGTCCGAATAATGTAAATAGTGTAAATAGTTACAATACCTCATCTCAGAAATAGAGATAGATCCTGAAAAGGTCGGAGCGTACAACGACTGAAACGTTGTGAATATGACAATAAAGATGAGGACAACAGTCCGAATAATGTAAATAGTGTAAATAGTTACAATACCTCATCTCAGAAATAGAGACAGGTCCTGAAGAAGGTCGGGGCGTACAACGACTGAAACGTTGTGAATATGACAATAAAGATGAGGACAACAGTCCGAATAATGTAAATAGTGTAAATAGTTACAATACCTCATCTCAGAAATAGAGATAGATCCTGAAGAAGGTCGGGGCGTACAACGACTGAAACGTTGTGAATATGACAATAAAGATGAGGACAACAGTCCGAATAATGTAAATAGTGTAAATAGTTAAAATACCTCATCTCAGAAATAGAGATAGATCCTGAAGAAGGTCGGAGCTTACAACGACCGAAACGTCGTGAATATTCAGACAACAAAAAAGTGGACAACCGTCCGAACAATGTAAATAATTAAAGCACCTCATCTCAGAAATATAGACAATTATTCTTTTGTTGCTAACACTATTTCTTTCGTTGCACTTCGTATTATTCTGGAGACGTTTTTAAAGATCTGTTGATAATTCTGTTCTAATCATCTCTCGACATTTGTTTCATATTTTCTTCCTCTTTAATTTTTCTTTCATTTCGTTAACAAATAACGCTTTACTCTCTATATCTTTACGAAGAATCATCCCATGGATTTTTATTCCTCTTTTGTAACTCGAAATGTAAAAGATATCCGAGTATCAAAGGCAAACTGGTATATCTCAACCTCTCAGCCACGCACTCCGCCATTATGACTGGACATCTTGTAGTGCACAAAAAGTACCGCTTTTGACGAACTCACATATTGATTTTTCTTTTTTTTACTGGTTTGTATTTTACGGTTTATCAACCTTTTACAGGTTATCCAACGCTAGAAATTATTTATAGATTGTGAAAAAAAAAATGGTGACGGTTGGGGAGATGATGATAATTTAATAATACAAGTCCCGTTAATCAACCAATAGCCTAGAAGCCGTGGATTCATGTCTTTTCCTAAGGGTACTTTCGCGTAACTGGATATAACGAACTGAAACTGGAACTCGGATATCCGACTTCCACATTCGAGTCGCTATCCATTACACCACCCGCACATCCAGGCTCACAGCACCTGGTATTCGCAGATGGTCACCCGTCTAGGTACCGACCAGGCTTGACGTTGCTTAACTTCGGTCACATATTGAGGTGCATCGACAAGTAGTTTTCCCACAGACGAAGCGTTGCTTGCACATCACAAACCTTTTGCTATATTCATTGCAATTGTTCTTGATAACTACATAGCTTCATAGCTAGGACCCGCCAGGCCACGTGCACTGAATCGACAATATTCTCATTCTCTTCATATTCCATTGGTAAGGAAGAAGTTGTATTCAGACAGCTTCTTCCCTAGAACTTTTCCATTATAGATACGACTCAAGAGAGGATTTTCCTCGGTCACTACAAACAGTAGCAGTTATCTATCTTTACATATCCTCTTACTATGCACAGCACGATCTCTCACCCTTACTTAGTAGCTCTCTACCTTGAGTAGCTCCTGAGCCTTGTATTTGGTGAACGAGAATAAAACAAATCAGAAGTTAACTAAGTAAAATTTATATATGAATAACTTGAAATGATATAATTTAGGGATTAATATACTTTGATCAAATGAAACTACGATAATGCTATTTGATCTCAGTCCTCGATTTTGAGGTTAGAAGAATAGAGAACTCAAATCAAAAGTCACCGTTCCAAGTTTGAAGAGCGTTATAATGGTATGAGACAGTTCGTTAGCATATGGAAAACGACGGCCTCATATATTCTACGGAGCAGTATACCGAGATATACTATAGAAGAGATATACTTACATTTGTTAAGCCTTTAAAATGAAGTACAATTTCACGTTGCAGCAAAACAACGTGCCTCAACATATCGTCAACATTAAGAAAGAGTAATGTGAACGAAAAGAAAATTAACAATTTGAACTGGTCTTGTCAGCTACCCCGTCACCGGCGTAAACTTGATTTAAAAATTGTCCTCATGCTTATCATCTTCGTAATTTGAGTGAACTAAAGAAGAAACACGATGAAGAGAGGTTAGATAAAGTAGAACCCCCCACCCCCCCAAAAAAAACCCAAAAAACAAAAGAATGATAAAACAAATAGGAAACCTATATTAATCTAACATGTTTCACTTTTATTGGAACTTCGTCAGAGATTGAGAGAAAACAGACAAAAAGACAGAAACAATGTTATTTTCAATTATGTTCAGATCACATTATTTACATTATTCACATTATTCGGACTATTGTCCTCATCTTTGTCGCCATATTTATCACAACGTTTCGGCCGTTGTACGCTCCGGCCTTCTTCAGGTGGTTGGAATGTACAACAGCAGAAACGTTGTGATAAATATGGCGACAAAGATGAGGACAATAGTCCGAATAATGTAAATAATGTACATAATACCTCATCTCAGAAATATAGACAGATAATGAAAGGCCGAAACGTTGTAATAAATTTGGCAACAAAGATGAGGACAATAGTTCAAATAATGTAAATAATATACATAATACCTCATCTCAGAAATATAGACAGATAATGAAAGGCAGAAACGTTGTAATAAATATGGCGACAAAGATGAGGACAATAGTCCAAATAGTGTAAATAATATACATAATACCTCATCTCAGAAATATAGACAGACTATGTTCAGATCAGTTCTCATTGGCCAGATATTGCATCGCTATCTTTCTTTGAATACATTCTTAAAGAATCTAACTTATATCTATCGTATACAAAGAATACATGCTTAAAGTGCTATAAATTAAAACCATGTGACAGCCCGCTACACTGAGTGACCGCAAAAAGGGGAAGACATTAAAAGTCCCACTATACTGACACACACAATTACGAATACATATTGCCATTCGATGCCCACTTAGACATATAAGACGCGTGTCTGAGAACTGAATCAAACATTATTATTATTCTATTGGATTCCGATCCACGGTGCATTTGATCTTTAACTCAAACAAAAGAATGTTTAACGCTTAGGGATAATTACATGGCACGACCGGAGACTCATGTTGCGAGCAAGTTTTACGACAAAATATCAGACGTAGCTTGATTCCGTTTTCTGTAGTGTATTAATTATTTCTGTTCATTCTCTTTGAAATACAGCTTTTTAAAATTTTATACGAATGTATCTGGACACGATTTTCCTGCGGCACCAATTTTGGTCAAATAGTTGATTATTTTCCACTTATTACTGAGAAAAAAATGTTCGTATCCTCTGTTCGTATCAGGCGTTTTTTAAACAATATTTATTATGAAAAAAGAAGCATAACAATTCAATAACAACATTTTTAAATGATTACTCCGGAACTTATGATTATCGACACGCATTTTTATACGCTGTAAATAAAATAATATTTTCATTAAAACTGTAAACAAAGCAATTTTTATTAACAAATAAATCGCTTATAAAAACGCCTGATAATTATGCACCAACCCAATATTTTTCATACACAAATAAACATAAAATTCATGCTGGAGAATCCTTCGCTCTTGTCGGAAATCAGTGTTGTCTATTAGTTTTCTTACCAAGTTTCATTAAGTCTTCCACTGAATTTATGCCAAATATCCGAAAAATTAGACTCTCACAACGGATTCAAACAAGTTCTGACATGTCTAATTCTACTTACTGTTTAATGAGACTATACTGACGTCAGCCCTACGTCATCGCTCCACTCACTCTCTCTCTCACCTTCTACTATTCCCCTTGTCTCATCTCCAACACTCCATACAGCAACCTCCTCCAACACATCGTTAGTTCCAATAAGGTTCCATGATCAATGACTCGTCTTCAGGCAGATAACATGAAAACGCCATCTTGGCTCCCCCAGGAGTTGACCTTATATAATTATCCTAAATATGTGTCAGACACTTTTGCCAGTCACGCCTCGCCCATTACTTTTGGCTGCCAGTGAATCAGGCCGGTTCTTCTGGCTTTACGAGGAAGGAAAATTGCACATTTTTTTTTTTTAAATCAAACAACCTTTAATTACGTGGTTCTTGTTCGGCTATATACACAGAAATATGCAGATAACAATAATTTGTTACTTCATGGAAATGACTGCTACACAATCTTTTCACGGATGAAGAAGAGACTTGGAGTAACAGAAACGTGGTTCTACAGAAGGATGCTGAGAATACCATGGACCGAACATGTGAAAAACTATGAAGTTCTAGAGAAATGCTTAAAAATGTTCTGAGGAGCTACAATGCTTAATTTCACCAGCTCATGCCTTTACAGTTAAGGGGTGTAATGGTTAGCAAGCCTGTCTCGTTAGAACAATTATCCCTTAGTAGTGAGATCTTTCCTCACCTTCGGCCTTTTGGTATATCTAAGCTATGCTTATAAAAATCACCATACCTTTACATCTAAGACCCCTCCAGAGACGATCCATCCTTATTCTCTTCGCATTTCATCTCTGAGGTGGAAGTTCCATTCTGACATCTTTTTTACCAGAACCGCTACATTGCGGAACAGACTCCTGAGGGGATGCTTACTTGATCACTGCAATCTTAACCTCTTCACGTCTCGGGTCAATCATTATCTATTTTTAAAAACGTAATACAGTAACACTCTACCTTGAGTAGTTCTTGGGCCAAGTACTGGATGAACAGCACTACAAATTAGGAGAAATATGAGCATACTCAGAAACACATATAGGTACGTTTTTTCTTTGTTCTTCGCACAAATAAATGTAAAGATAAAGAGTGTAGAAAGAGAGAGAGAGAGAGAGAGAGAGAGAGAGAGATTTAAAAAGAGATACAGTTTGTATCAGTTGGCTAGGCTGGATAATTTAAGGAAAAGTATGCTGGGTTATTTAATGTAGACTATAACCAATATAGCACACAAATTTCAATAAATTCCTAGAAGTGTAGACATATAGTTCCTGTTTGTTGCATAGCCCCTGTGTGGTGGGGTGGTCTTGGGGCGATGGTTTCAATTCCATAAAAAAAGTTGCATTCTTCTCTCTCGGCTGGTGATAGCTAGTGTTTTCGTTGTGAGATAAAAGAACTTCAATACAGGCAAGTTTAACTTAGCTAGTTTATTAACGCTGAATTATACATCTTCTAACTAGCCAGTGAGTTCGCTCTCTCCCTCCACTAGGGAGCAGATCTAAGCACGAAGGAAACACACATTATTCGATTCAACTCCCCGAAAACCCTTTCTCTGTATCTATCATTCCCACGCTGGTCTAGCCAATCAAAATCGACTTCCTTGTTTTGTCTTCCATCTGACCTCAAAGGTCAATCCCAGGAAGTCGGAGCAGCGATACACTTCCCCCTAAAAATAATAGACTATTACTTGACACTGTTTACAATCATATAAAAAAGGTAAGCATATGTCCGATCTTGACTTGGGTCAAACGGCAGACCTTTGTCCGATTTACGCTTGGGTCAAACGGATGACACTTGTAAAAGTAGGTATAAATTAATGAAAAACTTAATTCTAGAATTAAATAGTGCTTTTCCAAGAGTAGCTTAGATATGGCACAAGGCGGAAAGTATGAAAGTGAGGATCGAACTTACTACTTGGTCGCAATTGATTTAGAAAGACACGCTTGCTAACGATTACATCAAGTCGAGGCTCCCATTCAAGTACTGAATAAATCCTAGACTTATAATTATAATGGTGATAATAATAGTATAATACTTACTATATATCTACTTTTGCATCCAAACCTTGTGCAATGGAAACAATTAAAGATATAGTTTGTTGGCGAGTAAAAGAGCTTGAAGAATTGAGTATCAATTAAAGCCTTTTCCTGTTTGTTTTCTCTCTTGTTGAGTCTTATCTAGCGCAAGAGACCAGCGCAGAGCTTGTTCGAGATAACGAATTGAGTAGATTGATATGTTGTGCGAACAATAACCAAGATCGAGTATCGTCGGCGGCAGACGGTAGAAACGATGATGGCGCGCGATTATCACTGGAATTTAAAACTACTCAGATAAAAAACAACTTCAGACAAAAATAAACAGTGGTGGGGTAAAGAGATGAGAAGAAAGAGAGGAAGAAGTGATAGAGAGATGAAAGGAAACTTTGAAAGCCAAATCATGGGAAATAACACCGGCAAAATTACTGCTATCTCCTTTTATGTACTTTCAGGACCCAGGCGATCAGGAAGCCCCGACACTTCTTGTACCCTGTAGCTCTGAATAGATTTTGTCGTTTTGTTATTTCTTCCAGATCCTGTTCCACCAACCACTTACCCAAGCCCATTAAGTATGTCACCCTTTGCTTTCCTTGTCCCTCTCTCCTTCTATCCACCCTGTGAGTATCATATTTTCCAAGACCTCCTTCACCATTACGCGCCCCAGAAATTTCAGCTGCCTCTCCCTGATGTTAAGTATAAGTTTCCTCTTTGTTCCATTTATTCTAAATCATCGTCTTTTCTCACATGTCCGGCACATGGTATCCTTAGCATCCTTCTGTAGAACAACATTTCTGTTGCTTCCAGTCTCTTTTTAATCTTTGAGGAGATTGTCCAGCATTCATTGCTATACAGGAAGACAGATTGGGCACCCCGAGGCGGTGTAATGGTTAGCAAGCTTGTCTCGCTAGCACAATTACGAATGAGTAGTGAGTTCGATCTTCACTGGATGCCCCATATTTTCGGCCTTGTGCCACATCTAATCTACGTTTGGAAAACCGCTACAGGAGGGCAGATATCACATAACAGTTCAGTACTCTTTTCTTTGTTGCCAACGAAACTTTCTTGTCTGTCAGTACATTGTTTAGCTTTTGAAATATGTCTTTGATCATCTCTATACATCTTCGGATCATCATTGTCTCACATTCTGACCTCTGCTAGAAAACTTCCAGGAGATTTAAACGTCTGTACATGTTTCATTTTAGTGTCCCCGATCTGTAAATTGCATTTTGGGCTCATCTCTTTGCTGATGATTATATATTCTGTCTTATAGTTTACGCTTAGTTCCTCCTTCTTGCTCTTCTTTGTTACCTTCTGTGGGAGGTTTTACAGTTTCCTTTCTGTGTCTGCTATCAGCACTGTGTCATCTGCATATCTTATGTTGTTAAGATTGTGGCCGCCAATCATGAATCATGGTAGGATTTCCAGGTTTCAGAGGGACACGAGTATGTCTTCGAAAATAATGAACACTACAATATTTGTCATGCAATAAACAACATCTTGATGATGACAATGTGCTATGTCGAAAGTACTCGGAATAAAAGAAATACGTATCAACATGATTTTGTGTCTTCGTTCAATAACAACACCAAAAAGCTTGTTCGTGAAATTGAAAGCATCCAATTGAAAATAAGTAGACAGAACAACATGCCTAAATTATTCAGCGTAACGTCTGTCTGTCTGTCTCTCTCTCTCTCTCTCTATATATATATATATATATATGTGTGTGTGTGTGTGTGTGTGTGTGTGTGTGTGTGTGTGTCATAATTAATTCATCGAGTCCAGAAGAATTCTCAACAGAAAGCACTGGACGGCCGTTTCGTCCTATTTTGGGACTCATCAGTAGTGCGCATGAACGACCAAGAATCGAACCCGGATATCGAACTCCGTCACCGAGATACGCTGGTCCGGTGGATATAACACTGTTGATGAGTACCAAAAATAAAACGAAACGGCCGTCCAGTGCATTCTGCGTTCTGTTGAAGATTTTTCTAGCCTCGATGCATTAATTATGATTATTCAAATGCCCCTTAACTTATATATATATACATGCGTCCAGCATTAAACAGCCTGTCGCCTCTGAGTGTTGACTTCCATGTTCACTTTTATATTTACATACGCTCTATCTCTGATATTGAGCAGTTTATCCCATAAATACAGCACACCATAAAACTATGTTTGTTTCTATATATATATATATATATATATATATATATATATATATATATATATATATATATATATATATATATATATATATATATATATATATATATATATATATATATATATATATATATATTAGGAGGATTTGATAATTATATTTAAGTAATTCATCGAGTCTGATAGAAATCTCAACAGAATGCAGATAGCGCTGGACGACCGTTTCGTCCTATATTTGAGTCTGATTTGCAATCTCTTCGTTACCGAGGCTCAGTGGAACAGTTGGTAAGATCTTTGCTTGACAACCTAACTGTCAGGGTTTCAGTCCTCGGTAGTGAATGCGCACTGCTGATGAGTCCCAAATGTAGGACGAAACGGCCGTCCAGACTCGATGAATTTTTTTTTTTTAATATATATATATATATATATATATATATATATATATATATATATATATATATATATATATATATATATATATATATATATATATATATATATATATATATATATATATATATATATATATATATATATATATATATATATATATATATATATATGGGAATGTTTTAATTAGATCGTATCTGAATTTTGATCTGTCATTTTAACACTATCTTTTTGTGATAAATATTAACAACTTAATTAAGATCATTGACAACGAAAGATATTATGTTGAAAATACCTATTTACTTAATAAAATTTTTTTTTTTTTATCTACACTATTCACCTTTGGTCTATTGTCTTCATCTTTGTTGTTTTTATTACAACGTTTCAGCCGTTGTGCACTCCGGTGTTCCTCCGATCTTCATCAGGGCTATATCAATCCGGCCAACGTACAGGGAATTTCGAATACGAACACTTTATTTAATCTATGGTGGAATTCTGTTCTCGTTCTTCTCATTCAACGTCCAACACATTGAGATATCAACAACGAAAATGTGGATAATAGTTCAAATTCTACAGCTTTATGTACCGTGAATATTCAGGACGAAGACGATCATCTAATGTGAGTAATGATAACTCATCGTCCCAGATATTCAGAAAGAATCATATATTGATACTATTAGGCTACAGAATTATTGATGTATTTACGTACATATCCACAGAGACAAGAAATATGAAGCCTGATTTGGTTTGTTTGTTTAACGGCATATCAACTTCTTATGGGTCATTTAATGTCGAAATTTAATTATCTTACGAGCTTTGAAGTAATAAAAATATGATATCTCTTATTCTGCTTTCACAATTGAATACATGGTACATGATACTCAGCTTTTGTGTATATACATGCTTGTGTGGATAGGACTGCTAGAGGCGATCGTAATTGTGGTTTATCTTGTAGCTTTGTTAAAGTTATATTTTGGAATGCAGTTTGATTTTTTGAAGTGATTACAGGATATTATCGTAGGAGTTCTTTCATGGTTGTTGTTTGGTGGCATATCAAACAGAAATCTAAATATTTTGTATGCAATTTTTATGCATTCGCCTTCAGACATTTTGTGCATAATTTTATGCTTTCGGAGGAAAGCTATGAGTCCTGGGTAGAAAGATAAACTCCATCCAGCAGCAGGGCAACTGATAAGGAGGTTTGGAGGAACGTGGAACCACCTCTTCATTGCTGGTGTACCAAGGTCTACTCTGACCCGGGTGGTAGCACCTGTTAGGGCCCCAGCTATGGGCAAATAGTTAACCCCCCAAACTGGGGTTAAAACATGTAAAAACAGGTTTTATTACCAGCAATGACTTTTTAAGAAAAAAAATATTACCAGCTTTACATTATTACCATCAATAGATTTTTGAAAAATATTGTCGGCATTAAATAATCCATTGAGGCTGATATGCCGTAAATCAAACCAAACCAAAGCTGATTTTGTTACGGAGAATACTTTCTTTATTCATATATATATTTATATATATATATATATATATATATATATATATATATATATATATATATATATATATATATATATATATATATATATGTAATATTTATCATTATTATTATAATTTAAAGAATATCAAGCACTTAGAATCCCTTAGGTAGAAATTTTTATTTCATGAGAGCTTAAAAAAAAGCAGCTCTCAATCTTCCTGGGTGCTTTTTTTGAAGGTCTTGAAGATTGAGAGCTGATTTTTTTAAAGCTCTTATGAAACAAAAATTATTACCTATGGAATTTTAAGTGTTGATATTCTTTTATTAATAATAATAATTTTGCTTTGGTATTTGACATCGATCTCTTTCTTTGTCTACATCATCCGGATTACCATATTGTATCATTACTATATATATATATATATATATATATATATATATATATATATATATATATATATATATATATATATATATATATATATATATATATATTAGCATTAAATAAGCCTTTGAATTTATATGCCTTATAACAAGCTAAACCAAACAAAACCAAACCAAACCGAAAACTATGTTTTTAGATGTATAATTTGTAGATCATAAAATATATTCTTGGTGATTTTACTATAAATATGTCTTTAAAAAAAAAAAAATTAAGTGTTGCATTGATTGTCATTTTGCGATACAAATGTATTGTTGGTCATTTTATTATAACAATTAATTGTTGATTTTCCTCGGGGATTCACTATTTGCTCATAGCTGGTACCCTAACAAGTACTGTCCACTTAAGTCAGGGTACACCTGGGAACAATTACAGTTAAAATGTGGTTTCACGCTCCTCAAAACCTCCAATCTCTCGATCAGAGGCCTTGCTGCCGGATGCAGTTTATCGTCATACCCATGACGAAAATATGAAGGTGGATGTTAATATAAAAACAATAACATTTCATTTTGTGATTTAAACGCAATAACAATCGCTAAGAAATTGCAGAATATCCGAATATGGATTCTGGAAACTAAGGTTCATGTTTTTTTGTTTTTTTTAGTTCTTAATCGAATATAAATTTCCGCGTTGATAAGCCTTTGTTGAAAACAATAAACTATTTTCACTGCATTGTTAAACTTCATGAATTGTTTCGAGTTCTGTAACTCGTCTCAGATTCATAATAATAACATCACTTAATGGCTAGAATAATTTAAAAGACAGATGGTGAGAACTATAGAATTATTCCCATCAGCACTAAAAACTGAGTTGCTCATTGAAATAGAAGCGTTATAACTAAATATAAATTAAAGTCAAAGAAGAAGAAGAAAAAATACCCAAATATCAATCAATATTTTCTACCAATTCCAGAGACATTTTATTCTTAATATTATTCATGGAGTAATTCAAATCATTTCCATTGTTCTTGTTTTTCTTGAAACGTTTCGGAAAGACCATCGAACAGATTTCGAATTCCAGTTGGTTTCCTTGCATTCACTTTCACGCAGATACACTTAGAAAAGTTACGAATAGATCTTTTCTCACTGAGAAGTTCATCACTAACAAAAATTTTCTCTTTCATAATCCTTTGCTTTGTTTTTAGAAGGCATCTTTCGTTATTTATCTAAACCTAGCTTATTTAAGGCAATGGCGCATTTGAGTCTCACACACTTATCTCAGCGAGGCTTCTATTTTATTTTTTTAAAAATAAAGTGTAAAATAAAATTTATCTTCTTCCATCAACTGCATTCTTGCGTTGTCCTTAATGCATTTCAATGGCTAAGATTAACACATAATGACTACAAGAATTTAAAAGACTGATGATGAAAACTACAGAATAATTCTCATCAACACTAAACACCAAGTTAATCATTGAAATGCTAGCATTATCTCGAAATATGGATTATTGTGAATATTATACATGCAGTTGTTCATACCAATTTCATTGTTTTTGTTTTCATCCTAACATTGTCGAGAAATTGCCGAATGGAGTTTGGATTTCAATCGAGTTCCTTACAATCTCTTTCGAAAAAAAAAAAAAAAGAAAACGTTGGAGAAAGTGTAAATCGTAAGTTCCTTTGATGGTGGTATCACGGCTACGACTTACTTGGACTGGCTTTGACCAGTTTGGACCAGTTTGGACAGTTATGACAAGCCAAGACCAGCTATGACTAGCTTAGACCAGCCTGGACAAGCTATGACCAGCTAAGACCAGCTTAAACCAGCGACCCGAGTGAAAACACTCGGGTCCCCACGTTAAAAAATGACCTTGTGTCACAATCTGACTCAGTGGGGGTCAAGTAAATATCCATTATGCAAATTCTCTGGCTTGGCAAGAACGTATAAAACGTTGAGAAGTCAGAATGCTTTTCTGCTTAACGCAGGTCACGTCGGTGCATAATGAACCAGAATCCTTTGCGAGTGTTTCCAGTGCTACAGAATCGCAGGTTTCCTGTAACAGACAGACTGTTCTCTTCAGCCCTAATTGGCAAAACAAACTAGGAGAACAGCCACTGTGAATTCAAAACAGGTTGGGTATGGAGGTAACATGTTATTTTTTTTTTAAACTACTTGCTGCAGAATACATAATAGAAATGCCTAGCGCATTGAGAGATGTGAATCGATACTCCTCGGGGAGTTTCCGGCATTAGTGCTATTGACTCAGAGTTCCACCAATCTAAATTTCGACCTTCTTTAAACTGTCTATGCCCTTCCAAAACGACATCGGTTGTGACAGGTATAAAAATAAAACAATTTTCTTAAAAATGTTCCGTTTGGCCTTCTCATATGGCTAACAAATGCAACCTGGAAAAAGAGAGAAAAAAAAAGCACACACACACACAAAACGTCGTGACAAAAACAAACTTGTCCGAATGTAATGTTTAATCGAAATAATTTCTAAAAATAAAAGACGCAAACTTATTTCATAGTTCTGTGACTCAAGTAAAGAATGGCTTGAATGAACTGAAAAAAATTAAGAAGCGCCAACTTGTGTAATTATTTTTATTGTTAAACGTTACCTGCCTGAATGAATAATGACGTGTGAGAAATTATACAAAAAAGCAAAACGCAACACAAGA
>OZ010602.1:53357586-53377586 GCA_963932145.1 Acanthosepion lycidas | reverse complement strand
TGGTTCTTAATAATTTTTTCTAAGTTTTGTGTACAGCTGTAACTCAATTTTAGTGTGTTTTTATTGAAAATAGTATTTAGTTTACTTTCACTAGGAAAATGCTTAACTATTAATGCGAGGAAATTATGTCCTAATTTGTTCTTTATCATTTGGTTGTATGGGGGAGTATACCAAATATTCTACTTCTGTTTTTTCTATGGTTTCTATTTTCATCTTTTATATAAGTTAGTTTTGGGTTTTTGTATCCACTCTCTTTTAGATCCTTATTATAGGAATTCATATGCTCATCGAAAATCTTGTCATTTGCTGAATTTGTACTAATTCGTTTACTGATAGGTAACGGTATATGTTTAATTATAGATGGGGGTGATTTGATTTAGGGTGTATATATAAAGGATTGGTGTTGGTTTTTTATAAGGTGTGTATGTATTTTTTATTTAGATCTAATGTTATATCTAAGAAGTTCACTTTTTTTAATTTAGTGCTAACCGTAATTTTTAAGCCCATGCTTTTAAATTCTTTATATATAATAATACCTTTCTAATTCTATCTATTTTGAAGTTAGTTGAGTTTCTAATAACCATAAGTCCATCGTCTCTGTACAAACCAATGTCAGTTATATTAATATCACAGTGCGCTGTAAGGTTGTATAATAAAAAAAGACCAATGAGATCAGAAGACTCAGCTGAGTCTGGTGATCCCATTGTGATGTCGAAGTGGTTATAAAAATTCTTAATCCATTGCTCACCTTTATGTATAAGTACCGATTTTTTCGCATATAGTATAATGTTCTTCTCTTCATCTGTAATATCCATATAGTTGGTGGAAGAGGCCAACGCTTTCATAAATAGTTCTTTAGATATTGATTGGTAATAATTATCTAAAGTAAATGTAATAGAATTAATAATTATCAATATCAAACGGCATTAGTGTACAATTGTTTTTTCCTTTTATGTTAGTAAACCAGTTTATCACTTCCTTGGTATTAATCCAAAGTTTCAGGCTTATTTTGTCTTTAATTTGTTTATATATATATATATATATATATATATATATATATATATATATATATATATATAGAGAGAGAGAGAGAGAGAGAGAGAGAGAGAGCTAGAGAGAGAGAGAGAGGGGTGGCATATGGCAGAAATAGGTTAGTTCCGCGGGCAGCTGATCCCCGGGACAGGGTACCTATTAGTATTTTCCTCAGCTGCGTCTCTGTCCGCCGACAGACAACTGAGTTACCCTCTGCCCGAAGACTGACACGCAACTGAGAGATGTCGCTATTACGAGCAGGAAAAGTATCATTGGTTATTTTCTAAGGCCGAATGTGTGAAGCACCCACTGAGGATCGACGTCACTATTCACTCGTAAATAAATCTAGCGAAACAAGTTTGCTACTCATTAAAACACGTCGAGATGTACAGGGCTTAAATAAATATGGCTGCAAGGAACATTTCAATAAAACAATGTGGGCAGTTGCGCATGCGTATACAATTAAGCATGCGCATATATATGTGTGTACTGGCATGAATGGAGGAATATATTTATCTATGTGAGGACAGCTTGTGTTAATTAATAAGACGAAGTAGAAGAGGAGTTCCATGTGTATTCATGATTTGTTATATATAGACATCAAATCAAGAAGAGACGGACGGGATAATGAAATGCAGAATCTAAACGTTGGAACTAGAATCACAAATAAATTTGGTGCGAATCCAAGAATAGGAAAAGTGTGTGAGAAAGAGAAGTGATTTATTTATTGTGTATGAGTGCGGGTCTGTGTGCATGTGTTGTGGTTGTTGATGCTACATTCGTTTTGCCCCTATTTATAAAGAATTCAGCACATTTCAAAAACTCCTAATCTGTGAATGGCAGCTTGCAGACCTGTTGGCGTAACGATATGTATATTTTGCATGAATAATAAGTTTGCTTGAAAACGAAAAAGACGTTTCTTTAGATATTTTAGAGCATTAGATGGAATTTTTATTTTTATTCCATTTATTTTTGCTTGTTCCCTTTCATGTTTTCGGTTTCAACAAAATTAGTCTACTAACAGATCTTCGACAGCTCTTAGGGAGACGTGATTAAATATGCTTTAATGTTTAAAAAATATTTAATATTATTATTGTTCAGGCAATATGCATTATAACATAGTACAAATAGCTATGGAAAAATGAATTTTATCACTAACGATATTCTTGTACATTTAGTTATGGATAATGTTATGCATTAATTACTAATATTATACATTATATAATGTTATCCATTATATAATATTATATATTATACAATGTTATACATTATATAATTTTAAAGATTATATGTTATACATTATATAATGTTATACATTATATAATGTTATACATTCATTACTAATGTTATACATTAATTACTAATGTAGTTATGTATAATGCTATACATTAATTACTAATATTATACATTATATAATGTTACAGATTATATAATATTATACATTATATAATGTTATCCATTATATAATATTATATATTATACAATGTTATACATTATATAATTTTATAGATTATATGTCATACATTATATAATGTTATACATTATATAATGTTATACATTCTATAATGTTATGATGTTATACATTAATTACTAATGTTATACATTAATTACTAATGTAGTTATGTATAATGAAGTTATGGGTAATGTCATACATTAATTACTATTTTTTTTAATTAATATGTATTTGTGCTCTATTATCTGCTGATGTGTTAAAATTTTGGAATAATGCAATAATAAAAATTTAAGTTTTATCTCTCTGATAGATGTCGTGATTTGTAAAAAGAAAAAAAAAGAAATGCAGAATCATATAAATATATAAATATTTGGATTTTAGTTGGTTGATTTTGTTTAGCGGCATATCAAACAATTTGGGTTATTTAATGCCAAAATCTACACATTTGAATTTTGGTTGGTTGATTTTGTTTAGCGGCATATCAACCTCTAGGGGTCATTTAATGCCAATTTTATTACATTAATAACTTATCTGCTGATGTGTTAAAATTTTGGAATAATGCAATAATAAAAATTTAAGTTTTATCTCTCTGATAGATGTCGTGATTTGTAAAATGAAAAAAAAAGAAATGCAGAATCATATAAATATATAAATATTTGGATTTTAGTTGGTTGATTTTGTTTAGCGGCATATCAAACAATTTGGGTTATTTAATGCCAAAATCTACACATTTGAATTTTGGTTGGTTGATTTTGTTTAGCGGCATATCAACCTCTAGGGGTCATTTAATGCCAATTTTATTACATTAATAGCTTATCTGCTGATGTGTTAAAATTTTGGAATAATGCAATAATAAAAATTTAAGTTTTATCTCTCTGATAGATGTCGTGATTTGTAAAATGAAAAAAAAAGAAATGCAGAATCATATAGATATATAAATATTTGGATTTTAGTTGGTTGATTTTGTTTAGCGGCATATCAAACAATTTGTGTTATTTAATGCCAAAATCTACACATTTGAATTTTGGTTGCTTGCTTTTGTTTAGCTCCATATCAACCTCTAGGGGTCATTTAATTCCAATTTTATTACATTAATAGCTTATCTGCTGATGTGTTAAAATTTTGGAATAATGCAATAATAAAAATTTAAGTTTTATCTCTCTGATAGATGTCGTGATTTGTAAAAAGAAAAAAAAAAGAAATGCAGAATCATAAAAAAAAAATCCACTTTTGAAATCCAAAAAAGAAAGTTTAACCCATTAGGGTGTCCAGTGAACTGGAAATTTTGGAATTCAAGACCTGGATCTTTATATTTATTATTTCTACCTGTGATTCTCTTTTTTTTTTTTCCAGAGCCTTCTTTTCAACATAAGTCAGAATGTCATGACTGCTTTCCAAAATTGTCCAACTCAAAAGGCATATTCTATAATATATGCAAATATTACTGAAAATCTTCATTATTTCCCTTATTAATACCTTATACATTTACTTGAATTATTTTTATAGAGGAGTTTTACAAATTTAATAGTAACAGAAAATGTTGATGAATAAAATATAATAACAACATTAAGTAAAAACTTACGAAGCTTTCTTTGACTCATTCTGCTTTAGTACTGAAAGACGTTTATTTTATTGTCATGGATGGTTACAATCAAGATGGGAGATGAGATGTGCTTATTTTATTACCACAATTAATATTAAACAACACAGGTTTTTGTTTGTGTTCTTGACTTATTTATGTCACGTAAATATAAACTGCAGAATTACTATCAACTTATGTTTATAGATCCTTCTTTATAGTTTTACTAACCATGACAACATTTTTGTAGAAGTATATAAATTGATTCCTAGTAAATAACAATTATTTTTTTAGACACCTTGAACAGGGTGAACACCAGCAAATTAGATTGGTAAAACATTGCATGTAGTTTTGATCAGCATGAGACAACACAGCTTTCTCTCATTCTTTTTTCACTTTGTGTTTTGATCAATGTAATATAATCCCAAATCTAAGAAGAAGCTTATGAAGCTTTCTTTGAATCATTCTGCTTTAGTGCTGAAAAATGTTTATTTTATTGTGAAGGATGATTACAACTGAGATGGGATGTACTTATTTTATGAGCACAATGGATTTTTAATTTGAATACATGTAGAGTAATTTAAAAGAAATCATATTAATTATTAAATAAATAAACTGAAGTATACTTCAATAAACTAAATGTTAAATAGAATTCCATGGTATTGTAATTCAATAAACAAAATTCTGTAATTATATATATATATATATATATAAACAAGATAAGTAAAAGATTCTCCCCTAAAACCCCGGAGAGAACTTCCTCGGTTTAGAAACCCTGATTTATGCCTAAATTTATTTTACATTATAGATATTGACTCCTTTTTTTAAATAATGACTAACACCAAAGGTTACCTCTAGGAATAGATTTGAGAAGCAATTTATCTTGCAACGATGCTAAACACTCAAACGTATTTTGAAATCGACCTTAAACTGTTTTAAGTAGAATAGGGTTAGGCGAAAATAAATGGTTGGTGGGAGGGGCATTACTTCACAACAAGCAAGGAAATAAAGCCACTAATATGCAAGTGATTACTATGTGTGAGGGAATATAAAAAGAAAACATTATTAAGGAACGAGAGCAAGAATTTAAAAAGACATAAGTTAACAATTATCATTGCGTGTAAATTTTTGAAAATCAAATTTGACTGGGAAACAAGAAGCATTGAGCCAGAGGAGTAGGAGACGCGATGCCTTCTAAAAACATCTGAAAACCTGATCAAGCGGCCACGAAAACACACTCCTCAACGAAGTCGTGATTACCAAATCTTCGATTTCAGGACAGAATTATGTCTTATTTTCACTCTGACTATTCTAACTAAATAGTTGTTTCGTTGTCAGAGAACAAGTAATGTTCTCTAAACAACGCTTTGCGTTGAAGATTCTGATGGCTTGCACGGATTCTTTTACAAACGGATTCTGTTACTAAGTTCCACAACACATATTAACTCACAAAAACAATTAAGAACATTCACATTTTAAATATTCAAGATAGATATACCAATTTTAACTTGGTGCGACCTCATTGAATCCATTTTATTATAGCCCCTTTCTTGTAATTTGCCTGGCTTTTGTATACACTAGCTTTTTTCTTGTGATATTTTATGTTATTTCATTGATTTTGATTATAAACGTATAATCTTTTAAATAAGTTCATATAATATACAGCAATAGTTTTTCCTCCCTTTTATTTAATGATGAAATCTAAACATTTTGATTTTAATTTATTGATTTTGTTTAGCTGAATATCAACCTCTATGGGTTATTTAATGCCGAAATCTAAATATTTGGATTTTAGTTGGTTGATTTTGTTTAGCGGCATATCAAACAATTTGGGTTATTTAATGCCAAAATCTACACATTTGAATTTTGGTTGGTTGATTTTGTTTAGCGGCATATCAAACTCTAGGGGTCATTTAATGCCAAAATCTAAATATTTTGATTATGGTTGGTTGATTTTGTTTAGTGGCATATCAACCTCTAGGGGTTATTTAATACCGAAATCTAAATATTTTGATTTTGGTTAGTCGATTTTGTTTAGCGGCATATCAACCTCTATGGGTTATTTAATACCGAAATCTAAATATTTGGATTTTGGTTGGTTAATTTTGTTTAGCGGCATATCAACCTCTATGGGTTATTTAATGCCAAAATCTAAATATTTTGATTTTGGTTGGTTGATTTTGTTTAGCGGCATATCAACCTCTATAGGTTATTTAATGCCAAAATCTAAATATTTTGATTTTGGTTGGTTGATTTTGTTTAGCGGCATATCAACCTCTATGGGTTATTTAATACCGAAATCTAAATATTTGGATTTTGGTTGGTTGATTTTGTTGAGCAGCATATCAACCTCTATGGGTTATTTAATGCCGAAATCTAAATATTTGGATTTTGGTTTGTTGATTTTGTTTTACGGCATATCAACCTCTATGGGTTATTTAATGCCGAAATCTAAATATTTTGATTTTGGTTGGTTGTTTTTGGTTGGTTGATTTTGTTTAGCGGCATATCAATCTCTATGAGTTATTTAATGCCGAAATCTAAATATTTTGAACGGACTTTAATCGCTTCAGCTATAGTTATTTTGTACATACTGTCACACTTTCAGTTGAAACCCATGCTTTATATATATATAATTTGTAGATTATCTATTGTAGATGTTATATCTTTTGGTATAAACCGATTTTTTAAGGCAGGTTATTATGTTTACGGTGTCAGTATTTTAAAATAGTTTTCTGATGTTGTTTTCCTTATAGTAGTGACTTCTATTTACTAAGTAAAAACATTTAATTAAAATGTATTTCACTATGAATACAGCTTGTTTTGGTTTAGTTTTGTCGTTTTTGTTTCTTGGATCTTAGCAGGTGCTACCACGCTGGGTTGGAGTAGAGTTGGAATAACTGAATTTAAGAGGTGATTGCACTCTCCTTAAAACTTTCAATCTCGTTGCTGTATGTAGTTTATCGTTTTCGCAAGACTAACAGATGTTTGTGGCAAGTTCCTTTCTCGGGCGTGGTTTCGAACTCCTTGTTTATCGCTGACAAAAAATGTATAAACTTTAGCCTTATCATTTCGAAAATAATACATTGTCGCTGAAAACCTTTCTCTCTCCAACGGCATCACGTTGTTCCCTCTATCTGTTGTCGTTTCTGTATAAATAAACAATTGATATTCCTTTTGCAGACTTCCCCTTCTCCGCCCGTATAATCAGGTCTTGGCTACAAAATACGTGTTTTGTGCAACAAATGGACAGCGGCGTTTCTTCTAGATAATGTTATTTGGAAATAAATAGCACATATAGTTGCCAATAATTAAGAAAATATATTCAACGTCTTACTGCTGATGTCCAAATGATATAATTATTTTGCTTCTAACTTGCCTTCTTGTCACAAAGTAACACTAATGGGTTTTGCGATCATTGACAAAATACCTGACGATGCAAAATACCCAGGAAATTTAGTTCTGGTTAGATGTCAGTTTCTTTTGGTATGACAGATTTTATTTGATAACCAATTCTCCGTCATGCGTCAGATGTTCATAGTTCCTTAAACAATTTCACGCCTTTAACTGTACACTATATTGCTTACATTCATTTACGACCACTTACTTGTTTTGCATATATATACACAGTAACATTTAAGTAAGCACTACAAAAATGTATATTTGTTTCGATGCCCAATTCAGACATCTCATCAGGTGGTGATCAAAGATAAATGATTTTTTTTTTTTAAAAAAATCTAGTTATGAAACATCTCTTCTTTTTATATTTAAAAAAATTAGTAAAAACATCAAAAAAAATTTCCATTAAAGATAAATAAATAAATAATTTTACCATAAATGGAAAAGAATGAAATACACAGGTTAAAGCAGAAAAAAAGAAGAGGACAAGAAATCAATTAAAGAAAAAAAAAAAAGGAAGAGAAATAAAAAGAGGGGAGAAAAGAAAGAAACAAGAAATCTTCCCTACTCTAAAGAAAAGGAAAAGGAAAGGAAAGAAGAAGAGAAGTAATATATTAAAAATTATAATAGTTAAGAAAAAAAAAAAAAAAAAGAAAGAAAGAAGGTGAAAAAAAGAAAATATTGCTGATAATTTAACCAATGAAAAAACGTTAACGAATTTAAAATACAACCGGAAAATGATGGCAACTAGATAGAATTTTTTAAAAAAGATACAATGTAGCAGTTCGTGAGCCATTGAAAGAATCCACATATTTTAAACAAAATTAAACATGGTATGTAAATTAAAATCTATTAAAAAAGTAAACAAATTAGACATAAAAAATATCTGATTCACCTTACAAAGCATTACATTATAAATAAAAAATAAATATAAATTGTTGAATATTTGTATGAATTATATAAATTTAAAAGTCATTACCAAACCTTATTACCAGTAATATATGAATATAAACCTATCTACGGCAAACATTATTATCACTAATTTATGAGTATAAACATATCAATCATTTTAATTAAAAATAAACTACGTTTTTAACATTAAAATGTTTATACGAAAGTAATATAAGAGAAGTGATTAATAAGTTTATAAGGTTTAGCAAGATTGTAAAGTTAAATCCGTAATTTGCCTACAATTAACAGTAATTTCAAATCTTTGATTTAACAATTGATCGCTATTCAAAAGTTTAATTATCTGCATTTCCTCATGTAGAATAGAAAGCAAGGTTTATATAAAGATCTACAAGTTCTGGCTTCTTTGAGGATTTTCCATTAAAATTTAGGTGTTTTGCTTTCATCATTCAATTTTCAAAAATATTTAGAAAGTGAAATCATATAGCGATTGTTAACATTAGTAAAAGATGAGAGATGATTATACCAATGTATTTTAAAAGAATCCTGAGATTTTCAATTGATTAAGTAGAATACATATATACAAGGGATTCAGTCTCTGCTTCTTTTCTTTTCTTTAGAGTAGGGAATATTTCATATGTGTTTCTTTTCTTATCTCTTTCTATTTCTCTTTCTTCTTCCTTTTTCCTTTATTGATTTCTTGTCCTCTTCTTTTTCTGCTTTAACCTGTGTATTTCTTTCTTTTCCTTTTATGGAAATTTTTTTTATGTCTTTCTAATTTTTTAAAATATAAAAAGAATTGATGTTTCATAACTAGCATTTTTTTAAAAATCTTATATAAGCATCTTTGATCATTAACTGATGCGATGTTTGAATTTGACATCGAAACAAATATGCATTTTTGTAGTGGTAACTTAAATGTTCGAATCTAATAACTTATAATGAATAATTATTGCTCTACTTTTGTATAGAACTCTCTTTTAAATTAATGTTATGGAAATTTCAATTGATATTCGTTTCGTTCTCTTTACATTTGCATATATATATATATATATATATATATATATATATATATATATATATATATATATATGTGTGTGTGTGTGTGTGTGTTTGTGTGTATTTATATGTGAACACTTACAAACGTATATTTATTTAAATTTATCCATTTGAAATATATATATATATATATATATATATATATATACAAATGAGAGAAAGAACAGATAGATTACATTCCATTATTCGTAGCATTTAATTTTTAAAAAGTAGAACAATTTTTATTATTTTTTTATTATAAAAGATTATAATAAAAGTTACTTACCATGGCCTGAAGAAGAACAATCAAAGTATTGAAACTTTAACGTTTTTGTGTAGCGATTTCAATATATTTTTATTATAAACTTTTACAATAATAATAATAATAATGATAATAACAACAACCATAATATATATATATATACATATAATATAATATATATAATAATATATATTTTAATATATAATATATATATAATAATAATTATATGTAATAATAAATAATGATTGTATAATAAAAAATGATTAGATCGCATGAGAAATTGTATAAAAAAACTAAATAAAAACACCTTGTCTGTTGGAATTCAATGAAATATGCATCAAAGAAGGATTTACGCCTAAATACACACACACACACACACACACACACACACACACACACACACACATATATATATATATATATATATATATATATATATGTATATATATGTTTTTTCCGTATATTTTTCTTCATATATATATATATGTAATTTTTAAAAAATATAAATCATGAACATTTACCTTTGTTAGGTGTGCTGACAGGACATCCTGAGGAAGACAAAGCGTCATCTGCCCACGACAACTGAGCTACAACTGCGCCACACTGAGTGCTACACATTCGTGCTGAGTCAGGAGAGGCCTGGGTGGGAGAACAATAAAGAAGATGACAACTAGAAATTATTAGTACTGATAAAAATGGTGTAATAAAACACATCATGTTACTAACGCTGGCCTAATTAAGAAAAATGATTTTATGAAAATTCAAAAATACCTCAATATCACATTGAAACACCGGTTCTCGGGCGATATGCGAAGTTAAACATCGTCGAATTTGGTCAGTACCTAGATGGATGACCGCTTAGGAATATCAGGTACTTCTGAGATTCAACAATAATTTTTATAATGCTCGTATAAGCTCGTAGTCTCTGGTTAATAATTGTAGTTTAAGCCCTC
This sequence comes from Acanthosepion lycidas, assembly GCA_963932145.1. NCBI lineage: Eukaryota > Metazoa > Mollusca > Cephalopoda > Sepiida > Sepiidae > Acanthosepion > Acanthosepion lycidas. Next base: position 53,366,961 of record OZ010602.1, on the reverse strand, counting down.
AGCAACCGTAACATGGGTTTGGTGCAGTCATTTTTGTCCCTTCTTTTTTGCCCTTTGGTGACACTGTCTGCACTTGTACGATATCCCTTCCTTCAATCTTTTCAGTATCACGTATAACATTAGAATTCTTTCACATTTTTTTGCCATTATCTGTAAGGTTAATTTTGTGTCCTGTTCAAGTTTTGTTTGAATGCGTGATTGAATTTCTGCGTTTTTACTGGAAGTTAACCTCCCTTGTACAAAATGAAGCATTTAGACATATATTCACGATCAAAATTACCAGCATAAGTAACATCTTTGTCATCTTATTTGGTGAGATTTAAGCATTGCCAACGCGTATGAAACAGGGAGCTTCTTCCACTGAAAACTTTAGACAAAATATCAGACAAAAATTTCAGACAAAAATAAACACAGCTTAATCAAACGTAATATTTCCTGGTTTTTCAGGTAAAATGTAATTACAATATTTTTCGAGCTCTGGGGGACGTAATTTCCTTAAAAGTAAACGTACCATTTTTTCATCTGGCCAGCCCTGATAATATTTTTTTTCATCTGGCCAGCCATGATAATCTTTTTTTTCATCTGGTTAGCCCTGATAATATTTTTTTTCATCTGGCCAGCCCTGATAATCTTTTTTTCATCTGGCCAGCCCAGATATTCATTTTTTCATCTGGCCAGCCATGATAAACTTTTTTTTCATCTGGCCAACCCTGATGATCTTTTTTTCATTTGGCCAGCCCTGGTAATCTTTTTTTCATCTGACCAAACCTGATAATCTTTTTTTCATCTGGCCAGCCCTGATAATCTTTTTTTTTTCATCTGGCCAACCCCGATGATCTTTTTTTCATTTGGCCAGCCCTAATAATCTTTTTTTCATCTGACCAAACCTGATAACCTTTTTTTTCCTTTGGCCAGCCCTGATAATCTTTTTTTCATCTGGCCAGCCCTGATAATCTTTTTTTCATCTGGCCAGCCCTGATAATCTTTTTTTTTTTCATCTGGCCAACCCGTGATAATCTTTTTTTTTCATCTGGCTAGCCGTGATAATCTTTTTTCATCTGGCCAACCCTGATAATCTTTTTAAAAAATCCTTTGTATCTTCTGTAATAAAACAAAAAACGTAACACCTTCTTCAGGGTTATATAAAAATTCGTCAATGTAGTTTGCGACTGTAGAAATCAAATGAAGTTAGTATTAATTTCAATCACGCCTGCATCAGGCGTGATTGAAATTAATACTAACTTCATTTGATTTCTACAACATTCCTTCAGACATCCTTGTCTGATGTTCCAGTAAATGTAGTGTTCGTTGTTGTTGTTGCTGCTATTGTTCCAATATTTAAATCCTCCATATGACGCACTTTTCAACTCCTTGGTTGACGTGTGTTCAAAATTCATTACACGTTAGAATTATTATTTCTTTCGAATCGTTGTCGCCACTGTTATTTTCTCGTTAATAGTTCTAATAAACAAAAGATTAGTGAAGAAAAGATCTAATCATATGAGGGATATGGATTAATAATAAAATAATAGCGAATAACGTAGTTCAGTGCAGCAATGCGTACGACTCAGAGATCCACTTTGCGACCCACTTTGCAATCACTGTTCTTAGGAGCAGGCTGTTAAAGTTTTTTGTGTATATACAAGTAACTAGTGAGTTAGTCGAAATGCCTGGACTCACTTTATAGTCCACTAATAGAAGGTTAACCAATCAGAAGACGCAGAACATTCTATCCGTCGTGTATAAAGGCGGCCATTTTTGTTTACCCTACCCGAATGACCAGTACCAACTTGTCAGGCGAAGATGAACAGAAGGAAGTACTACGCTCTGCTACTTTGCTGCGATATCCACTGCTAACCTGAACTACGCTTTCCTACTGTCTCCGAAATATTCACTGCTAACCTCTGGATTCTATACTCGGAGACGACCGTCATGATGAACAACATTATAACACAGGCATCCTAGTGAATAGACGAATCTATGTTCAACATTTGAGTAGAGAATGTCAGTCGATTTTCTCAGTATCACCTCCGTTTTGAAGATACACCTTTTCTTTTTGAATAACTATTTTCTTTTCTTAGGGTTCACTTCCAACACTCCCGTTTGATTTTTTTTTAACTTTTTTCTAACACGGTGTGATCGAGTATTTATAATTGGAATTGACAAGTCAAAAGTATTGTACAGAAATTCACAGGTAAATCTCATTGCTGGGTTTTTATATCCTTGGCATATTTTGGTTTTAATTGGTAGAAATGCTTTCTATATCGCCAATTTCGAATTTGTATCATATTCATCATCCTACCAATACGATTAACTATTTCACGATCTTCACAAATTTACTTTCTTGACTTGTTAATCGTAAAGGCAACCATATCTCTAGTCTTGAAAGATTTTATAGTTAATTTCGTACTAAGCCAATTCTTAAATTTTTCATCAACGTTATACAGTCGGTTATCTCTCTACACAACACTAATTTAAACAAAAGGTTAGGAAGTAAAACGCATCAATACTGGAAAGAGCGATAACAGCTACTTGATTTGATTGGCCTGGTTTTTCATAATTTAAGGCATATCAACCTCAATGAGTTATTTAATACCGGCAAGATTTGTATTGCTGGATATATTATTTATCTATCTCAGTATATATTGGTTTGGTTTGGTTTGTTTTACGGCATATCAACCTCAATGGGTTATTTAATGCCGAGAAGATTTTTATTGCTGGTTATATCTATCTATCTATCTATCTATCTATCTATCTATATATATATATATATATATATATATATATATATATATATATATATATATTGGTTTGGTTTATTTTACGGCATATTAACCTAAATGAGTTATTTAATGCCGACAAGATTTTTAATTCCTGGTAATATTTTTTTTTTTTTTCTACAAAAATGTATTGTTGGTAATATTTTTTTTTAAAATTCATTGCTATTAATAATTTTTTGACAAAAATATATTGCTGGTAATAACACCTATTTTTACAATTTCACAATGTTTTGAAATAGTTTGGATGTTAACTATTTACCCATAGCTGGGACCCTAACAGGTGCTACCACCCCGGTTTAGGGAACACCAGCAATTAAGAAGTGATTCCTTTCTCCTCATGAAAAGGGACCTTGCTGTTGGATGTAGTTTATCGTCTTATCCAACACGGACTGGATTTGAGAATCCTATTTTCCTTAAATATTGTTATAAAAAACATTTTATAAATTTCTGTCGAAAGTAGCACTTGCTGCTCGGTCAATGAAGGGGAAACGGATGGCATTGCAATTAACATACATTCAGTTTCATAATATTATTGTTTTATTAAAATTCCAAAAAATCTTATTTAAAACAATGAAAAATATTGAGGATCTGTTTAGTAATAGCGGTGTCAAATGCAAATCCGTACATTTGACATCCTGTTTCATGCCTGGTTTAAAGTTAAACATCGCCGTAAAATTTACATTATACATATATGATTCACACTCTATCAGCAACTTTTGCATACCTTTTTATGCAACTACCCTTGTTTCGTTGGCAATGCATTTTATAGCAAAGTTATGCAATGGCTGGCCGGTGGGTTTCCGAATAGGCATCTTTGTAGGGGCGGTTAACCAGTGACTGTTGCGCAGGCTCATTTGTGTTGATTAAACACCTACTGAATTAAACCTGACAGACTCAAACCATCGTTCATCGTCAGAACTGTTCTGTTTATACAATTTCCCACATAAGTGGTGTTAGTAAAAGAAAGCGAGAAGAAAGGACTAAAAATCAATTGTATGTAGACAAAATATTTGGTTTTCGGTAAAAAGGAACAGCTCAAGGTGTGACTTCTGTATTTATTTCTTTTATCCAACATATTCTTACTTTCCTAAATTCTATCTTTCTTTTATATCCATTATTTACTTTGTTTCTTTGTTTTTTTTTGTTTCTTTAACACATTTCTTCTTTCTTTTATCCATGATTATTTTTCTTTTATTTTCTTTCTTACTTTCTTTCTTTGGTTAATCCATGATTTTCTGTCTTTCTTTTTTCCTTTCTTTTATCCATGATTTTCTTTCTTTCTTTCTTTCTTTCTTTCTTTCTTTCTTTCTTTCTTTCTTTCTTTCATTTGTTTATCCATGACTTTCTATCTTTCTTTTTTCCTTCCTTTCTTTTATCCATGATTTTCTTTCATTCTTTCATTCTTTCTTTCTTTCTTTTTTCTTTCTTTCTTTCTTTCTTTCTTTCTTTTTTCTTTCTTTCTTTCATTTGTTTATCCATGATTTTCTATCTTTCTTTTTTCCTTCCTTTCTTTTATCCATGATTTTCTTTCTTTCTTTCTTTCTTTCTTTCTTTCTTTCTTTCTTTCTTTCGTTTATCCATGATTTTCTATCTTTCTTTTTTCCTTCCTTTCTTTTATCCATGATTTTCTTTCTTTCTTTCTTTCTTTCTTTCTTTCTTTCTTTCTTTCTTTCATTTATTTACCCATGATTTTCTATCTTTCTTTTTCCTTCCTTTCGTTTATCCATGATTTTCTTTCTTTCTTTCTTTCTTTCTTTCTTTCTTTCGTTTATCCATGATTTTCTATCTTTCTTTTTCCTTCCTTTCTTTTATCCATGATTTTCTTTCTTTCTTTCTTTCTTTCTTTCTTTCTTTCGTTTATCCATGATTTTCTATCTTTCTTTTTTCCTTCCTTTCTTTTATCCATGATTTTCTTTCATTCATTCATTCTTTCTTTCTTTCTTTTTTCTTTCTTTCTTTCATTTGTTTATCCATGATTTTCTATCTTTCTTTTTTCCTTCCTTTCTTTTATCCATGAATTTCTTTTTTCTTTCTTTCTTTCTTTCTTTCTTTCTTTCTTTCTTTCTTTCTTTCTTTTGTTTATCCATGATTTTCTATCTTTCTTTTTTCCTTCCTTTCTTTTATCCATGATTTTCTTTCATTCTTTCATTCTTTCTTTCTTTCTTTTTTCTTTCTTTCTTTCATTTGTTTATCCATGATTTTCTATCTTTCTTTTTTCCTTCCTTTCTTTTATCCATGAATTTCTTTTTTCTTTCTTTCTTTCTTTCTTTCTTTCTTTCTTTCTTTCTTTCTTTTGTTTATCCATGATTTTCTATCTTTCTTTTTTCCTTCCTTTCTTTTATCCATGATTTTCTTTTTTCTTTCTTTCTTTCTTTCTTTCTTTCTTTCTTTCTTTCTTTTGTTTATCCATGATTTTCTATCTTTCTTTTTTCCTTCCTTTCTTTTATCCATGATTTTCTTTCTTTCTTTCTTTCTTTCTTTCTTTCTTTCTTTCTTTCTTTCTTTCTTTCGTTTATCCATGATTTTCTATCTTTCTTTTTTCCTTCCTTTCTTTTATCCATGATTTTCTTTCTTTCTTTCTTTCTTTCTTTCTTTCTTTTTTCTTTCTTTCTTTCATTTGTTTATCCATGATTTTCTATCTTTCTTTTTTCCTTCCTTTCTTTTATCCATGATTTTCTTTCTTTCTTTCTTTCTTTCTTTCTTTCTTTCTTTCTTACGTTTATCCATGATTTTCTATCTTTCTTTTTTCCTTCCTTTCTTTTATCAATGATTTTCTTTCTTTCTTTCTTTCTTTCTTTCTTTCTTTCTTTCTTTTTTCTTTCTTTCTTTCATTTGTTTATCCATGATTTTCTATCTTTCTTTTTTCCTTCCTTTCTTTTATCCATGATTTTCTTTCTTTCTTTCTTTCTTTCTTTCTTTCTTTCTTTCTTTCGTTTATCCATGATTTTCTATCTTTCTTTTTTCCTTCCTTTCTTTTATCCATGATTTTCTTTCTTTCTTTCTTTCTTTCTTTCTTTCATTTATTTACCCATGATTTTCTATCTTTCTTTTTCCTTCCTTTCGTTTATCCATGATTTTCTTTCTTTCTTTCTTTCTTTCTTTCTTTCTTTCGTTTATCCATGATTTTCTATCTTTCTTTTTCGTTCCTTTCTTTTATCCATGATTTTCTTTCTTTCTTTCTTTCTTTCTTTCTTTTTTTCTTTCTTTCATTTGTTTATCCATGATTTTCTATCTTTGTTTTTTCCTTCCTTTCTTTTATCCATGAATTTCTTTTTTCTTTCTTTCTTTCTTTCTTTCTTTCTTTCTTTCTTTCTTTCTTTCTTTCTTTCTTTTGTTTATCCATGATTTTCTATCTTTCTTTTTTCCTTCCTTTCTTTTATCCATGATTTTCTTTCATTCTTTCATTCTTTCTTTCTTTCTTTTTTCTTTCTTTCTTTCATTTGTTTATCCATGATTTTCTATCTTTCTTTTTTCCTTCCTTTCTTTTATCCATGAATTTCTTTTTTCTTTCTTTCTTTCTTTCTTTCTTTCTTTCTTTCTTTCTTTCTTTCTTTCTTTCTTTCTTTTGTTTATCCATGATTTTCTATCTTTCTTTTTTCCTTCCTTTCTTTTATCCATGATTTTCTTTTTTCTTTCTTTCTTTCTTTCTTTCTTTCTTTCTTTCTTTCTTTTGTTTATCCATGATTTTCTATCTTTCTTTTTTCCTTCCTTTCTTTTATCCATGAATTTCTTTTTTCTTTCTTTCTTTCTTTCTTTCTTTCTTTCTTTCTTTCTTTCTTTCTTTCTTTCTTTTGTTTATCCATGATTTTCCCTCTTTCTTTCCTGTTTTCCTTTTTCTTTTATACATAATTTTCTTTCTTTCGTTTACATTTCTTTATTTTTCATCCATGATAATCATTCTTTGTTTCTTTCTTTTATTCATTATTTACGTTATTTGTTTTTTCTTCCTTTCTTTCACACATTTGTTCTTTGTTTTATCGATGGATTTCTTTCTTTCTTTCTTTCTTTCTTTCTTTCTTTCTTTCTTTGACCCATTATTTATTTTCTTTCTTTCTTTCTTTCTTTCTTTCTTTCTTTCTTTCTTTCTTTCTTTCTTTCTTTCCTTTGTTTATCCATGATTTTCCCTCTTTCTTTCCTGTTTTCCTTTTTCTTTTATACATAATTTTCTTTCTTTCGTTTACATTTCTTTATTTTTCATCCATGATAATCATTCTTTGTTTCTTTCTTTTATTCATTATTTACGTTGTTTGTTTTTTCTTCCTTTCTTTCACACATTTGTTCTTTGTTTTATCGATGGATTTCTTTCTTTCTTTCTTTCTTTCTTTCTTTCTTTCTTTCTTTCTTTCTTTGACCCATTATTTATTTTCTCTCTTTCTTTCTTTCTTTCTTTCTTTCTTTCTTTCTTTCTAGTTTATTTCCTCTTTATTTACCATCTGACCTTTTGCTATTTACAACCGCTACAACAACCTCCTCTCTATAATATTGTCTCTTTGTCACAATACCAGCTTTCTCGCGCTTCGCTTTCAGTGATAATCAACACCAGTAATATTGCCTAAATACTCTTTCATTATTACTTGGCACTGTTGCAGACACTTGAGGCGCAGTGTCGTGGACACCTACTTAGTCTTTCATCAACCACCTTAATCATTTAGATAGAGGACCGTCTTAAGCAAATCTGGAATTATCAATAGATTCATTTACAGTTCTCCGTGTTTGTAATCACATTTTTTTCTCTCCACTGTCCATAGTCGTGTCAGTATAATGTAAGAGTAATTGTATATTTTATTGTTCTTAAGTTCTTACAGCGAGAGAAATCAAGGAAGGAATATATATATATATATATATATATATATATATATATATATATATATATATATATATATAATTTCTTCGAAAATTATAACATAAATGTTATAAAATCACTACAAAAAAGCCATTTTGTTTCAACACTTCTGGTGTCTTATCAAATGATGTTTTTTTTTGTTTATTTTTTTTGTTTTTTTTTTTGTATTCAGCACCATTACTTGATAAGACACCAGAAGTGTTAGAAGAAAATGGCTATTTTTGTATTGATTTTATAACATATTTATGTTATAATTTTCGAAGAAATTATATTTGCTCTACTCTGTATTGAGCACTCTTTTAAGAATAGTATTTTTGGGTTATTGGAATTTTTTTCTAATTTAAGTGTGGGTTTTTTATTAATACTATTCAGGCATAGGGGTTTGTTCAGGATTTTATTATTGTGTTTTTTTATTATACTTTCTAGATTTTCAGTACAGTTGTAACTCAATGTTAGGGTGTTCTTATTAAATATATTACCAAGCCTACTATTGGTAGGGAAGTGTTTTTCAAACCGTGAAAAATTATGTGATTGTAGAAACCCAGAAGACTGCCCATTGGAAAATAAATGGTGCGTCAAATCTGTGGTATAACAATGTACTATCTCATCCACTGAGAGTCCTAATACTAATATGATATACATTGGGTCTACAAAGAATGGATTTAAAGCCAGATGGAGGCAGCATAAGTGCTCTTTCAACAATATAAATAAAAGAATTCAGACTTCTTTATCTAAATATTTTTGGCATTTGAAGGACAAGAATGAAACACCAAAAGTAAAATGGAAAATTATAAACAAAACTAGAACTTGTAAAACTTGGGATGACCCATGCCCTTTATGCCTGCATGAAAAACTACACATTATTAAGTTTCTAAATAATAAAAATCTATTAAACAATAGACATGGGTTAACGGTTTTTTGCCGACATCATCAAATCTTTGCTTTGAATAATTAGCATCTAATTTTTTTAAAAATCCATAGTCTTAATAAACAGCTTAAATACCCTACAAAAAAGATAACCCTTTATGAAGTCGTCAAAAAACAAATGTTACGTCAGTTTCTTTTTTTTTATATACACAAAACCCTTTCAGAAAAAATAAAATAAAAAAATAAATAAATCTCCATAGACACGTAAACCAGACTAGACGAAATCATCTTCCGTTTTAAATTTAGACACCCCAATCTTACCCTGACTTGACATCTATGAATGTAACTCTATATTGATACAAATTATTAACACCCTGCACCCCTCTTTATATGAACAATCGCGCTGGCCGTTACCATGGAAATTTTGATTTCAATAATGAATATGCTATTAAAACACGTAAATTTCAGAAATAAGTTATTCCAAAAAAATTTTGCTTGAAGATGGAATAGAGCTTACTTTAATTCAATTTAATTCAAATAATTATATTGAAGTTTTCGGCTCTTGTTTTAAAACATGAAAACTGTTATGTAGAGTGTTGGAATCATATTTTTAAATAAATAATTATATTTATGGTCTACTTTTGTATCGAGCACTATTTTTTAAAAATAATAACAAAAATATTAAAGAACTTTGTATTATTTACCTAACCAGTTCTTTCCTATTTTCTATATATTTTCACACACACACACACACACACACACACACACACACACACACACATATATATATATATATTGTGGATTCCGTGAATGGAATCCTGCACAAATAAATAAACAACGCCAGTGATTGAGATAGAAAAATAAGTGTATTAAACGTAAAAATAC
>OZ010602.1:53337586-53345086 GCA_963932145.1 Acanthosepion lycidas | reverse complement strand
TGTTAGCACAATTCTTTGTATTTCTTTAAGTCATGGGTTACCACGAATCACTTCATTGAGTCTATCGGAACCTTTTCCAATCAATCCGAGGGCTCCAGCTACAACTGGAATTATCGATGTCCTCATATGCATTGCATAGACATTACACAGAGGAAAAAAAAATACTATATACGGAGAAGGCGACAGCAAAGGAGAACAAGTAGGACAAAAGATTAAGGTCGGGGCAACTGGGGAACTATTTACTATCATTCAAATACAAAAGATATAAGATAAATAGATGTTATCAAAATATATATTGGATTTAAAAATGAAAGGAAAATCCCCATTAGTCGAAAGGAATGTAATCAAAAAGTAAAAAAGGAAAACTGACAAGGAAATTTTATGGAAGAGAAACTACAAATTATTAAATTGACGAGCGTAAAGTATCTAACAAAGTAAAGGGATGAAAATATTCCGAGCTGTTCGACGTAGGCGCATAAATCTAAAATTGTGGAAAGAACAATTGATCTTTGGAATTCTATGAGAAAATAGTCACCCGATTTGGAAATTTTTTTGGCGTGAAACGGCGCACGAAATGGATAAATAAAACTAATAAAATATGACCTAAAGCAAGAAGAAGGTCACATTTATGGCAGAAAATTTGACACGGGTCACAAGAATAACGTATAAGCTTGTGTATAATACGACTTGTGTATAATACGACTTATGTATAACACGATCCCATAATTCGGAAGCTAAAAACAGGGAATATATATATATATACTTGAATATAATGCGACCTCTTAGTACAACAATCTGTACGTAAATGTTTAGGAAGATTTGTACCATATTAATCAATTAACATTTCAATGTCGCGCATATATTCCACTAAACTATTTAATTTTTCCTGATATTAAAGAACAGAAATAAACAGGATGTTTCTGCTAATTTCTGTTTAAAACTGATTTCCAAAACTTTTATTTAGCTAATTGAGTCTGTTTGCAATGTAACGGATTACAAAAGTCGTAGATATATTTCACTAAAATATTTAATTTTTCCTGATATTAAAGCATATAAGAAAGCCAAATGTTTAGCCATTGATAGTTTCTTTAATTTTTCAAGATATTAAAGCATAGAAATGAACCGGATGTTTAGCCAATGCATATTTCTTTAATTTCTCATGATATTAAAGCAGAGAAATGAAACGGTTTTTTAGCCATTGCATGTTTCTTTAATTTTTCATGATATTAAAGCATGGAAATGAAACGGATATTTAGCCAAGGCATGTTCCTTTAATTTTTCCTGATATTAAAGCATAGAAATGAACCGGATGTTTAGCCAATGCATGTTTCTTCAATTTTTCATGATATTAAAGCATAGAAATGAACCGGTTTTTTTTAGCCATTGCATGTTTTTTTCATTTTTCCTGATATTAAAGCCTGGAAATGAGCCGGATTTTCAGCCAAGGCATGTTACTTTAATTTTTTTCGATATTAAAGCATAGAAATGAACCGGATGTTTAGCCAATGCATGTTTCTTTAATTTTTCCTGATATTAAAGCATAGAAATGAACCGGATATCTAGCCATTGCATGTTTTTTTCATTTTTCCTGATGTTAAAGCCTAGAAATGAACCGGATGTTTAGCCAAGGCATGTTCCTTTAATTTTTCCTGATATTAATGCATAGAAATGAAACGGATGTTTAGCCAATGCATGTTTGTTTAATCTTTCCTGATATTAAGGCATGGAAATGAACCGGATGTTTAAAACGTTTTACCAAGCGTTTGAGCAAAGATTAGGCCTTGGACAAAATGCAAACAGGGAGGAGGGTTATACTTAACACCAGGAAGAGACAGCAGAAGTTTCTGTGACGCGTAATGTGAAAGTGTGTTCTGGAGAATCTGATAAAACACAAGTCGAATAGATGGAAAAGAGACAAGGGTAAGCAACTCGTGGCATAACTGGTAGGCTTAAGTAAGTGGATAACAGAACGTGGTCTCGAGAGTTAGCAGTTCTTATTTATTGTTTTACGGCATATCAGCATCAATGCACTACTTAATGCCGACATAATTTTTATAATGTAATAATCATTTTTTTTCAAAAAGTATTTTTGGGAATATTTTTTTGCAAAAATGTATTGCTGGTAATATTTTTCCAGAAAAACTATTGCTGGTAATAATGTTTCGCTGGTAATAATTTTTTCTTCAATAATTTATTGCCGGTAATAATTTTATACAAAGAAACTTTTGCTGGTATTAAAAGCATTTTTACGCGTTTTGACCCCAGTTTGGGGTTTAAAAATTTACCCATGTCTGGTACCCTAACTGGGGCTGCCACCCCGGGACAGAGTGGACCTGCGAACACCAGCAATTAAGAGGTGGATCCACGCTCCTCACAACCTCCTGATCAGAGGTCTTGCTGTCAGATGTAGGTTGTCATCCTACCCAGTACGCTTGGCATCTAGGTCTCAATCTTTTACTGTTGAAATAGCTAAATTAAACTGCCTCTTCTACTCGAACAGTTTGTTTCCTCATCTGTAGAACTTCCTGTCGTTTACTTGCTTCTCTGATAACTACAATCTTCAAAAATTTAAATGCAACATCAATATTTTCTGCCTTCTTGAATCCCATTCACTTTGGTCTTTTCCTCAATCCTCTCTATTCTCTGTTTTCACTTTCACTTTCTCTTTCACTTTCACTTTCACTCCCTATCACACCCTGCATGCTGTGAAATAATTAAAAAAAAATTCCTGTCCTTTGTGGGACTTCATATATTTTGTCTTTTCGTTGTTTCTCTTAAAAAGTGTTCCAACAACCATTTACTCAAGACCATCATGTATGTTATACGCTGTTTTCCTCTGGTCCTCGTGTCCTCAATCTGTCCTTTGAGTATCAGATTTTCCAAGCCTACTTACCTCATTATATGCTCCATACATTTCGAATGATTCTTTCTGATGTTAAGTATAAATATCTTTTTTGAATACATTTTCTTTAAAAACCTTGTAGTTGCTCACATGTTCTATCCATGGTATCCTCAGTATCCTTCTGTAGGACCACATTTCTATTGCTTGAAGTCTTTTCTTCAACATTAAGGAGATTGTCCAGCATTCACTGCCATATAGGAGGACTGACATCACGTAACAGTTCAATACTCTTTTCTTTGTGTCTAACGAAGTTTTTTTTCTGTCTTTGGCGCGAAAATTCATTAAAAAACCTTTATTTAATTTTCTTTGGCTTTCTCTGTGGACAATCAACTAAGATTTACCTATTTTTTTTTCTAATGAAGTTGGAGATTGTCTCGAATTTTGAGCCATCTTTAATTTTTCGACGCAGTGTCTCGCCTAATTTTCCTTTTCCTTTTCAACATTTTTTTTTTTTTGTTAATGGAACAACAGCATGTTTTTTGTCATTATGTTCGGAAGCTGAAAACTCACTTGTCTTGGTAATTTTTTGTAATGCTATCCTATTTGGACGGGAGCTTCCAAATCCCCCTTTTCTAGTCGAGACAGAGTCAAAAACTCCTCTCTGCGAGCTTGTGGGTGACAAATTATTTTCCACCCTGCAACAACGAGAAAGAAGGGCCTTGACAAATCTGTGACTCACGGGGCAGATTGAGAAAATAGATGACGGAAGAAATGAATCCTATGAGTTATAGAGGCTGAACAAAGAAGTGTGAACCGAGCAGAATATTGTGGTTTTAGCTTGGATTTCCGAGAATATGCAAAAGAATCAATGGCGGCTTTAATCCAAGAAAAAGAAAACTTCTGTAGCTCAAGTCTCGATAGGAAGATTATTACTATCAATCAAGGGGCATCGCAATTTAAGTAATGAATTGAATCCCAAAAAGTACGGTAGTAACCGAAAGAGGTGAATAGGAGGTTGCTTTCTAATAGACGACTCAAAAGCAATATCAACCCATAATACAGCATGAAGCGAATTGCCAGCAGGACAGAATTGTGATGCTTGACAAGAGATAGGAAAGGATGTTTAGAACAAAACAAGTAAATCAAGTAAAGAAGCATGTTGCTTAGAATTATTGGGGAAGCGACGAGGGAAATCCACTGTTTCAATGCGGGAGTGAACAACGAAAAATTGAATGTCTAAATACCGGTAACATCAGTAGCGTTAGAATAATTAAAGCCACTTGAGGAGAGCATTAAAATCACCAAACAGAAAAATGTTCATAGATGAATGGAGAGAGAGACAGATACAGAGAAAGAGAGAGAAAGAAAGAGAGAGATTTCAATATTATCGGAAATGAATATGTTACAGTCCTGAGAAGAAGGAGAGCGATAAAGGAAAAAGAGATATCTAACAAAGTGCAATAAAGAAAGTCGAAAGCACATGAAAGAATCATCTGGGGAGTCAAGAGACAGTTCACTTGTCATTGGAAGATTTCCCCGCATCGAAGAATCCTTTTGACAAAAGAGGAAGACAGTCTAGAACAGAGAAATAATTGACAACAACAGAAGACTTTAACACTATTTACATTATTCTGACTATTGTCCTCATCTTTTTTTCCATATTTATTACAACATTTCGGCCGTTGTACGCTCCGGCCTTCTTCAGTTGGTTGGAATGTCGAACTGAACCCTTTATTTTGCTCACTGGGGTAGACTGTTTTAGTTCCACGTGGCATTTTTTTAATGGATGTCAGTTATCAGTTATCTCCTGTTAATTTCCCTCTCCATGTTCTTAACCGGGTGTTGAGCTCACAACCTGTCACTGGATTTAACTAACGATTATATCCCCTGTGCCATGTGTCCTTGAGGACATGTGTATGAATTTCTGGATATTATAAAACTAATGTCTTCAGCAACCGTTTTTACCAGTGCTCATATTGCAGTTTTTGCTGTTATCATTGCATTATTTATCAGAGCTCATATTGCAGTGGCAAAACCCAAAGAGTGTGAGTTCAACCGTATCTTCTGTAGATGTCAGGGACTCTAAGTTGATTGCGGATTTACTGTTGTTCAGCACACTCTTGCAGAGCCGCCAGTAATTTCTAGAACTGAATTTCTAAGAGGCTATATTTTGTTTCATTCTATCAGTAAACAGTAACTTTTAGAACACGCTTGTACTCATTACAAGCAGAGAAAAAGCGACGTTGCATTTAGACCTATCGCCCTGGTACAGCCGGAAGAAGTGATTCCCTGGGGCTATAGCGGCTGAGCTTATAGGTGAGAACCAACGTCGTTTCACTTGGTGTTTCCGTGTGAAATGAAAGCTTCGATAACGGCGTGTCCATCAGGATTATTCAGGAAACACATGGGGATGTTTATCACTTGCGTGAGGGATAGAGTGATGAGATGTTCATGGTTTTGATGCAGGCGGGGTCTTTGACAGTGATTAAGCAACCTGGCATGATGGGGATTAATGTGACCGAACACAAATATATTTGCAAACGGGTGTAGACAGATGGTCTTGGCGACAGTATTAGAAATGCTATCTAGCACACAATAGTCACGAGAGGAAGGAAAACCGTAGAGAAAGGAAGAGATAGCTGACTGGGTTTAGTAGAGAGAGTCATAGGCACATGTAAGAATTGTCTTTAGTTTCAAGAGAAAGTTTCCCAGTCAGCGGGAGATGATCACAGATATACACTTCCTGGCCATGCATTTGAACATTAGAGTCCTTCTTAAAGAGAGGAAGATAGCCAGGAATCAAAGGAGAGGTTTGCAGAGTTAAAATAAGTTTCGGAGAAAGCTAGGATGTCCGGAGATTGTTGGAAGAGGAACGACTCCGCACTGCAGAAATTGGTACAAATACTACGAATTTTGGAGAAAGAAGAGTTGAGGGATTTAGGTGTTTTTTGTTGAGCTGGTTCAGTTTTATTTCGTTGGTTGCTTATCGTCATGGTGGGTTATTTGGGTAAAGGAAAGGACGAGAATAGTAAGAGCAGTCGGTTGCCTGATGTAAGAATCCCAATATTATATGACTGTTAATCAGGGCAGCCTCTCTAGAAGCCACGAAAGAGTTCGGGCTACTAACTACCAGTCAGGAAAAAGCAACCAGAAAACTGCCAATCCGGTACCCATAGCATGAAGAGACGTAGCTACCAAACACATATATACCAAAGAAAAAAATCATGACGGCACCATTATTCAGGCCTTAGAAAAGTAAAGGAACCAGTAACCCATTCCTAAACAGGAAACAAGAGACGAGCTTCTACTCCTGTTAAAGAGTAGCGGGGGGGGGGGAGTATGGACCGGGCGGTAGGAAGTCATAATAAATGATGCAATGGATAAATTGTCGTCTAAATTGCGTAAATACCAAAATCATTTTTAAGTAATATATTTACCAAAATTAGGCAATAATATCTTGAAGTATTCAAGAGTAAATGTGTTCAATAAAATCGTCATTGAAGAGGATTAATATAAAATAAATACACATAATATGTACAGCTTAAGCACACACATACACACACACACACACACATATATATATATATATATATATATATATATATATATATATATATATATATATATATAGCTCCGTTTATTTATTGAACATTATACTTATTTTCCTCTATCGTCGTGAATATTAAAGTAAATATGCGCGCTTTTTTCTTTAATGAGATTTCTCGAATATTCACGCCTTCATAAATATGCTATTGAATAAATAAACGGAACGTCTACTCAAATATGGTCATCTACTAAAAATAAGGTTTAAAGCGATAAAATCTGTCGGGTTAATAAATAAAAATACATTACTACTTTACACACAGACACACAGACACACACACACACACACACACATATATATATATATATATATATAAATAAATTATATAAGTGTTATATATATATATTTGTGTGTGTGTATGTGTGTATTCGTACGATATAGTTTTTTTGTTTAGCTGGTTAGTTTTATTTTGTTGGTTGCTTATCGTCATGGTGGGTTATTTGGGTAAAGGAAAGGCCGAGAATAGTAATAGCAGTCGGTTGTCTGATGTAAGAATCCCAATATTATATGACTGTTGATCAGGGCAGCCTCTCTAGAAGCCACGAAAGAGTTCGGGCTACTAACTACTAGTTCAACCACTCCCTCCAGGTGACTTCGCAATCGCCTGCATCTCTTTTGGACGGTCTCTTTCTTTAATTTAATGAATACTGCCATAATCCTTGCTTTTAGTTCGTCTTTGGTTTTACAAAGAGTTTTATTGGTCTCTCACTCAAATGGGCATCATCTAATAATCAAGGACGTTGCAGTCCGGAGAGTTAGATGGCCAGATGTAACGGGGTCGCAGAAATTACCTGACAGCAATGACTCGGTTCTCCTGTTTGTGCGGCATGACGTAGTTTCCAGACATAGGGTCTTCCAGCAGTCATCCTCTTGAACCAGACAGCACTTTCTCCTCAAAGCACTTGACGTAGGCATCCGTGTTGTATCTGAGTCCCTCAGCAACAAATTTGGGAGTTCTTTTCTTATCAGAATGATCAGAGGGAGTTTTCCGTGCTGCCGTACCTTCGTAATCACCATTAGACTCATTGAACTCTTTTCTTAATCCTCTGCACTA
>OZ010602.1:53300086-53332586 GCA_963932145.1 Acanthosepion lycidas | reverse complement strand
ATCAGGTGGATTTACTTCAAATTTACTAATCCGAGAGTTTTTATTACTTAAACTATATTTTTAGTGGATAATCGGATTTGAGTAGAAGATCCGTTACTTTATTAAACAGTATTTATTGTCGTCCGTCCGGCTTGAATATTCGAGAAATATTACAAAAATATGCGCTTTCTGACAGGATACGAATGGCGTGGGGGGGTCAAGTAAATATCTACCTTTCCCAAGGGTATTTGAGCGTAAGTGAATATAAAAAAACGCAACTGCATTTTGAACTCGGCACTCCGATTAACAATTCTGAACCATTACACCACTCGCACATCCAAGATTACAGCGCTGGGTATTCCCAATCTGTCACCCATCTATGTACTAACCAGGCACCACCATGCTTTATTTCGGTGATTGTATCTGAACCGGTGTTTCAATGTAAGGTGGCCGTAAGCTACAGGACAAGAGGAGGAGAGCGAAAGTTAATAACCTACCTAACCGGCTTGTGTAAATGGATAATATAACCTGGATCTAAAAGATAGCAAACAGGAAAAGAGTACTTAGAGTAGGGAAGGATGGGTAGCTGTGGAGAGGCATGATCTCCCATGTTATGAAGCGATACGTGACCTAAAAGAAGTCAGTACATTGCCAGACTTGTAAAATTCACTAATCTCTTTATGGATTGTAATTGTTTGAGAAACAGTTATTGTTGTATAAGGCCGAGAAAATGCCTCAGACTTTATTCAAGGTGTCAAGAATTTGACATTATCATGCAATACAAGGAAACATTAACATACTTATATTTCCATCGTAAATCTAAAGAAAATCTAAAAGCACAAACGACCACCTGTGGAAAGAAAGAATAAAGCCATGTTTTTTTGCATCTTTCTTTTTTTTCTCCTTTTATTAGAGATATCTCAGCTGCACTTTGAACAATAGATTGAGTCTTCGCAAGTTATCTCAGATCGGCCAGCATACACAATAGTCTCGTTATTGTTCCTGCAACGAAAATAGTACCCGTTCCGAGAAGAGCAAAAATGATGATAAAATATGGCAGAGAAGTCTTTACATGTTTGTCAGTTGAATAACAGATTATCAATAGTAAGTAGAACGTACTGCATGAAACGATAAGGTTTTAAAAAGCTCTGAATAGGCATATTAGATTCCGTTGCCGGACAGGGTGGCCTGACCTAGATGAAGGTTTGAAATAAATAAGTACTTACCGTAGATGAGTCATGAGCAAACTGCGGCCCGGTTGGCTTTCTGAAAGACTGGAATAATTTAATTAGGAAAATAACGTTCATTAAACTTTTGTTTGGTTCATTTCGTTCTCCGTTGTTGGGAACCATTTTCAATGACTAATGAATCATCCCAACTATCATTTTTTTTAAACGTTTCACCCCAAGCAAGGCGGGAAGCCACTAGCACGCAAGGGGAGAGATCAAGACATCTGGAGACGTCAATTGACATTACATTTGAAGAGTTCGAGATTATAGCTCTCAGAGAAACAGGAAAAGGGGTCGGAGTTCCACAGTCGAGAAGTGCGAGACATGAAGCTATTAGAGTAGAAGAGACGGCTACATTTGACAGTTTCGATAGTGAAAGGGTGAGAGCGAGATGCCAACCTAGTAGAACGCTTAAATTCATGAAGTCTGGGAACCAGCGAAAGCAGCTCTTCGGAGCAGTTACCATGAAAGTATTTGTAAAAAAGACAGAGGGAGTCGATGGCATTACTGTGAGAGAGCAACTGCAAACGAGATGCCAGGTCAGGGCCAGTTACATTGCATACCCCTCTCTGGATTTTATCAAGAACCTTGAGACAAACAGAAGGGGCTCCAGACCATATATGGAAGCAATACTCCATGCAAGGGCGAATGGTTGATTTGTAGAATTGAAGGATCGACTCCGGCGTGAAAAATTTCCTGACGCGGCACAGGGAGCCAACTTTCCTTGCGGTGGATGAAGCTATTGACTCAATGTATTTGTTCTATCTCAGGTCAGCAATCAATGTGAAAGCGAGTAGTCGTAAAGAGGTGATAATTAAGAATAAACTTGGAGCACACCAACATAACATAGTTTTTTTTCACGGTAGTAGCAGCGTACACAGTGGATTAAAGGTAAAAAGTTTTCCTCCTTCATGAAGACTGCATAGAATAACACAGAAAAAATGTAGTAGTTTTGGAAGCTGTGTTTTGCCAAACACGCCATGTTCATTTAAAATGGCACCAACCGATAATTACTTTTTTTCGATCACAAGATAACCTTCACTAATGGAAACCAGAAAAGCTTTCCACATCCAAACTTGCCGAATTGTACTCAAAAGGTATCAAAGAGCTGCCTGATAATTGGCAACAAGTCATTGAAAATAACGGTGAATATATTCTTTAAATTAAATAAAATATGACTGTACTTTATCGTTTGAAAAATGAAACAGATTAACAAAAATGGAAATTATTTATGACTCAGCCTAATACAAACGATTGCGTAAAATAAACAACATATTTCATTGCCTGAGAAAACTAAATGAAATTAATATTAAATAAACGAACGGCTTGGTTTGTTTTGGTTTGTTTTACCGCATATCAACCTCAGTGGTTTATTTAATGCCGAAAAGATTTTTATATAAGCTATTTGTATTTTAGGTAATATTTCAGGTAATTTCAGGTAATATTTTTTCTCAAAAATGTATTGCTGGTAAGAATTTTAACTTTATAAGAAAATTGAGCTGGGAGAGATGGAAAAAAGATTTAACAAAAAAAAAAAAAAAAAAAAAAAAAAAAGGGAAAATTTTTGCGAGCTATGATAGACAACGTCCTGTAGGGACATGGCACATCAAGTAAGAAAATGTCAAAATCACAGTCAGGTGATACTTGTTGCTCACGCCTTCCCTTAGCGGGAAATGATTGGTCTAAACCCTCATTTCACGTCGTTATCTTTAATACTTTTAATAATCTATCTATCTATCTATCTATCTATCTATCTATCTATCTATCTATCTATCTATCTATCTATCTATCTATCTATCTATCTATCTCAGTTTGATTCCTATCTATCTATATATCTATCTATCTATCTATCAATCTCAGTTTGATTCCTATCTATCTATCTATCTATCTATCTATCTATCTATCTATCTATCTATCTCAGTCTGATTCATATCTATCTATCTATCTATCTATCTATCTATCTATCTATCTATCTATCTCAGTCTGATTCATATCTATCTATCTATCTATCTATCTCAGTCTGATTCATATCTATCTATCTATCTATCTATCTATCTATCTATCTATCTATCTATCTATCTATCTCAGTCTGATTCATATCTATCTATCTATCTATCTATCTATCTATCTATCTATCTATCTATCTCAGTCTGATTCATATCTATCTATCTATCTATCTATCTATCTATCTATCTATCTATCTATCTATCTCAGTCTGATTCATATCTATCTATCTATCTATCTCAGTCTGATTCATATCTATCTATCTATCTATCTATCTATCTATCTATCTATCTCAGTCTGATTCATATCTATCTATCTATCTATCTATCTATCTATCTATCTATCTCAGTCTGATTCATATCTATCTATCTATCTATCTATCTATCTATCTATCTATCTATCTGATTCATATCTATCTGTCGGATTCATATCTATCTATCTATCTATCTATCTATCTATCTATCTCAGTCTGATTCATATCTATCTATCTATCTATCTATCTATCTATCTATCTATCTATCTATCTCAGTCTGATTCATATCTATCTATCTATCTATCTATCTATCTATCTATCTATCTCAGTCTGATTCATATCTATCTATCTATCTATCTATGTATCTATCTATCTATCTATCTATCTATCTATAAAGAGAGCTAGGGAAGAAAAATTTATTCTCCCAGTTACGTTTCTCCCGTTATTGGGATGGTTATATCCATGAAATAACAACACCGTAGCTCAGGGGAGAAAGGAATGAATGAAAAGAAAAAAGAATGACAGACATGCTTTGCTCTCAGAGAGATACTTTTATATACTACGACATACACAAAACTATATATATATATATATATATATATATATATATATATATACCTAGTGAGTTAATAAAAAAATGCCCCAAATATAAAGCAGGCTAAAAATTAGCCATAGCTTTATATGATCAACCTAACCAGCTATTAAACTCCAAAACCCAAATCCTTAACGTATGTAGGCATAAAAAATCTTGGTTACTAAATTAGACGATTTTTCCCGTTTATTTGTCATCCCACCTTAAAGTTCGTATTTTAATATCCCCTGCCCTTTTTGTTGAATAAATCTTTAAAACCTCAGGTGGTTTGTGTTTGCGTTTGTGCGCTTCTTTCTCTGGTCACATGGTATAATTTTGGCTATCGCCTATAAATATGCGTTTCCCTTTGCCGCTTTAGCCGAGTTTCCCTGACGATCCGTTTAGGTGAAACCTAGGTAGGTTTTTCTGGCTCACTTGGTGTATCTAGATCTGCTCTACGGTTGTAGTGAGCTCTTTTGTTAGTTAGTTGTTTACTCGTATCGGGGTTTTTTCTTTGGGCTTCAGACCTGCATCTGTGCGATTTTTTTCGGCAGTAGTTCATGTTTGTGGCTCTTTTATTTTAAAAACCTTTTTTTCCCCTCAAGATTGATTTGATTATTGGCAAATCAAAAATTCGAGGGTTTTTCGAAACGAGTATTGTTATCTCTCTCTCTCTCGCTCTCTCTCTCTCTCTCTCTCTATATATATATATATATATATATATATATATATATATATATATATATAATGAAATGGACAAAGTCCGACAATTATTTTAAGACATTTGTATGTTTATACATTCTTTTTTATAGATACAAATATTGAAGTAAATGCTCTGTGTATAATAAACAGTATTAACAACATTTACCGCCCTGAATGTTCTATTCCTGTCAGAGGACGCGTATTTTCTATGACAATTTCTCGGACATTAAGGCCGGTCAATGTTGTTAATACTGTTTATTATAAATAGAACATTAACTTCAATATTTGTATCTATAAAAAAGAATGTATAAACATAAAAATGTCTTAATATATATATATATATAGATAGATAGATATAGATATAGATAATATTAGTGGTAAATATTTCTCTCACTTAAACCGTCTTCAACTCACCTCTCTAAAACTTCTCTCTGTTAAGTTTTAATCTCCCTCCTTCTCTCGTCTGTTACCCCTCTCTTTAGCTCTAACATTCGTCCCACACTCTCATACTTACACTCTCTCTAAATTCTATTTTTATTTCCGGAGTTGTTTTTTCTGTTTTCTTTTTGAATTTGTAGGTCTGATGAATTGGATCGTATTTACGATTCCAATGGAATAAATTATGACCATGGAATATTAGTGTTTAAGCCATTTTATTATATATATATATATATATATATATATATATATATATATATATATATATATATATAAGTCCCACGTAAAGAACTATAATTTCCATATATCTACATTACAAGGCAAAGTTTAAAGAAAAACAAAAAGAAAAGGTTTTACATATAATTTCAATATATTCCTGACATGGAGTTGTAGAAGTCAAGTGACTTACTTGCCAACATGGCTGCCTCCTTCTGTTTCCTTGTAAAGCAAGCCAGCTGATTTTACCTTATTTTATAGGAGAGTGCCTAATACACCAGTTAGGTTGGTCCATTTTGCTAGAATGGACCTTCCCAATACATTTGCATTTGGGGTCTTTATTCACCTATATATTTCTCCATAAATGACTCAAGTCAGTTTTTTTTTGGCTACATTTGCCTACTTGTGTGCTAAACCACTGGCAAACTAGCTAATATTCAACAGGAGTAACCATTTTTAGGAGTCCAGATTAAAGCGGACCGGATTCATCTATGTTCCAAAGTGAAACGGCATCATGTGCTTGTAAGACTAGGCGTTCTCACTTGCTTGTTGTTCACAGACTCAAAAATGACTGCCACTTAGGGTCACTCTATGGAGTGACGTCACGAATCGGTCGTCATGTGAACTCGTGATTTCTCTTTCACTAGAGTGAGATAAACGCTTTTGTATCCCTACATATCTATGTATATATATATTAATAAAAATAGATAATATAAAAAGAATTATTCATTCCATATTGTTCGTATATATCATGAAAATCAAAGCCAACATCATTTGCTGAATTTCCTTGCGAATATAATGACTTACATAATAAAATATAACAAAGTGTTTATAGCATAGCATCCAGTGTAATAAAGTTGACCATTTTCCCTCTATAATATACATGTTTATAGTATAGCATCCAGCGTAATAAAGTTGGCCATTTTCCCTCTATAATATATATGTTTATAGCATAGCATCCAGTGTAATAAAGTTGACCATTTTCCCTCTATAATATACATGTTTATAGTATAGCATCCAGCGGAATAAAGTTGGCCATTTTCCCTCTATAACATACATGTTTATAGCATAGCATCCAGCGTAATAAAGTTGGCCATTTTCCCTCTATAATATACATGTTTATAGCATAGCATCCAGTGTAATAAAGTTGACCATTTTCCCTCCATAATATACATGTTTATAGTATAGCATCCAGCGTAATAAAGTTGGCCATTTTCCCTCTATAATATACATGTTTATAGTATAGCATCCAGCGTAATAAAGTTGGCCATTTTCCCTCTATAATATAAATGTTTATAGTATAGCATCCAACGTAATAAAGTTGGCCATTTTCCCTCTATAATATACATGTTTATAATATAGCATCCAGAGTAATAAAGTTGGCCATTTTCCCTCTATAATATACATGTATATAGTATAGCATCCAGCGTAATAAAGTTGGCCATTTTCCCTCTATATTATACATGTTTATAGTATAGCATCCAGCGTAATAAAGTTGGCCATTTTCCCTCTATAATATACATGTTTATAGTATAGCATCCAGCGTAATAAAGTTGGCCATTTTCCCTCTATAATATACATGTTTATAGTATAGCATCCAGCGTAATAAAGTTGGCCATTTTCCCTCTATAATATACATGTTTATAGCATAGCATCCAGCGTAATAAAGTTGGCCATTTTCCCTCTATAATATACATGTTTATAGTATAGCATCCGGCGTAATAAAGGTAGACATTTTCCCTCTATAATATACATGTTTATAATATAGCATCCGGCGTAATAAAGTTGGCCATTTTCCCTCTATAATATACATGTTTATAGTATAGCATCCGGCGTAATAAAGTTGGCCATTTTCCCTCTCTAATATACATGTTTATAGTATAGCATCCGGCGTAATAAAGTTGGCCATTTTCCCTCTATAATATACATGTTTATAGTATAGCATCCAGCGCAATAAAGTTGGCCATTTTCCCTCTATAATATAGATGTTTGTAGCATAGCATCCAGCGTAATAAAGTTGGCCATTTTCCCTCTATAATATACATGTTTATAGTATAGCATCCAGCGTAATAAAGTTGGCCATTTTCCCTCTATAATATACATGTTTAGAGTATAGCATCCAGCGTAATAAAGTTGGCCATTTTCCCTCTATAATATACATGTTTGTAGCATAGCATCCAGCGTAATAAAGTTGGCCATTTTCCCTCTATAATATACATGTTTATAGCATAGCATCCGGCGTAATAAAGTTAGACATTTTCCCTCTATAATATACATGTTTATAGTATAGCATCCGGCGTAATAAAGTTGGCCATTTTCCCTCTATAATATACATGTTTATAGTATAGCATCCGGCGTAATAAAGTTGGCCATATTCCCTCTATAATATACATGTTTATAGCATAGCATCCAGTGTAATAAAGTTGACCATTTTCCCTCCATAATATACATGTTTATAGTATAGCATCCAGCGTAATAAAGTTGGCCATTTTCCCTCTATAATATACATGTTTATAGTATAGCATCCAGCGTAATAAAGTTGGCCATTTTCCCTCTATAATATAAATGTTTATAGTATAGCATCCAACGTAATAAAGTTGGCCATTTTCCCTCTATAATATACATGTTTATAATATAGCATCCAGAGTAATAAAGTTGGCCATTTTCCCTCTATAATATACATGTATATAGTATAGCATCCAGCGTAATAAAGTTGGCCATTTTCCCTCTATATTATACATGTTTATAGTATAGCATCCAGCGTAATAAAGTTGGCCATTTTCCCTCTATAATATACATGTTTATAGTATAGCATCCAGCGTAATAAAGTTGGCCATTTTCCCTCTATAATATACATGTTTATAGTATAGCATCCAGCGTAATAAAGTTGGCCATTTTCCCTCTATAATATACATGTTTATAGCATAGCATCCAGCGTAATAAAGTTGGCCATTTTCCCTCTATAATATACATGTTTATAGTATAGCATCCGGCGTAATAAAGGTAGACATTTTCCCTCTATAATATACATGTTTATAGTATAGCATCCGGCGTAATAAAGTTGGCTATTTTCCCTCTATAATATACATGTTTATAGTATAGCATCCGGCGTAATAAAGTTGGCCATTTTCCCTCTCTAATATACATGTTTATAGTATAGCATCCGGCGTAATAAAGTTGGCCATTTTCCCTCTATAATATACATGTTTATAGTATAGCATCCAGCGCAATAAAGTTGGCCATTTTCCCTCTATAATATAGATGTTTGTAGCATAGCATCCAGCGTAATAAAGTTGGCCATTTTCCCTCTATAATATACATGTTTATAGTATAGCATCCAGCGTAATAAAGTTGGCCATTTTCCCTCTATAATATACATGTTTAGAGTATAGCATCCAGCGTAATAAAGTTGGCCATTTTCCCTCTATAATATACATGTTTGTAGCATAGCATCCAGCGTAATAAAGTTGGCCATTTTCCCTCTATAATATACATGTTTATAGCATAGCATCCGGCGTAATAAAGTTAGACATTTTCCCTCTATAATATACATGTTTATAGTATAGCATCCGGCGTAATAAAGTTGGCCATTTTCCCTCTATAATATACATGTTTATAGTATAGCATCCGGCGTAATAAAGTTGGCCATATTCCCTCTATAATATACATGTTTATAGTATAGCATCCAGCGTAATGAATTTGGCCATTCTCCCTCTATAATATACATGTTTATAGCATAGCATCCAGCGTAATAAAGTTGGCCATTTTCCCTCAATAATATACATGTTTATAGTATAGCATCCGGCGTATTAAATTTGGCCATTTTCCCTCTATAATATACATGTTTATAGTATAGCATCCGGCGTAATAAAGTTGACCATTTTCCCTCTATAATATACATGTTTATAGTATAGCATCCAGCGTAATAAAGTTGGCCATTTTCCCTCTATAATATACATGTTTATAGTATATCATCCAGCGTAATAAAGTTGGCCATTTTCCCTCTATAATATACATGTTTATAGTATAGCATCCAGCGTAATAAAGTTGGCCATTTTCCCTCTATAATATACATGTTTATAATATAGCATCCAGCGTAATAAAGTTGGCCATTTTCCCTCTATAATATACATGTTTATAGTATAGCATCCAGCGTAATAAAGTTGGCCATTTTCCCTCTATAATATACATGTTTATAGTATAGCATCCAACGTAATAAAGTTGGCCATTTTCCCTCTATAATATACATTCTTATAGTATAGCATCCAGCGTAATAAAGTTGGCCATTTTCCCTCTATAATATACATGTTTATAGCATAGCATCCAGTGTAATAAAGTTGGCCATTTTCCCTCTATAATATACATGTTTATCGTATAGCATACAGGGTAATAAATTTGGCCATTTTCCCAATATAATATACATGTTTATAGTATAGCATCCAGCGTAAAAAATTGGCCATTTTCCCTCTATAATATACATGTTTATAGTATAGCATCCAGCGTAATAAAGTTGGCCATTTTCCCTCTATAACATACATGTTTATAGCATAGCATCCAGCGTAATAAAGTTGGCCATTTTCCCTCTATAATATACATGTTTATAGCATAGCATCCAATGTAATAAAGTTGGCCATTTTCCCTCTATAATATACATGTTTATAGCATAGCATCCAATGTAATAAAGTTGGCCATTTTCCCTCTATAATATACATGATTATAGTATAGCATCCAGCGTAATAAAGTTGGCCATTTTGCCTCTATAATATACATGTTTATAGTATAGCATCCAGCGTAATAAAGTTGGCCAATTTCCCTCTATAACATACATGTTTATAGCATAGCATCCAGTGTAATAAAGTTGACCATTTTCCCTCAATAATATACATGTTCATAGTATAGCATCCAGCGTAATAAAGTTGGCCATTTTCCCTCTATAATATACATGTTTATAGTATAGCATCCGGCGTAATAAAGTTGGCCATTTTCCCTCTATAATATACATGTTTGTAGCATAGCATCCAGCGTAATAAAGTTGGCCATTTTCCCTCTATAATATACATGTTTATAGTATAGCATCCAGCGTAATAAAGTTGGCCATTTTCCCTCTATAATATACATGTTTATAGTATAGCATCCAGCGTAATAAAGTTGGACATTTTCCCTCTATAATATAAATGTTTATAGTATAGCATCCAACGTAATAAAGTTGGCCATTTTCCCTCTATAATATACATGTTTATAATATAGCATCCAGAGTAATAAAGTTGTCCATTTTCCCTCTATAATATACAGGTATATAGTATAGCATCCAGCGTAATAAAGTTGGCCATTTTCCCTCTATATTATACATGTTTATAGTATAGCATCCAGCGTAATAAAGTTGGCCATTTTCCCTCTATAATATACATGTTTATAGTATAGCATCCAGCGTAATAAAGTTGGCCATTTTCCCTCTATAATATACATGTTTATAGTATAGCATCCAGCGTAATAAAGTTGGCCATTTTCCCTCTATAATATACATGTTTATAGCATAGCATCCAGCGTAATAAAGTTGGCCATTTTCCCTCTATAATATACATGTTTATAGTATAGCATCCGGCGTAATAAAGGTAGACATTTTCCCTCTATAATATACATGTTTATAGTATAGCATCTGGCGTAATAAAGTTGGCCATTTTCCCTCTATAATATACATGTTTATAGTATAGCATCCGGCGTAATAAAGTTGGCCATTTTCCCTCTCTAATATACATGTTTATAGTATAGCATCCGGCGTAATAAAGTTGGCCATTTTCCCTCTATAATATACATGTTTATAGTATAGCATCCAGCGTAATAAAGTTGGCCATTTTCCCTCTATAATATAGATGTTTGTAGCATAGCATCCAGCGTAATAAAGTTGGCCATTTTCCCTCTATAATATACATGTTTATAGTATAGCATCCAGCGTAACAAAGTTGGCCATTTTCCCTCTATAATATACATATTTATAGTATAGCATCCAGCGTAATAAAGTTGGACATTTTCCCTCTATAATATACATGTTTGTAGCATAGCATCCAGCGTAATAAAGTTGGCCATTTTCCCTCTATAATATACATGTTTATAGCATAGCATGCGGCGTAATAAAGTTGGCCATTTTCCCTCTATAATATACATGTTTATAGTATAGCATCCGGCGTAATAAAGTTGGCCATATTCCCTCTATAATATACATGTTTATAGTATAGCATCCAGCGTAATGAATTTGGCCATTCTCCCTCTATAATATACATGTTTATAGCATAGCATCCAGCGTAATAAAGTTGGCCATTTTCCCTCAATAATATACATGTTTATAGTATAGCATCCGGCGTATTAAAGTTGGCCATTTTCCCTCTATAATATACATGTTTATAGTATAGCATCCGGCGTAATAAAGTTGGCCATTTTCCCTCTATAATATACATGTTTATAGTATAGCATCCAGCGTAATAAAGTTGGCCATTTTCCCTCTATAATATACATGTTTATAGTATAGCATCCGGCGTAATAAAGTTGGCCATTTTCCCTCTCTAATATACATGTTTATAGTATAGCATCCGGCGTAATAAAGTTGGCCATTTTCCCTCTATAATATACATGTTTATAGTATAGCATCCAGCGCAATAAAGTTGGCCATTTTCCCTCTATAATATAGATGTTTGTAGTATAGCATCCAGCGTAATAAAGTTGGCCATTTTCCCTCTATAATATACATGTTTATAGTATAGCATCCAGCGTAATAAAGTTGGCCATTTTCCCTCTATAATATACATGTTTAGAGTATAGCATCCAGCGTAATAAAGTTGGCCATTTTCCCTCTATAATATACATGTTTGTAGCATAGCATCCAGCGTAATAAAGTTGGCCATTTTCCCTCTATAATATACATGTTTATAGCATAGCATCCGGCGTAATAAAGTTAGACATTTTCCCTCTATAATATACATGTTTATAGTATAGCATCCGGCGTAATAAAGTTGGCCATTTTCCCTCTATAATATACATGTTTATAGTATAGCATCCGGCGTAATAAAGTTGGCCATATTCCCTCTATAATATACATGTTTATAGCATAGCATCCAGTGTAATAAAGTTGACCATTTTCCCTCCATAATATACATGTTTATAGTATAGCATCCAGCGTAATAAAGTTGGCCATTTTCCCTCTATAATATACATGTTTATAGTATAGCATCCAGCGTAATAAAGTTGGCCATTTTCCCTCTATAATATAAATGTTTATAGTATAGCATCCAACGTAATAAAGTTGGCCATTTTCCCTCTATAATATACATGTTTATAATATAGCATCCAGAGTAATAAAGTTGGCCATTTTCCCTCTATAATATACATGTATATAGTATAGCATCCAGCGTAATAAAGTTGGCCATTTTCCCTCTATATTATACATGTTTATAGTATAGCATCCAGCGTAATAAAGTTGGCCATTTTCCCTCTATAATATACATGTTTATAGTATAGCATCCAGCGTAATAAAGTTGGCCATTTTCCCTCTATAATATACATGTTTATAGTATAGCATCCAGCGTAATAAAGTTGGCCATTTTCCCTCTATAATATACATGTTTATAGCATAGCATCCAGCGTAATAAAGTTGGCCATTTTCCCTCTATAATATACATGTTTATAGTATAGCATCCGGCGTAATAAAGGTAGACATTTTCCCTCTATAATATACATGTTTATAGTATAGCATCCGGCGTAATAAAGTTGGCCATTTTCCCTCTATAATATACATGTTTATAGTATAGCATCCGGCGTAATAAAGTTGGCCATTTTCCCTCTCTAATATACATGTTTATAGTATAGCATCCGGCGTAATAAAGTTGGCCATTTTCCCTCTATAATATACATGTTTATAGTATAGCATCCAGCGCAATAAAGTTGGCCATTTTCCCTCTATAATATAGATGTTTGTAGCATAGCATCCAGCGTAATAAAGTTGGCCATTTTCCCTCTATAATATACATGTTTATAGTATAGCATCCAGCGTAATAAAGTTGGCCATTTTCCCTCTATAATATACATGTTTAGAGTATAGCATCCAGCGTAATAAAGTTGGCCATTTTCCCTCTATAATATACATGTTTGTAGCATAGCATCCAGCGTAATAAAGTTGGCCATTTTCCCTCTATAATATACATGTTTATAGCATAGCATCCGGCGTAATAAAGTTAGACATTTTCCCTCTATAATATACATGTTTATAGTATAGCATCCGGCGTAATAAAGTTGGCCATTTTCCCTCTATAATATACATGTTTATAGTATAGCATCCGGCGTAATAAAGTTGGCCATATTCCCTCTATAATATACATGTTTATAGTATAGCATCCAGCGTAATGAATTTGGCCATTCTCCCTCTATAATATACATGTTTATAGCATAGCATCCAGCGTAATAAAGTTGGCCATTTTCCCTCAATAATATACATGTTTATAGTATAGCATCCGGCGTATTAAAGTTGGCCATTTTCCCTCTATAATATACATGTTTATAGTATAGCATCCGGCGTAATAAAGTTGGCCATTTTCCCTCTATAATATACATGTTTATAGTATAGCATCCAGCGTAATAAAGTTGGCCATTTTCCCTCTATAATATACATGTTTATAGTATATCATCCAGCGTAATAAAGTTGGCCATTTTCCCTCTATAATATACATGTTTATAGTATAGCATCCAGCGTAATAAAGTTGGCCATTTTCCCTCTATAATATACATGTTTATAATATAGCATCCAGCGTAATAAAGTTGGCCATTTTCCCTCTATAATATACATGTTTATAGTATAGCATCCAGCGTAATAAAGTTGGCCATTTTCCCTCTATAATATACATGTTTATAGTATAGCATCCAACGTAATAAAGTTGGCCATTTTCCCTCTATAATATACATTCTTATAGTATAGCATCCAGCGTAATAAAGTTGGCCATTTTCCCTCTATAATATACATGTTTATAGCATAGCATCCAGTGTAATAAAGTTGGCCATTTTCCCTCTATAATATACATGTTTATCGTATAGCATACAGGGTAATAAATTTGGCCATTTTCCCAATATAATATACATGTTTATAGTATAGCATCCAGCGTAAAAAATTGGCCATTTTCCCTCTATAATATACATGTTTATAGTATAGCATCCAGCGTAATAAAGTTGGCCATTTTCCCTCTATAACATACATGTTTATAGCATAGCATCCAGCGTAATAAAGTTGGCCATTTTCCCTCTATAATATACATGTTTATAGCATAGCATCCAATGTAATAAAGTTGGCCATTTTCCCTCTATAATATACATGTTTATAGTATAGCATCCAGCGCAATAAAGTTGGCCATTTTCCCTCTATAATATAGATGTTTGTAGCATAGCATCCAGCGTAATAAAGTTGGCCATTTTCCCTCTATAATATACATGTTTATAGTATAGCATCCAGCGTAATAAAGTTGGCCATTTTCCCTCTATAATATACATGTTTAGAGTATAGCATCCAGCGTAATAAAGTTGGCCATTTTCCCTCTATAATATACATGTTTGTAGCATAGCATCCAGCGTAATAAAGTTGGCCATTTTCCCTCTATAATATACATGTTTATAGCATAGCATCCGGCGTAATAAAGTTAGACATTTTCCCTCTATAATATACATGTTTATAGTATAGCATCCGGCGTAATAAAGTTGGCCATTTTCCCTCTATAATATACATGTTTATAGTATAGCATCCGGCGTAATAAAGTTGGCCATATTCCCTCTATAATATACATGTTTATAGTATAGCATCCAGCGTAATGAATTTGGCCATTCTCCCTCTATAATATACATGTTTATAGCATAGCATCCAGCGTAATAAAGTTGGCCATTTTCCCTCAATAATATACATGTTTATAGTATAGCATCCGGCGTATTAAAGTTGGCCATTTTCCCTCTATAATATACATGTTTATAGTATAGCATCCGGCGTAATAAAGTTGGCCATTTTCCCTCTATAATATACATGTTTATAGTATAGCATCCAGCGTAATAAAGTTGGCCATTTTCCCTCTATAATATACATGTTTATAGTATATCATCCAGCGTAATAAAGTTGGCCATTTTCCCTCTATAATATACATGTTTATAGTATAGCATCCAGCGTAATAAAGTTGGCCATTTTCCCTCTATAATATACATGTTTATAATATAGCATCCAGCGTAATAAAGTTGGCCATTTTCCCTCTATAATATACATGTTTATAGTATAGCATCCAGCGTAATAAAGTTGGCCATTTTCCCTCTATAATATACATGTTTATAGTATAGCATCCAACGTAATAAAGTTGGCCATTTTCCCTCTATAATATACATTCTTATAGTATAGCATCCAGCGTAATAAAGTTGGCCATTTTCCCTCTATAATATACATGTTTATAGCATAGCATCCAGTGTAATAAAGTTGGCCATTTTCCCTCTATAATATACATGTTTATCGTATAGCATACAGGGTAATAAATTTGGCCATTTTCCCAATATAATATACATGTTTATAGTATAGCATCCAGCGTAAAAAATTGGCCATTTTCCCTCTATAATATACATGTTTATAGTATAGCATCCAGCGTAATAAAGTTGGCCATTTTCCCTCTATAACATACATGTTTATAGCATAGCATCCAGCGTAATAAAGTTGGCCATTTTCCCTCTATAATATACATGTTTATAGCATAGCATCCAATGTAATAAAGTTGGCCATTTTCCCTCTATAATATACATGTTTATAGCATAGCATCCAATGTAATAAAGTTGGCCATTTTCCCTCTATAATATACATGATTATAGTATAGCATCCAGCGTAATAAAGTTGGCCATTTTGCCTCTATAATATACATGTTTATAGTATAGCATCCAGCGTAATAAAGTTGGCCATTTTCCCTCTATAACATACATGTTTATAGCATAGCATCCAGTGTAATAAAGTTGACCATTTTCCCTCAATAATATACATGTTCATAGTATAGCATCCAGCGTAATAAAGTTGGCCATTTTCCCTCTATAATATACATGTTTATAGTATAGCATCCGGCGTAATAAAGTTGGCCATTTTCCCTCTATAATATACATGTTTGTAGCATAGCATCCAGCGTAATAAAGTTGGCCATTTTCCCTCTATAATATACATGTTTATAGTATAGCATCCAGCGTAATAAAGTTGGCCATTTTCCCTCTATAATATACATGTTTATAGTATAGCATCCAGCGTAATAAAGTTGGACATTTTCCCTCTATAATATAAATGTTTATAGTATAGCATCCAACGTAATAAAGTTGGCCATTTTCCCTCTATAATATACATGTTTATAATATAGCATCCAGAGTAATAAAGTTGTCCATTTTCCCTCTATAATATACAGGTATATAGTATAGCATCCAGCGTAATAAAGTTGGCCATTTTCCCTCTATATTATACATGTTTATAGTATAGCATCCAGCGTAATAAAGTTGGCCATTTTCCCTCTAAAATATACATGTTTATAGTATAGCATCCAGCGTAATAAAGTTGGCCATTTTCCCTCTATAATATACATGTTTATAGTATAGCATCCAGCGTAATAAAGTTGGCCATTTTCCCTCTATAATATACATGTTTATAGCATAGCATCCAGCGTAATAAAGTTGGCCATTTTCCCTCTATAATATACATGTTTATAGTATAGCATCCGGCGTAATAAAGGTAGACATTTTCCCTCTATAATATACATGTTTATAGTATAGCATCTGGCGTAATAAAGTTGGCCATTTTCCCTCTATAATATACATGTTTATAGTATAGCATCCGGCGTAATAAAGTTGGCCATTTTCCCTCTCTAATATACATGTTTATAGTATAGCATCCGGCGTAATAAAGTTGGCCATTTTCCCTCTATAATATACATGTTTATAGTATAGCATCCAGCGTAATAAAGTTGGCCATTTTCCCTCTATAATATAGATGTTTGTAGCATAGCATCCAGCGTAATAAAGTTGGCCATTTTCCCTCTATAATATACATGTTTATAGTATAGCATCCAGCGTAACAAAGTTGGCCATTTTCCCTCTATAATATACATATTTATAGTATAGCATCCAGCGTAATAAAGTTGGCCATTTTCCCTCTATAATATACATGTTTGTAGCATAGCATCCAGCGTAATAAAGTTGGCCATTTTCCCTCTATAATATACATGTTTATAGCATAGCATCCGGCGTAATAAAGTTGGCCATTTTCCCTCTATAATATACATGTTTATAGTATAGCATCCGGCGTAATAAAGTTGGCCATATTCCCTCTATAATATACATGTTTATAGTATAGCATCCAGCGTAATGAATTTGGCCATTCTCCCTCTATAATATACATGTTTATAGCATAGCATCCAGCGTAATAAAGTTGGCCATTTTCCCTCAATAATATACATGTTTATAGTATAGCATCCGGCGTATTAAAGTTGGCCATTTTCCCTCTATAATATACATGTTTATAGTATAGCATCCGGCGTAATAAAGTTGGCCATTTTCCCTCTATAATATACATGTTTATAGTATAGCATCCAGCGTAATAAAGTTGGCCATTTTCCCTCTATAATATACATGTTTATAGTATAGCATCCGGCGTAATAAAGTTGGCCATTTTCCCTCTCTAATATACATGTTTATAGTATAGCATCCGGCGTAATAAAGTTGGCCATTTTCCCTCTATAATATACATGTTTATAGTATAGCATCCAGCGCAATAAAGTTGGCCATTTTCCCTCTATAATATAGATGTTTGTAGCATAGCATCCAGCGTAATAAAGTTGGCCATTTTCCCTCTATAATATACATGTTTATAGTATAGCATCCAGCGTAATAAAGTTGGCCATTTTCCCTCTATAATATACATGTTTAGAGTATAGCATCCAGCGTAATAAAGTTGGCCATTTTCCCTCTATAATATACATGTTTGTAGCATAGCATCCAGCGTAATAAAGTTGGCCATTTTCCCTCTATAATATACATGTTTATAGCATAGCATCCGGCGTAATAAAGTTAGACATTTTCCCTCTATAATATACATGTTTATAGTATAGCATCCGGCGTAATAAAGTTGGCCATTTTCCCTCTATAATATACATGTTTATAGTATAGCATCCGGCGTAATAAAGTTGGCCATATTCCCTCTATAATATACATGTTTATAGCATAGCATCCAGTGTAATAAAGTTGACCATTTTCCCTCCATAATATACATGTTTATAGTATAGCATCCAGCGTAATAAAGTTGGCCATTTTCCCTCTATAATATACATGTTTATAGTATAGCATCCAGCGTAATAAAGTTGGCCATTTTCCCTCTATAATATAAATGTTTATAGTATAGCATCCAACGTAATAAAGTTGGCCATTTTCCCTCTATAATATACATGTTTATAATATAGCATCCAGAGTAATAAAGTTGGCCATTTTCCCTCTATGATATACATGTATATAGTATAGCATCCAGCGTAATAAAGTTGGCCATTTTCCCTCTATATTATACATGTTTATAGTATAGCATCCAGCGTAATAAAGTTGGCCATTTTCCCTCTATAATATACATGTTTATAGTATAGCATCCAGCGTAATAAAGTTGGCCATTTTCCCTCTATAATATACATGTTTATAGTATAGCATCCAGCGTAATAAAGTTGGCCATTTTCCCTCTATAATATACATGTTTATAGCATAGCATCCAGCGTAATAAAGTTGGCCATTTTCCCTCTATAATATACATGTTTATAGTATAGCATCCGGCGTAATAAAGGTAGACATTTTCCCTCTATAATATACATGTTTATAGTATAGCATCCGGCGTAATAAAGTTGGCCATTTTCCCTCTATAATATACATGTTTATAGTATAGCATCCGGCGTAATAAAGTTGGCCATTTTCCCTCTCTAATATACATGTTTATAGTATAGCATCCGGCGTAATAAAGTTGGCCATTTTCCCTCTATAATATACATGTTTATAGTATAGCATCTAGCGCAATAAAGTTGGCCATTTTCCCTCTATAATATAGATGTTTGTAGCATAGCATCCAGCGTAATAAAGTTGGCCATTTTCCCTCTATAATATACATGTTTATAGTATAGCATCCAGCGTAATAAAGTTGGCCATTTTCCCTCTATAATATACATGTTTATAGTATAGCATCCAGCGTAATAAAGTTGGCCATTTTCCCTCTATAATATACATGTTTATAGCATAGCATCCAGCGTAATAAAGTTGACCATTTTCCCTCTATAATATACATGTTTATAGTATAGCATCCAGTGTAATAAAGCTGACCATTTTCCCTCTTTATTATACATGATTATAGTATAGCATCCAAGAATTAGCATGGTGTCTAAGTGATGACAATCCGGATTACATTTCCGTGTAATTCGAGACATGTATTCAATTACAACCCACTTTTTCTGTCTGCCTGATGGAGTTTTTTTTTCTTGATTTATAGTAAGTGTAACTTTGTAATTTTTTTGTGACTTGTATTTGTGCTTATTGACTGTTTATTAATTTTTGTAGGGGAATAACCTCCCGCCATGGCGGAGATGACCAGGAAAAAGAGCATTTGGCCATTACCTCAAAGCACCATCAGCAAGCGTGCCAGAACGAGGAGATCGAGCGTTTGTTGACCTCCCTCTTGTGGGGTAGAGTCGCAAACATTGGTTCTGTAAAGAATCCTTTATCAATGGCCGTGACATGGGGGACTGGGATCGCCAAACCTGGCGAGTCATATGCCGCCTTTTGACGGAGGGCTCGATTTTGACGCGGAGTGTTAGGGACGTCTTCCCTAGCATTACCATCACTCCTCCCATTTCTTGGGGTAAGCGCCATCGCGGTCGTAGAAGGTTGTCGAGTTTCTCAGCGTGTGTCGCTCAGCCTTAAAGTGCATTCCTTGGTTCTTTCTCGGTCCTGGAGACTGTTGTATCATGAATTAGTGGAGGGGGCCACGAAGGTTCCCCTGTGTGACCGGCTCAATTGGTCAGTATCAGAGTTGCACACTCCTTGTGGCCTTGGGTTCCAGCGGCGGATTATCTCACCAGTTTCAGCTTAGCTGGCGATTGATTCATAACATGGTATTCTTAATGACGTACTCTTCAGATGAGCGAGGCAGATTTGCTAGACTGTCATCGGTGTGACCTTGACTTAGAAGAAACGGCTTCGCACGCCTTGCACCATTGTCCTCAGGAGCGCTCCTTCTGGGATTATGTCGGCGAAGTGACGCCTTGTATTGCTCCCGAGCAGCTCTTGTCCATTGATGCATGTGATAATGTGTCGACTCTGTTCTTCGTGGTAAAATGAGTGTCGTTTTTTTACGTTGCCAGCTGTGGCTAGAATGGTGGTGTGGACGTCGCGAAAGGAGGGAATCTTGCAAGATGAACGTTATTCGCATCAGGATCTGGTTGTTTTCTATACGCATCAGCTTAGGGCAAGAAATAGATCTGATAGAAAGTGTTTGATTTCGACAGATTTCAGCGAAAGTTGGGTGTCTGAGGCGAGCCTGGTTCGTGTGGACGAGACTAGCCTTGATTTTCTCTTTTAAGTTATCTTGGGGCAACGGGGCGGTTTTCTGTAAACTTGCCCCTGGTTAAATGAGACCCTATTATGTTTTCCTAGTTAATGTGAATAAATGTCGTTCCCGGCCTGTTTCCTGGTATTCTCTTATCTTATGACTCATATTGAGATTCCCAGCCCCCCCCCCCCGCCACCACCATTTTTTTGTTCCCATTTTTTTTCATCTCAATTGTGTCAAACTTTCATTTTCCCCATTTTTTTTGGTCATTTATTCTTATCCCCCCCATTACATTAGTTTATGTGCGTCTTGATTCTGTCTATCGGCAGAATTCAGCGGCCGCTCTTATTATTTAGAGGGGTA
Organism: Acanthosepion lycidas; assembly: GCA_963932145.1. Lineage (NCBI taxonomy): Eukaryota > Metazoa > Mollusca > Cephalopoda > Sepiida > Sepiidae > Acanthosepion > Acanthosepion lycidas. Next base: position 53,311,233 of record OZ010602.1, on the reverse strand, counting down.
GACGGTTCCAACTAACATTGATTTGTTTTAATTTTATCTTTGGCTTACATTTTTAGTTTGTTTTCTGGGTTGATCTCCCCCTCCAAAATCATTTCCTGAAGTATAAAATTTTTATATATTTTGAAGTTTTTACTAAATTTTTTAAGTCATGGGGTGTTTTTTGTAGGTCCCCTGTGAATATGTGTGGTATTGTGGTATATGCAGGATTGAGAGGTGATGAATGAGCTCTTGTGGTAAATGAGTAAGTTGTTATAAATTAATGGTTCGTATTTCGATTTAACTATAGATTGGTGCAAAAATAATGACGTAATAATGTCGTTTTTTGACGTTAAAATTACGTCAAAAAACGACATTATTACGTCATTATTTTTGCACCAACCTAATAGTACTAGGATAGCTGATGAAAAACCATCCCCCACCTTTTTCCCCTTTGACCTTGTGCTACAATTTTGTATTTTTACAAAATAAATAATCTATTCGGATTACTATTCGGTGGTTATTTTTCGAGCGAGTATTATCAGATAATATTAGTGCGAGTGATATTCGAAGGCGTCTGACGCCAGTATTGTTCAACGGCGTTACTATAGTTGTATCTGCGATTACAAAGTCTCTACTACATCACGAAAGTGACAACGAGTATTCATTGACATCACGAAAAAGTAGAAGTTTTAGAATGACAGAAGATGTCAATAGCCGTTTTCGAAGATTTTAGGTGGTCCAGAAAGAAGAAACCGCCTTGGTTTAGGAAAAATGATTTAGGAAAGGAAATGAAAATAAGGAAGAAATGGATTGTACGTAATTACGAATGAAAACAAACATATTTGTGACAATTATCATATTTGTTTGTTTGTTTGTTTAACGGCATATGAATTCTTTATGGGTCATTTAATACCGAAATTTAATTTTTTTCGGAACTTGAGTAATGTTTTTTAAAGCCAATCTGTTGTTGTTATTTTTTCTCTCAATCTATTGCTGGTAATTTTCTTACTATAAAATACATTTTTATATATTTCAGTTTTTTGACACCAATTTCAGGGTTCACTGTTTGTCCATAGGTGGGACCCTATCAGGTGCTACCACCCAGTGTTACGGTGGACGCGGGGAAAAAAGCAATTGAGAGATGGTTCCACGTTCCTCAAAAAATTCCGATCAGAGGTCTTGCTTCGGATGTAGTTTATCTCCATACCCAGGTCAAGCGGATCATGTGACCCATCAGGGTCGTAGGGGAACCGCTGTAGAAGTGTCGTTTCTTGGGCAAGATAATCATGCTGGTTTTTTAATTCAGAGTTTCCTTCTTCTAGACCGGTTGCCAACCAAGGCTATAGAACTCAGTCCGTCCAGCTATTTACCCATAGTTGGGGGAGAAAAAGAGGATTCATACATTTCCCAATGGTATTAGCATGTCAGATATGATGCACGCTTAGGCGATCATGTATCTTTTCGGTACATTACTGACGAGGCAGATTTTTTTCCTGCAGCAGGTTGCCATTTCTTTCTGCGGTAGACCAGTTGCCATCTAAAGCAACTCAGCCTGCGCTGTTATTTATCCATAGCTAGGGGGAGAAGAAGAGGATTCATACCTTTCCCAAGTCTATTAGCGCGGAATTGAATGTAATGTATTCGATTCACCGATTTCTCAATCCGAGCCGCTATCCATTACTCCACCGTGCTAATGAATGTAATTGATCCGACTGGCATTCGAACTCGGCCCTACATTGCCGCTGTCCATTACTAAACCGTGTCTCTCCAGGACACGCATTATTATGTAAATGCCTGGCAAATAATATTACTACGGCAACATATTGTAAATAATTTAACTACAGTATTGCATTGGATATTGTATTTTTAGTGATCAGGAATGAATACAACTGTTACTGAAGGAACAGAAGCGTAATAGCATTTGCTATGCTTGGCAAAACTGCCAGGGGACAACAGAAAGAGTAGTCAGAAAAAAATATATCACCACTGAAACTAGAAAAGACAATGACAATCACTGAGTCGGACGTATAAAACTAATTTCCAATTTGCTGTTATACAGGCAATTGGCATTATACAGTGAGCAACGTATACATGTCAACTTCTGGATCAATCATGGGTATTCAAGTTGGCTAGCAATTGACATATATGCAAACAAACAGAATTATTGCCACGATTCTGATTCTAAAATCGACATTGGACCAATATTAAAAAGGGTGTGTACACAGTATAAGTGCAGACGGTCTGCGGTGATTGGTCAATCAATCGGTAACTAATCGATATCTTCTCATTTTGACCAATGTATTGAAATTAATTAAAGAAAAAAACCAACTATTGTTTTATTAGCAAATCTTGCTTGCGATCAATCTGTATGGAAGCAACGAACATTAGAAAAGTCATTGGAGTCGTAACCGCTGCTTTTTTATATTGTGTTTCATAAATTCGTTATCCAACCGCTTCAGTAAATATTATGTTGAGTGATAATTAATTTTTATTTTGGGAGTCAGTTAGAATGACGAACCGACTAACTACTAATACGGGACAGTAAGAAATAAATTTGGAGTAAACTAACCTACTTTAGAGGCATGGGGATATAATGAATAGCGATTCTGAATGAGAAATCGGAGAGTCGAGTTCTAATTCAGAACTGAACTCCAGTCGAGATCACTAATTGGTAATATCCTTTGGAAAGGTATGAATTAATTTCTTTCTCTTCCCTACTCTCCATCTATGGGTAAAATAGCAAACCAGATTTGGCTCTATACCCATGTAACCAGTCTGAAAGAAGGAAAATTATGAGTTCTAATCAGCCTGGATAGGGTTAGACGTTCGTCAGGCTGTCTTGCTCAGGAAACAGTACTACTGTTATTGGTGCTATAGATGTCAAGCCCCAAGGGGTAATTTTTTTTTCACACTAATGACAGCATACACAGTGTGCTAAATGAAAACTGTTACTCTCATCCACGACAACGTAATACAATATAGAGTGTGTATAAGACAGGAAATTTTTGCTCATTTAGTCTCTTCTAGCCTAACCTTTGCCATATTCACCTGACCTTGCAACAACCGCTAATTTCTTTTTTTTCTGAAAAGCTTTGATGACGGTATTTTCACCAACGAAAACCAAAATCAAGAGTTCATCGAAAAGCTTTTAAGTTCAAAATCTGATGGAATTTTACTCGAAGCGCTGTCTTATAAATGCGCCAATTCCGCTAACGAATGTGGCACAAGGTCAGTTTAAAGTGGGTTTAACGGCAGCCGCTGCCAGATCAGTGGGAAGAAGTTATTGCAAATAATGCTGAATATTAAATAAAATAAAACTGTCGTTTGCTTTTAAAAAATATATTTGATACCCCCCACCCCCACAAAAAAAAACTATTTTTTTATGGTTGCTGGGTTGGTTGGATTTTATGGCATATCAACCACTGTAGGTCATTTAATACCAAATTAAGTTTTATATATATATATATATATATATATATATATATATATATATATATATAGCTGGCAACATTATTTTTCCGAAAACATTATCTGAAGCCTTGCTGCTGGACGTAGTTTATCGTCTTACCCAGGACGCGGATGTAGTTTATCGCCCTACCTAGGACGCGGATGAAGTTTATCGTCATACCCAGGACGCGGATGTAGTTTATTGTCTTACCCAGGACGCGGATGTAGTTTATCGTCATACCCAGGACGTTATTTTTTATGACTCAACAATATGTAAATCAAATTTGGAGTCAATACCTTTTTGAAGCTATGGTTCTTTGTTCGATGCTAACCAAAATTAGTGTGGGCGTTACATTGTCAAATCTAAATCCAAAGGTAGTGTTGTATTTGGTTTTTAAAGGAAAACATTGGATAGCGTAAATGTAACACTAGTGTAAAGGTGAGTAGTATGAGGGTTGTTGGCGCGAAAACTGGAACTGTTGATCCAAGTTGAAATTTTGGGCTAGTCTGTTGCATTCACTTTCGAACAAATTGGCTTGGGAAGTATCTGAATCCGTCTCTTCTCCTTCCTTCCCAATTAGCGTGGTAGACTGGGCTTTCTAAACTTGTGTTGTAATCAGCCTAAGAAGAAAACCTCTGGATTTCAAAATGTGAAGAACGCAACATTAAGTCACTATACTGTCTTTCTCAAGAAGGCATAGCAATTAAAAAATAACAATGAAAAGGAAGATGTGGAGAGTCTTGATCGTATACGTCTTGAAGGCACAAAATAAAAATATTTATAGATTTATTGTATTTTCCGGCATACAAATCGCACTGATTTAAAAGCTTTTCAGAAAAATACCTCACCATGCAACTTCTCCAAGACTGTTCGTTTTAAACAGTCATAATACCAGCATATTTGATGTATTGTAATATTTTCTGAACTTTGTTCATTAAAATATCGATCACCTTTTATGTCTCATGTCTCTTGATTATAGCACAATGGACTGTTCCTACTTATAGATATGGCAAGTAGCCACAGTAGAGTAGGTTTTGAGGAGTAGTTGATTTACTCAAGTTTCCCCGTTCTATGTATATGTATGTAATAATTTTTTTCCCCTACATAGTCTTCTGTTTCTTTGATACTCTTTCTAAATACGGCCTTCCTAATTCTCGGCTATTTTGAACAAAGGCAACGTTACCAGAAAGAGAAAATAATGACATAATCATGACTTTGAAGAATTTCAAACAAACGGTTTGTAAGGAACCCCTCACATCACAACTGGAAAGAGCGATAACAGTTCGTGGATTTTAGAAGCCTGTTCTTCTGAAAAATTGTTTTAATAGAAATATTTTATAAATGTGAACCGATTGTAGCCGTGGTTGCTAGGACAGTGAATGTCGAATGTTTCCTTATAAGGAAACGGCTAAGATTACCATTAGCCTACTTACTTTATTCATTCAAATATTCTGCTAGTTACTTCCACGTAGCCTGCGTTATGCGCCCTCACCCGTACAGCCTTCAACATAAAGACGTCTTTACACTCCAACTAGGTTGTGTGAGATGTTGCCTAAATCAATATCGCGGTTGTTTTTTTGGTTTTTTAATATATTCATCTGCACAAGGGTCTATTTTCGCACGCCGTCCGTCCCTAGACTATCCATCTATTGGTCTCATCACTGATACCGCGAATCTCCGCTCGTGGTTGGAGTTCAGTTATCGCTCCAAAAATTCTTATATTCCACGAAAAATATTATCTGTCTTTAAATAACCTGTAATACCTTTTCAAGAGCCCTACGAGGCCGGCATTCCGCTCTCTCCCTTTCACTGTTGAAACTGTTAAATATAGCCGTCTCTTCTATTCCAATAGCTTCATATCTCGCACCTCTCGCCAGTGGAACTCCCTTCCCTATTCCAGTTTCCCTGATAGCTATAAACTCCAACTATTCAAATGTAATGTCAATCGACATCTCTGGTTGCCTTGATCTATCCACTATCCTTCTCATCCTTTCATCTATCACTCCTATCTGATCTTGCTCCAAATTTTATGTAACCCCTTGCGTCCTAGTGGCTTCCCGCCTTGCTTGGGGTGAATCGCTTAAAAAAAAATTGCTAAATTTCTGAAAAAGTCTTTCGCTGTTTCTATGCGCTTTAAGATTTCTATACACATTTTCAATCTATCTATCTATCTATCTATCTATCTATCTATCTATCTATCTATCTATCTATCTCACTTTGTTCATAGCTTCCAATCTCAATCTCTATATATTTATCTATCTATCTATTTTGGTCTGTTCATTATCTATCTATCTATCTATCTATCTATCTATCTATCTATCTATCTATCTATCTATCTATCTATCTTACAGCAGGGAATTTGCAATGTCCTGCCATTGTCGAAGCAAACAGACATGAGACTAGATTGAAGCTACAAAATTTCAGCGTTAAGACTTTCCGATATGGGAATAAAGAAAAAAAAACAATATTAAATAAAAAAAGATCTTCGGGAAGCAATAAAATATTATATGCTTAGAACTTTAGCACCGTTAACAGAATTAATTGGTGAGTGACTGATGGAGTTTATAGAACGTCAAGGAGCCAATATCTTAACATGAAGAATAAAACAATAGCTTATTCAGATAGACAAGATATTGTGTTAATTAAATATATGTATTTTTTTTTTTGCTTACAAATTTTTGAATTTTTATAAAAAAAAAATATTTATATTGCATTTTTTGTTTACGAAATTAAACCTGACTTAACCAAAACTGAGTTGATATCCATATTTCATGTGATGAAGTAAGTTATTATAAACTGAAAATGACAGCATATATTGCTCATATGTATAGAAATATATCCCTAGTATGAGTTTGTTAATACTATTTTTGTCGTGTAAAGTGTGATTTTGCATATCAAACATATTTACTCGTACTTGTCTAATATTAACTCATATTGTTGTCTCGTGTGATGTAGTGATTATCGTGAGCAATTACGCTATTTTTTATAAGTTGCATATTACACTATGAGAGAGTGTAGTATATTTTAGTCGTGTGTTCCAATGCTATTCATTTAGTTACGTTTTTTGACTTCATACGGTCTCGATATGTAGTTCAGACATTGAGCAACCTCTCTTGCTTGCAACAACACATCTGTTTTTTCTTCTTATTCGTATAACCATGAACTTTTGTTAAAGGAGGTTTTAATGTATGAAGCATGTGCACATAATTTTCTCTTTTTCCTCTGGACGAACGTCTTTTTCCCCGAAAAGTAATTATACAAAAGAAGCCATTTCTTTTAATGTTTTGTCTTTTCCATATGGTACTGTCCTGAGTATTTCCCCAAAGCAACATGTTACTTACAATTATCTATCTAAACGACTGCCAACTCGTGAATCCTTCAAACGAATGCTGCTCGGATGATATGATATCTCAAAAGAGTCTACTGACTTTCTCTACTCAGTGAGATATGCCATTTCCAAGGGTTTCTTGATGCGTTATAATCTGATTTGACATGATCATTTTCTCTTTCTATTCATATTCAGCGCCTCAATATTGCTCAAGGTCAAATTGAAGTGGGACTAGGAAGATTCTGTTGCGTCAATACTTTTGATAGGGAAGGCCAAAGAAATCAATACTATTTTTTTCGTGTAAACTGTGATTTGCATATCTAACATATTTACTCGTACCTGTCTAATATTAATAATCATATTGTGTCGTGTGATGTGATGTGATGATTTTTTTGTGTGAGGAATTACGCTAATTTTGTTATAAGTTGCATGTTATACTACGAGAGAGTGTAGTAGTCGTGTGACGGACATAGAAATTTAATTGTTTTTTGCAAACTCCCAAATGTCAAGAGGATTCATAAACAACATTGATTTGACAAAAAGTGGAATCTTTCCGTCTCCCAGTATTAGTATCGATTAGTTTGTTTATACATTTTAAACCGGATATAAGAGACCCAGATATAAGAGAAACCCGGATATAAGAGAGATTTTATCTGGTCCCAAATTAGAGCCATACTTAACTAAACAAAATAGACCAAAACCGGATATAAGAGAAACCCGGATATAAGATACGTCTTCTCCGGTCCCGACAACTGTCTTATATCCGGGTTACACTGTATTTTACGTAATAGATATCTTCTAGTTATTAACATTATTAAGTATATATTTTTAAATCATTTCACCCCAAGCAAGGCGATAATACGAAAAAAAAAAAACTTAGTTAGGAGATGACAATAAAGGCACGAGGTTCATTCAGGGAGGTGTGCCATTTAAATTTTTGAAGATTGTAGTTGGCAGGTTAGCATGATATCGGATGTGATTTCCTCAGGTGCGAAGTGCGATAAAAAAACAATTATAATAGATCTGACGGTTGCATCTAGTTAATTCAAGGGTACAATAAGGGAACACACCTCATTCAGAGAGATGTGATAATTAAATTTTTGAAGATTGTAGTTGTCAGGGAGGCAAAATATAGGATGTGATTTCCACAGGTGCGAAGTGCGATAAAAAACAATTATAATAGATCTGACGGTTGCATCTAGTTAGTTCAAGGGTACAATAAGTGAACATGGTTCATTTAGGGAGGTGTGCCATTTGAATGTTTGAAGATTGTAGTTGTCAGGGAGGCAAGATATCGGCTGTGATTCCCACAGGTGCGAAGTGCGATAAAAGAAACTATTAGAATAGAACTGACTGTTGCATCTAATTAGTTCAAAAGTGAAACGATAAGAGCGTGTTGCATATCGACCTGCACACTTAAATCCATGCTGTCGATTTACCAAGGTAAAAAGCTCATCAAAAGGGTTACTATGGAAATTTCTGCAGAAAAGTGAAATGGAAATCACGTTACATCTATGAGAAAGGCCAGGATCGATTACATTACAGATCCTTCTCTAAATTATGTCAATAATCTAGCGATATGCACCTGGAACCCCAGACAAGATTCAGTGCACGGACGTATGCCTTAAATATATATATATATATATATATATATATATATATATATATATATATATATTGTGTGTGTATTTAGGCAGCATCTTTTAATTCATACACGTTTCATTAAATAATATAGACAAGTGTTGTCTATTTATTTTATGTAAATTTTTTTCGTAACGTCTGATAAGTTTAATAACATTATCGTTGAACGAAGAAAGAAATTCACAATATTGATATATATATATATATATATATATATATATATATATATATATATATATATATATATTAGTACAATCTAAGCTTTCGGCTTACTTACGGCATTATCAAAGATGTCAATTACAACATATTAAGCAATATACGGACAAGACAGTGATGATAGTCTGTCATTGTTTACATAGATGATTTCTAAGCAACGGTAAACACGCGCATATAAGACACTAGAAGAGAAAATTGCACCGCATCTCATGACGTCACACATGACCACACGACAGTGAATTGGAGAAGTAGGAAGTATGGAAAGCCGTGGTATAATTGGTAACAGAAGCCATTGGTTTATAAAATCTTCCGTAAAAGATTTAATGTTTAGTATAGAGGTTAGAAAAAATTAGCAGTGAGATAGGCAAGAAGTAAGGCATGTAGCAACATCAGCACGGAAAAAGGGCACTCCTTTAAAGGCAAGGAAAGGCAAAAATATTTTAAGTCAAGTGATAGCGATTGCTGTATGAGTTGTATGATTTTCGAATCAAGCACGGGCAACGCCGGGCCATGCTGCTAGTAAATTATATGCTCCATTAAAAAATACTAGCGGAAATATAGATACAAGGAGAAAAAATAAGCCGGAAAAGAAGACCATGACCTTTTCTGGAATGAGTTTATAGTGACGCAGATGATGACAAGTACATAATATAGTGACCACTTTAATTAAAATCAGAGAGGATGAATGTAGTTGCTTGTAATGTAATCGATTATAAGAGATAATACAACAATTTGAATCATGCATGGATTTCTTCTGCGGACGGTGGGAGAATGAATTGTCGGAACGTTGAAAATGACCCCATGAATATAGGTGGCTGGGTTAGAACGAGAATAAACGATAAAAGAAAAATTTTGAATAATTTCATGGAACTTATCTGGGAAAGGTAAGAGAATGGATCGGTCGGTGCGTTGGGAAATTCCCCATGAAAATAGGCGGTTATTTTAGAATGAGAATCAGACATAGAGCAAGAAATTTAATCTGGCATAGAATTCATCTGAATAAGGGTGTATGGCAGATCGGTTGGAGATGATTGTTATGTCTTCTACAAAAAAAGAAAAATCGTATAAACTGGGCACCCTGTTGATGCACAATAATGTTAACCATACGCTGATTGGAATCAATCTCCGGTTGAAAAAGGTAAAAACGAGTGCATGAATTTCAAAGATCATTGCTGATATGCCAATCAATTTTATGGACGTCATCTAAAATATACAATAAGAATAGATGTGACTTCCCCCTAAGATAATGAGAAACAACACGAAAGCAGAAAAGATGAATTATCAGCATTGTCAAAAGATTATCTTGTATGTCGATTTGCTTGTTTCTTATTTTTCATTTCCTGTTTCATGTCATTTTTTTTGCGGGTGGGGGGTTCGTTCTTTGTTTGTTTCTTTGTTTCTTTGTTTCTTTGTTTCTTTCTTTCTTTCTTTCCGTTATGATTTTCTTTGTTTTTCCTCTGTTTTTCATTGATTCTTTCTTTTGTTTATTCCTGCTTCGTTTTCTGTTTCATTTTTCTTTGGCTTTCTTTCTTTCTTTCTTTCTTTCTTTCTTTCTTTCTGTTTTGGTTTTCTTGATTTTCCTAAGTATTTCATTCATTTTTTCTCTCTTGATTATCATTAGGTTGGTGCAAAAATAATGACGTAATAATGTCGTTTTTTGACGTTAAAAATACGTCAAAAACCGACATTATTACGTCATTATTTTGTGCACCAACCTAATACTTCTTCGTTTTCTCTGTTGTCTTTCTTAGGTTATTTTTATTTTCTTTCTTTGACGCTTTCCGTTTTGATTTTATTTGTTTTCCTCTCTCTTTCATTCAGCCCTTTTCTTTTTTTCTTCTTCGTTTTCTCTGTTTCCTTTTTTCATCGGTTCTTTTTCCTTTCTTTCTTTCTTTCTTTCTTTCTTTCTTTCTTTCTTTCTTTCTTTCTTTACGCTTTGATTTTCTTGGCTTTCCTTGTTTTCTCTGACTTTCATCCATTCTTTCTTTTGTCTGTTTTCCTTACACTTTTCTATTCCCCTTTCTTTCGTTCTTTTCCTTTCCCTCTCTTGATTTTGTGCTTCCTCTTTATTTCTTTCTTTTGTTTCTTTCTTGTTTCTACTGTTCTTTTTCCCTTTTTTTATCTTATTTTTCTTTCTTTCTAGGTTTCCTATTTCTTCGTTTATTTTTCTTTTCTGTTCTCCATTCTTTTTCTTTACTGTTCTCCATTCTTTTTCTTTCTTTCTTAGGAAAACAAGAATAACAGTAAGGCAAATACAAAATACGTTTACAGTGAAAAACTGCAGATGCAATAGACATGGAAATGTTTAAGAAGCGAGTATCTGCATTCAGACAAGACACGGCCAAGTAGCAATATCATTTGTTGTTTTTTTGGTTACATCGTTTCACTTACCTTCAATATTAAAGCGATCTTTTGGTACTGCTACTGCCAATATCTTTACATGTTTTCTTCTTATTGTTTACGAAGTCTAGGTCGCCTTGGAGTGGATTTCTCGTTGACATTGCAAAGTTTCAGTGAATTTTATGATTTCTTTGG
>OZ010602.1:53287586-53295086 GCA_963932145.1 Acanthosepion lycidas | reverse complement strand
GTTGGCCATTTTGATATAAAATAAATTGTTGGTTATTTTATTGTTAAAAATGTATTGTTGGTCATTTTGATATAAAAATCGATTATTGGTCATTTTGATCTAAAAAAATGGATGATGGTTCTACTCTGCCGAATAGAGGCCTTGTTGACGGATGTTATTTATCGTCATACCCCATACGACTAAAATGTGTATCACATGTAATTAAAAAGGAAGAATAATGATGTAACCAAGCTGTTAACTATTCACACGACGAAAAAGAAAAAAAGTTTCGTAAGTACTAGAAAGATAAGTAATAAGTGGTGGACTCGAAAAACTTAATTTCCTGATAAACTGTTTTAAGAAAAAGATTTTCTAAATGTTAACCGGCTGTGACGCTAACTGATCTTCCAATGAACGCTGAATGTTTCATTTGTGGAAGATGGCTAACGTCACCATTTTCAACTTTCTCTTCTGGATTTTTTAACGAGTCTTTTTTTTTTTTTTGCCGAACTCTCTTTATACTTCTCTTGCATGTATACATATTTTCCCAGCGATGTTGAAGATCGGCGTTCGAACCCAGGTAAAAATGTAAAAAAATAAAAATAAAGATTTCGAATCGTCATTGTTTCTATCAGAAGACAGACTCTCTTCAATTTCTCAGTCATATAACGGAATGGTAAAAATGACAATTCTTTGTTTGAATTCTTCGGATTCCGACAATTTTATTTTATTTTCTCGTTTTATTATATGAGGAACAGATTCATCATTCGTGGAGAGAGAGAGAGACAGACCCACACACCTACAGAGAAAGAGAGAGAGAGAGAGAGAAAGAGAGAGAGAGAGTGAGTGAGAGAGAGACAGTACATAGGATATAATTTTAACGCCACGTACCAAGTTGTCTCACTAAGAGATTTAGATGCAAGTATATGTACCTAATGTCAGGTAGAATTTACCGTTTCTTAGTTACGTCACTGTCTTCGGACAGGGTGCGTTTTATATGTGGCTTTGTTTGCGGATAGAGATGCAACTGAGGAAAATAAATACTGTGAAGTGACCGATCCCGGGGAACAGCTGCCCGAGGCTGCACCCTCCACTCCATTGCAATAAAGATGGGGGATTGGTAGTCATACCGATGCCAGCGAATCCGACGGTTGGGATGGCTGGACGCGCTCGGCTTCCTCACGTTAGACACCACCTCATACCATATCCCCTCTCAGTGAGGTATAACCTAAGGGATCTAGATGCAAGCAGTCAGAATTCCATACCTATGGGCTTCAAAACTCTAGCACTCAGTTCGGGACATCGAACATCTGACCAGTAGTTTGCCATTATGGGCCAGCCTCTTCATTCTCTAACATTTTAGTTCACCAGATTTACAAGGTCATATACGAAAACATCACAACCGGCTTACATTCACATACAGCCGCATTTTTGGTTCCTATTTTGGTTCCTATTCTTCATGCTTACCCTTTTCATGTATTCTTTTGTCTTTATCTTCTTATCGAAAGCCTCCCAGTGATAGAATGATTGTCTAACATGCTAAATAACAGAAACGGTGTTGTTTGTTCTTGGTTTATGGGTAGCATTTGTCCATTTCTTTCGCTAAAAGATAACGATAACAATTTGCCCCATCGCCGGACTATCTCCCATTGGCCACACACATAAATACACAAAAATAAATAAATAAATGAATAAACTTCCACAAGATGGAAACATGTATTTTTGTTTTGAATATAACATAAATTATAATATTTCTTTTAATTAGCAGCACACAACTGCCGTCAGATATTTAAAGGTTTAATAAAAAAGATATTTTAAGCACCCAGTAATTCCACATCCAAGGCAAAACGAACTAAACAATATAGCCCTCAACGCAAAACTCTATTTTAGGAAAAGTCAACAAGGATTAGAACAATATGAAGATATCCGGTATGACTGAACCTTTATTAACTTTGTTCATATTCAAATTTAATAGCTACTGGTTATAAAAAAATGAGAAATAACTTCAAAGAAATTTTCCAAATAAGGCTCTGTAACGTAATCGATCCTGACCTGACGTGTCGGCTTCAGTAACTTTCTCACCGCCGTGATGTGACCTCTTTATGCTTGTTCTACAAATATTTTCATAGCAGTTGATTTGATGACCTTTCTTTCTTGGTCCCTCGATTGCATGAATTTAAGCGTACTACTAGATTAAAAACTATTAGGTTGGTGCAAAAATATTTGCTTTAAATGGCGAACGACTATTGAGTGGTCGACCTCGAGTTCAACAGCAACTTCTCGTGTGGTTTTGCAAGGATCGGCTTCAATTAAGGCTTTCAAATGTTCGTTATCAACCGCAGTCGGCCGGCCGCGACGGTCTTCATCTTCGAGGCTCTCGTCATCATTGCGAAATTTCTTGAACCACCGTTGTGCCACACGTTCGTTAGTGGTTCCTGGGCTAAACGCATCATTGATATCACGAGCTGTCTCGGCAGCTATTCGGCCTAGTTTGAACTGGAACAAGAAAATCGTGCGGATTTGAATTTTGTCCATGCTGTCGAAAAGCCTGCAAAAAATGAATGAAGAGATTGAGAACGGTAACGAATAACACGATTCGATAGAGCGAAAAACGCGCTTCAAAATGATATATAACAAGGCTATATATATCAATGAATTAATTCAGAAATCATATATAAAAGTAACATATGTGAGAAAACGAAATTATTTTTGCATCAACCTAATACTTTTACTGCTGAACGAACTCCATATAAACGTCTGTTCCATTCTAATAGTTTCTTTTTCCGCGCTTCTCGCCTGTAGAACCCTCTTCCGATTTCTTGCTTTCCTGACACCTACAATCTTCAAAAAATTAAATGCAACGCTAATCAAGATCTTTTGTATTCTTGAAAGCTGTTCTTTTATTGGTCTTTCTCCTCACCACAGATGAACTTATCTAAATTTAGTTAAGAAATGCATAACAAATATTTAAACTAAAAAAATACTTTCAAATCAAATTAAGGCGATAATGCCACTAAGACGCCAGGTGTTACTGAGAGTGGAAGAAAATAAGAAGACCATGGCGAGGAGAAGGAAAAGATTTCAGGAATACAGAAGATGGTCATTGGCGTTGCATTTAATTTTTTCGAAGTTTTTCTTGCTATCGAATAAGAAACTCTCGCCCAGTGCTTGACAATCACAACCGGTGTAGCATTCATTTTACCACAGGTGTTCTTGATAGAGCACACCGTCAAAGCTCTTTGGTCATAGCCTTTATCGCATTATATATAACTATATGAGTATATATACATACATACATGCACACATATATATATATATATATATATATATATATATATATATATATATATACATATATATATACATACATGCATATATATCTATCTATATATATATATATATATATATATATATATATATATATACATACATGCATATATATATATATATATATATATATATATATATATATATATGTAAGCAAATATATGGATATAGATCCGACAGTATGAAGAAAATTATACGGAAAAAACAAACAAAAACATTAAAACAGCATAATTGCATATAACGATTTTTGTTTATTTTTCCGTATATTTTTCTTCATATACATATACATATATATATATATATATATATATATATATATATATATATATATATATATGTAGTCACTCACAGACAGACTGTTTTTCTGTATCACAGCTCATCAGTGTGGCTACACATGCCATTGCTTGAAGACGTGATCTAAACCCTTACACCATCAGCGCACGCTACGGGGAAAGGGAATTTGAACGCATTATATACGTTTTATGTTTTAGAGATAATAAAATTTAAGATATATATCTAAAATATATATATGTAAAAGCTCAATAGGAATAAAGAGAGAAGGCAAACATATCTTAGCCGATGAGTTTCGTCTTTTGATGGATTTTGTCGAGGAAATAAAAAACAAATTTTTTCATTTGCCTTGATAAAGTCCATCATAGGACAAAACGAGAATATATATATATATATATATATATATATATATATATATATATATATATATATATATATAATAGTTATGAAGAACTTGGTAATCCGTATGGGTAATCCCAAGGAGGATGAAATCCTGAGAGCTCAATGTAAATCCAGAGCTTATATTTAAAAGAAAAAGGACTCTGGTGTAATAAATTATTATAATGGTGCCTTAAAGTGGTTTGTTTTTCCTTTAAATATATATATATATATATATATATATATATATATATATAATTTTTTTTTTAATTATAATATTTTGCTGTACTGTTTGTATCGAGCACTCTTAAGAACACCGGATTATAAATCTTACTGTTCGTTCTTATTATTTTAATATATATATATATATCAATTGAACACCCAGAGTTGACAGTCTGTTTCATGCCAAACACAATCATTAAGTCATGCCTGCTATGTCCATATTTATAATTACAAAAGCTCTATCCCTGATAATGGGCACTTTAACCGTAAAAAGATGGTACTGAAGACTTAAGAATCGTGTTTTCTTTCAAATTTTCGTTCTTCAACTTTATGCACCGCGTCCCATCAGGACTTACGCGATCATGGCTCTCCACAATTTCCCGTCCTTCGTAGCTCTTAATATTTTTTTTATTTTCCCTAAACCTTGTTCCGCCATGAATTTACTCAAAGCTCACTAAGTCTGTTATGCGTTCTTTTCCTCTGTTTTGTGAGTATCAAGTTTAACAAGCTCTCTTTCCTCATGATGCGCCCTAAAAATTTCAACTGTCTCTTCCTATTTGTTAAGTTTTCTTTTTCTTTCTATTTTCTCTAAAACTTCGTCGTTGCTCACATATTCGTTTTATCGTAGTTTCAGCATTCTTGTGTAGTTACATTTCTCTGGCTTCATGTTTCTTCTTCATCTTTGAGGTGATGTAAGTTTTCATTAAAGAGGTTGATATACATGAAATGAAAATTCTAAAATGTCCGAAATATTTCGCAAAAAAACTGGTGCTGGATACTTTAGCATCAAGTTAATGCATATGTTTACGTAATGGTTAAACAAACGCGTTTCTATAAACTTAATTATAACTTATCTCCTGCAATAAGAAATGAGAATAATACTTTGTCAGATTTAAGGTCTGCGTAGCAGTGCTATTTACGGCCGATTGTATATGTACGATGTAGAGAAGAAAGTCTAATTGGTTAATATATAACAGAGAAGGCTTTAGTACAGATGATAAAATTAAGTTATTATCTCAAGTTTTAATATCAGCTTCAATGCACTGATATTTATCTTAAAATAGTATAATATCTGATATTGTGCTTTTGTATTAGGTTGGTGCAAAAATAATGACATAATAATGTCGTTTTTTGACGTATTTTTTAACGTCAAAAATCAACATTATTACGTCATTATTTTTGCAACAACCTAATAGCATTAGCCGGTAGCACCATGGCCGACAGTTCAAGAAAAATGCCTCAACTTATCAGGAATTCTCTGAATACGAGATGCCAATACACATGTTTTGCTCTGAACTTTGTACACATCCTTTAATAAATGTACTCTCAATAACTATACTTTCTTACTGAATCTCTATCTATAAAAGGCAGGGTGTGTGTGTGTGTGTGTGTAACGAATGCACGACCGCAATTTTCGACGGATTTGCACCAAAATTTACATGCACATGCTCCAAGTTAGCGGAAGGCCAAGACCGACTTTGCATTTCCCAACTCCCATCGATAGTGGAAATAATCGATTTTTTCATGCTTCTACGGCAGTTTTCATGTAGTTTGCGGCCATTTTCTACTGGCCAGAGTGAGAGCCTATAGCTGGCTGCCACGAATAGGCAGGAAGATTTTATTGGCCAGCGTGAGAGCCAACAGCTGACTGACACGAATGTTAACTAGCATGCTAGCATGCAAAAAAAAAGAATCGATAGCTGCGTTCCTCACAAGTGGGAAAAATTTAAATCTGCATGGCACTTTACTCCAATTGGCTCATTCGCTTGCTTAAACTCAACGTTGATTCTGATTCCGCAGAACTGGGTTGGGTGTGAAAAAGTATTTGTTGTTAACATTCTTTTTTCATTCGGTTTTTCCAGTTACGGGTCCTTTTTTAAAGCTGATCATTTTGTGTTCATTTTGTTTAGTTCTTTTTTCGTAATAGATTTAATGTTTAGTATAGATCTTAGAAAAAATTCGCAGTGTGAGATAGGCAAGAAGTAAGGAATGTAGCAACATCAGTACGGCAAAGGGCTCTCCTTTAAAGGCAAGAAAGGGCAAAAATATTTTAAGTCAAGTGATAGCGATTGCTGTATGAGTCGTACGATTTTTGAATCAAGCACGTGCAAGCCGGGATATGCTGCTAGTATATTATAGGATGCACCCACTCATGGCACAAGAGCCACCAATGCCAGTGCAAACGAAATCCAAATATTTAGATTTCGGCATTAAATAACCCATAGAGGTTGATATGCCGCTAAACAAAATCAACCAACCAAAATCCAAATATTTAGAATTCGGCATTAAATAACCCATAGAGGTTGATATGCCGCTAAACAAAATCAACCAACCAAAATCCAAATATTTAGATTTCGGCATTAAATAACCCATAGAGGTTGATATGCCGCTAAACAAAATCAACCAACCAAAATCCATATATTTAGATTTCGGCATTAAATAACTCATAGAGTTTGATATTTCACCCAACAAGAATAACCAACAAACGACTGAATAAATGTTCTATTTTTCAGAAATATTAAATCTAATAATTCTAATAATAATTTACAAATTTATATCAATAATAAATGAAATATAATAACTTTAAATCTAGGTAACTATAAATTTATCACTTTAAACGTTATTTTAGTGGTAACCCATATTTGAGTAGACGCTCCCGTTTTTTTTTTTTTTTATTAAACAGTACGTTTATTTGTTTTCGTCTACCGGCTTGAATATTCAAGAAATCCTATTCCAAAAGAATATAGGTACTTCAGCAGGATTCGAACCTGCTTCCCCCTCTTGCAGGGCAAACCTTTGTTAGATGCGACGTGTTTCTAGACCCAAAGCCACGGCGTGCGTCGCCGATCAAGCGACGCCGAATAATGTCTTATAATGGTGTTCCGTTTATACGAAACTGTGTTAAACAATAAGATATGAGCAGACGCTCTTTTTATATAAATCAGCGTTTATTGCGTCTTCCGGCCTGCGCATTCGGTAAAACTGAGTAAAGAATATGTGACGTCCGGTAGGATTCGAACCTGCGCTCTCCTTTGCATGAGAAACCACGGTCTGTTCCGGTTTATTTTCACCGCAAAGGTCCGGAGAGCTTCAGTCTAGTTAGGTTATATTTGCCTTTAAAGCACACGTTCCGATTTTTCTCGAAAGCCATATCTACTCAGTTACATATCCGAAATGTAAACAAATCCATTATTAAATAATTGTCGGATTAAAAAAATAAAATCCGAGATATTTATAAAGGGTGTTTCATTAAGACGGATTATATATAGACGGATCAAAATTCAGCACGAAATAAGACGGCTC
>OZ010602.1:53257586-53282586 GCA_963932145.1 Acanthosepion lycidas | reverse complement strand
TCCAAGGGGAGAGACGCAGAAAGAGATAAACATTTTTGATGATCTCGAAATATTTGCCAGTTAACTAGGCATAATCGTATAATTTCTCATGTAGAAACCGAAATTCCTCACCTCGCCAAACATATGCTAAACTATCGTTAAAATAATAGAATAAAGACAAATTTAAAGACCGATTACCTCCCATGCAGTTTACGACCATTCGAAATATCCTTCGAGAGTTGCTTGAATCACGTGGATGAACATCAGGTAAGAGAGAATGCTTAATCACCTCAATTTCCTTCTTTACGAATATCTTTATCTGTGTATCATTAAGTGTTTACATATTTTCTTTTTTTTTGTTATACTGTTTTGACTTGTGATTTTGATTGCTGGAATATATTTTCCTTATATATATATATATATATATATATATATATATATATATAGTTAATGTATATATATATATATAGTTAATATATATATATATACATATATATAGGTAATATATACATATATATATATATTTAATATATATATACATATATATAGGTAATATATACATATATATATATTTAATATATATATATATATATATATACATATATATAGGTAATATATACATATATATATATATATATATTTAATATATATATATATATACATATATATAGGTAATATATACATATATATATATATATTTAATATATATATATATATATATACATATATATATATATATATTTAATATATATATATATACATATATATAGGTAATATATACATATATATATATTTAATATATATATATATATACATATATATAGGTAATATATACATATATATATATTTAATATATATATATATACATATATATAGGTAATATATACATATATATACATATTTAATATATATACATATATATAGGTAATATATACATATATATTTAATATATATATATACATATATATAGGTAATATATACATATATATATATATATTTAATATATATATATATATATATATATATATATATATATATATATATAGATAGATAGATAGATAGATAGATAGATAGATAGATATAGAGGTGAGATATATTGATTGATCGGCACTCCGTAGCTTTGGGTCTAGAGCATATCGCATCTAACGAAGGTTTCCCCTATAAGAGGCGGAAGCAGGTTTGAATTCTGCTGAAGAACCTATATTCTTTTGGAATAGAATTTCTCGAATATTCAAGCCGGTAGACGAAAACTAATAAACATATTGTTTAATAAAATAACAAAAAAAAAAAACCCAAAAAAACCCCCCAAAAAACGGATCGTCTACTCTAATATAGGAAACCATTAAAATAACGTTTATATAGGTACGCGCGATATATATATATATATATATATATATATATATATATATATATATATATATAGGTAATACACACACACATATATATATATATATATATATATATATATATATATATATATATGTCTGTGTATGTATGTGTGTTTGTGCGTGTGTACATTTATGTAAATAAATGCTAATATATGTGTGTGCATATATATGTAAAATATAATCATTGTAAATACTGATACAATCAGAAAGAACAGGTGTTCCTATGTAAGTTAAATAAACAAAATTATCTCGAAAACATTTACAAAATTTACTAGTTTTTAGATCCTATTTTAACTAAGCTTGGCTTCCTTTGATTATTTTGTTTTTATAATACACTGATAAAACATTATACACAGATATACCAGTCAAAAATGATAAAATATTCAGCGGTAACGAAGAAGGTTTAGATAAGATGTTGAATAAATAAATTTTACACTTCTTTTAATTCACACCAATCGGACCTTCAGCTTTCTCCAATCACGATGAACAGCTGCCTTCACGATTGGGTTGATGAGACTAAAGTTCCCTCCGGACCTCAAGTGGAACTCATATATACAGCCCTTATCTAAAAATATGTTTTGATGGCTGCTGGTACCTAGTTTAATGGAGCTGTTATCGTATTTGCTGTTTCATTTATAACATTCAGTGTTTTATATAGAACATTTTTTTAATCATTTCGCTTCAAGTAAGGCGAAAATGCCACTAAGACGCAAGGGAGTGGTGTAACCGGGAGTGAAAGAGAATGAGAATACTTTGTTAGGAGAAAAGACCTTAAAAGGTTGGTTTTCGGGAAGACAGGAAATGGCGATTGCCGTTCCCTGAATAGTTTTGAAGATTGTAGATGTCAAGGAGACTGGAAACTGGAAGAGAGTTTCGCCGACGGGAAGTGCAAGTAAAGAAACTGTTAGAATAGAACTTACGGATACATCTGGCTATTTCAACACGAAAACGACGACACCTAGTCTCCAATCTTGTTGTACGCTTAAATTCATGCGGTTGAGGTACCAAGTAAGATAGCTCATTAGAAAAACTTCCATGAAATTATATATAAAAAAGACACAGGGGAGCCACGTCACGGTGTTGGGAAAATGACCGAAGTCAAGACGTCAGGTCAGGACAAATTTTCTTCTCTTTTTTTATATGCAACGTGTGAAAGCACGTGTGATACCCTGCTCCCGTAAACGCCGACCAGGGGAGGTAACACATTTTGGGTTGCTAAGGCGGTACTGCCACCCCTGGCGCCACCAGCAGCTTTTGACACTTTTTTGTGTAGATGTGTCAGTTCCTTCCGATTTGTTTCTTTTGCAAATGGAAGTCAGATTTACAACGTTGTGTTAAAAGCGTTTCCTTTTGATCGTTAACTAATACCGATATATACGTATAAATAGGTAAGACAAGGAACAAAATAATAGTATTTTATTTTAAAATTTTAAAATAAAAGTAAATATGAATTTGACTAATAGCTTAATGAACTTTTTTTTTTCCAAATGTTATGCTTTTCTATGTTTTCTTTGCGAAGAGTCTAAAATTATCAGACATGTTTTTATTGTCATGTAAATCTGGAGATGTTTGTGTGTTTTACACATATTTGTTGTATGGAACACTATGACTTCAGTGTTGTGGCATCTTTTTTCTTCTTCAGAAAAACAATAATTTTTATTGGTACATTTCCCCATGTACATTTTCTTTCTGTTTCATATTCACATCCATATCCGGCCACCAGGGTCTTCATTCTCAAAGAAAACTTTTCTTATTGGTTATTTTTATTTCCTGAAGACTTTGGATCCGGAATTTCTTCAGACAATAAGGAATATTCTTTTCCTTCTGTTTTATTAATTCATTTGTTTGAGTTCATGTAAACCAAGGATTTATTTTATTTTCAATATAAGTAAAACATACACATACAAGCACACACAACATAATATAAAAAAATTACAGACATTTTGTTAAATTTCAAATGCAGATTGCTGATTAATTTTGATACAACAAGAATTAAAATATTTAAAAGCCGTAGAGGACTTTCTTTGATTCCTTAACCACTACAAATGCTATTGTTTTGCTGTATAATAAACAATATTTATTATGAAAAAGGAAACATAACAATTCACCAGTAATATTTATAAATGCGTATGATTATCGACACGCATTTTTATAACCTGA
Source organism: Acanthosepion lycidas (assembly GCA_963932145.1). Classification (NCBI taxonomy): domain Eukaryota; kingdom Metazoa; phylum Mollusca; class Cephalopoda; order Sepiida; family Sepiidae; genus Acanthosepion; species Acanthosepion lycidas. The sequence continues at coordinate 53,279,059 of OZ010602.1, read as the reverse complement.
AAACAAAACATAATTTTTAGTAAAAAAAAGTAAACAAAACAGCAATTTTTATTAACAAATTACTCGCCTACAAAAACGCCTGATAATTATGCACCAGCCTAATATTAGTTATTTACTAAGCGTTGCTTAGATGTGGCACAAGGCCACACGTATAGAGCACGCAGTGAAGGACAAACCTACTACGCTGTTGCATTGATCTAAGCCGTCAAGAGTGCTAAAACTGAGACCATATCGAAGTGCTCAAAATTCTATTCGTACGGGTTCGTTTCAAAATCAATAATTTATACAAGGATTTTTTTTTCAACTCTAAAGATTAAGAGAGATAAATACAAGGAAAGATAACGAAAAGACAATGACACCAGAAATAAGATGTGTCACAATTAAACGACATCATCGTTACGGTAGTCTTTCCATACATGTCACTGTTATTGTTTTGAAAGGACTGCGTTTCGATTAGAGTATTTCATTTTACACATTATTTCATTTCACTGAAGTAGACATTAATACCCCCCCTACAAAAAATACTAAAAATATACCAATATAGGTCGACTTGCCTACTTGAGAAACCTCTCCTTAATAGACTGTTGAAAAGAACTGAGAGAGGTGTGAACCGGGCGATAAACGAACCTACCTACTCCAATTGCTAGAAAAGAAAACTTCTAACCATGCTACAACATTTAAAACTCGCTAAGCAAATGTTGATAACAAATAATGAGAATTATTATGAAACACAGCTATGGTTTCGCGAAGAGATAAATTTCTTCATTTTAGGTTGCGTGTTTACGAACAGAAGCCTAAGTAACTGAGCCGTATATATAAAGATATGCATTTCACATACAATTCGAAATTTTGCGTAGGTAGACGAACAGTATCGTGTTCAATGAAAATTGTACGCACTAAGAAAATTAGCCAATGAACGAGGAGACTACCTTGCTCAAAGCCCTTGTTTAGAGTCTCTATTTAGGCAGCAATATTGTGGAAGTTTGATTTACTGATCTAAGTAAATCAAACTCCCTCAACATTGGCATTATCGAGTAAGGACAATTTTGACACCATTAAAAATAGTTATCGCCGAAGTAAATTTCCTAGTTTAATTTCTTTGTTGTTGTTTTGATCACTTCGCGTAGTTGCCCTTGGTAAAGTCAACAATCCATCTTCCTCCAGTTGGGGATCAGGGCAGACGGGAATCTCTTTTAAACAAGAGCAACTTTGACTCTAAAACCGTATAGAAGGTAACGGGAAAACAGTGAACAATCTTTCCCAATACATCAAGGATATTAACCGATAATAAATTATATCTTTGGGACGTCTTATGAAATGGCTTCTTAAAAATTGTTCCCCTGCGCGTGTCCTCAACTCTAACAGAATATAGACTCCCAGAGTCCTGACCTTGTGCCAAGAGAAGTCTGGCACAAGGTCGGGAGAGCTATGAAAAATTAGGATCGAAGTAATTAGTTTTGATAATCACCATTGAACAGGGGGAGATCTCTGCATTGTGAAATTCTTAATACAAGGCTCAAGTGTCACTCAAGATGGAGTGTAACTGATTTAGCTGTTTAATATGAATATAGGATCTATAATTAGGAAGTGAACATTATGATGATACGCAGAATATTTAACGATTCACACTGGACGGGAAGAGTTTAAGACTGTAGCGTTTCACTTTTGCTATCTTTCCTCATCCCTGTTTTGCCAACCATTTCCAAAGGCGCGGTAGTTAGGTTATTCGTTGCTATCGATTGTCACTGCCACCCAGCAAGGTACAATCTTGGGCAAAAGAAGAGGATGCAGCCAGAGGAAAAATGGGGTGACGACGTCAATGAGTAGACTGAGATATTGGCGTGCAACCGAGGCATATGCTGGTCAGCGACACTATGACCACACTCTGTCACGGGACTGGTGATGATCATGATGGTTATGGGTATTTGCTTTAACAGTTTCCTGGCTTGTTTCCCATTTGTTAAGAGGCGACTCCTTTCATTATAGCGAAACCCTGGCGATGTTGGAAGGTGCTTCAGCTGTCAGATAGTGGAAGAGTCAGTCAAAGATAAATGATAATGAGTATAAGACGGGGAGAAGGAAAAATAAAATAAAATAGAGATACGCTTATCGGTGGACGAATATACAGTCGACGGGAAACGAAAAACGAGACATAAATCATCATCAGATTATTCTGCTTGTCTTCTCGTGAGTTACTATGTGCATTATGCACTGCTATTACATCAGATAAAAAATGGACCGTTCCGTCTTCTTTGCGAGGAAAGACAGAAGGAAAAGATATATCGGACATGCTCTTTGATTTTAGTGAGAAAAAAACATACATAATAAGAAAGAGAAGGAAAAGAAAGAAAGAAATGACAAAGAAGGTGATAACGTTTGCCTACGTTTAACGTCTGATTCATGGAAATAGAAAAAAAAACACTTACACAAGCTCGTTAGATAGGTTATTCCCAGCTTTATGTTATTTAATATGGCTGTTTCTTTTGTGTAATGATAACGACGATTATTTTCTTTACAGTGAGTAATGTATAGTGTTAGGTCTTATATATATATATATATATATATATATATATATATATATATATAAGTATCGACTTAAGAGATCCCAGTCTGCCCTGATCCACAACTTCACAGATTCAACCATTTTCTTTTGATTTCTTGATATATTCGTTGTATACGTTGACTTGGGAGAGTAGTGATTCTGTTAGATGAGAATGGGGGGAAAGAAAAAAAAGGGGGGGCGTAGATTAATATTTGGATAATATTATGTACCCTAGAAATTTTGATTGTCTCTAATTTCGAAGTATAAGCGTACATTTTGTTTTCCTTCTTTGTATTAAATTCGTCGTTACGCGCGACATTCAGTCCGAAGGGATTTTGTAGAGCCACATTTCTGTTGCCTGAAGTTTCATCTTGACTTGTGATGAGATTGTCCAGCATACATTATCATATAGAGAAACCAATATTATATAGCAGTTCATTAATCTTTCTCCCTTAAGAAATTTTACTGTTTTTTACTGTTTTTATATTTTTTTTTTTAGCTTTTGGAAAGCGCCATTCTCTCTTCAGATGCTCCTTCGGATTTCCATGTCACACTTTCTGCTGTTTATTATAGGTAATGGTGATGGTAATATTTGCCGTTTCCTTACAAAGAAACATTTGGCGCTAAATGACCTAACAGCCAGTTCTGTTGAAAATATATAAAAATCTTTCTGTTACAGCAATTTTTCAGGAAAGTAGTTTTATCAAGTCCAGTAGTTGTTATCGCTCTTTCAAATGCAGATGGCGTTCCCTTCGAAAATTCTTGCATGCAGAAGAATTAGACCAGAAATAATAATAATAATAATAATAATAATAATAATAATAATAATAATAATAATAATAAACAGTTCGGTTCGTTAAAGTTAAAGACACCGGAGCAAGTAATGGAATATTAGGTTGTTGCAAAAATAATGTCTTTTTCTCCCATAGTAACATATGTGAGAAAACGACATTATTTTTGCACCGACTTAATACTTATGCCCCGAATGTTATCAGAAAGAGCAATACAAATGTAAAATCTGTGCTCGGACGAACTACATTGCCTCGTCCTGCCAAATGAAACCTTCGTGCCAAGAACACGACATTGCCCCTTACATACTAGCAAATCATCCGCATTCCCTCCTTATTCCTTCAGTGAGAAATTCTATTCGAGCAGCTTCTTTCCATTAACCACTGCCCTGTGGAATCAACTTCCAACATGATGTTTCCCCGATGATTGCAATCTTAACCTATTCATGGCTACGGTTTATCGTTATCTCACTGTTTTAGCATATCTACGGACGATAATGGGTATGCCCCCATTCACATAAATACAGTAGTAAATACTGTATGTTGGTTTGCAGTTGGAGATTCGCATCTCCCGCCCCTCTCATTCTTCATTATTAGAATTTTTATGTATATATATTTATTATCATTATATTGTTAAGGCATGGGGGTGCGTTTTGTAGGTTTTCCCTGGAGAGGATGCGGTATTATGGTGGATGGAGCATTAACTGATGACGGACTAGTTCTTATGGTGAATGTGTAAACTGTAATGTGTGAATGGGTCGTGAATCAGATTAGCTAGGTATAAGGTAGATAGTGATAACCAGTCTCAACCCCTCCCAATTTTGGCCTTGAGTGTTTGGGCAAAGAGGATCACTAGACGAAGCTATGTCGAAGGGCAGAGTCTCAACTAGGGAAACAGCTATCGGAGGTTTACGGTGAATATTTGGCTGATCCTACGGACTCAGACACCCCACATTAAATTCGGCCTTGTGCCACATGGTAAGGGCTTGTAGTTCTCTCAAGATCCTTAATTTTCTCAGGATCGTATATGTTAAATAAGTACAGTTGTTTCAATTATATATATATATATATATATATATATATATATATATATATATATATATATATATATATATATATATATATATATATATATATATTTAATTGTTGATTGGTAGATATTCTGCAGTTGGAGATTTATTTGGGAATTCATTTAACTACTTTTACCAGTTGACTACTATTTCTACGCTCCGTTGGTGAATCTTATGTGTGTTGTTCTTGTCCTAAGTATTATCGTGTGATTATTCTATTTAGTAAACTTTCCTAGGCTAAAACACTTACTCACCTATACACACAAATGGACACCAAACGTAACCCTCTACTTCGGGCTTTGTAAAGAGTGACCCTCACTGTAAAAAAGAAAAAAAAAGGTGTATACCTATGTTTTAAAGATGATGCAAAAGTGTTTGTTAAAGTACATCACAAAGAGCTGTTGGAACTGTTAAGTAAACTTGGTGGGAAATTATAATAATCCAGAAGGAACAGCCTGTATACGGATAAAAAATGAATTAAGTATATATATATATATATATATATATATATATATATATATATATATATATATATATATCCAAGTATATGATTGGTGTATATGGAATGAATTCCAATAACCAACAATTACTAATCTTAAAAGAGTGCTCAATACAAAGTAGAGCAGATATAATTATTTATTTTTAAAGAAAAAAAATATTTATAACATAAATATGTTATAAAATCACTACAAAAATAGCCATTTTGTTTCAACACCTTCGGTGTCTTATCAAGTGATGACGTTAGTGATTTTATAACATATTTATGTTATAAATTTTTTTTTTCTTTAAAAATAAATAATTATATATATATATATATATATATATATATATATATATATATATATGATTGAAACAACTGTACTTATTTAACATATACGATCCTGAGTAAATTAAGGATCTTGAGAGAACTACAAGCCCTATCAGGGTTCATTATTGGCGCCGGCAATTTTAGAACCATTAGATATACAGATGACACAGTGTTGATAGAAGACACAGGAACTCATACAGGAGTCAATGAAAGAAAGCGAGAAGGAAGGACTAAGCATCAATTGCAAGAAGACAGAATTCACGGTTGTCAGCAAAATTGAACAGACTACCATACAAATTAATAATCAGGAATACTAAAATCAAAGAAGTACACAAATTTAAATACCAGGGAAGTGTTTTAAGAGAGGATGCAAAATGTGCCACAGAAATTCGAAAGCGCATTAGGACAGTGGAAGTTGTCTTTCAAAAGCTAAGGAAAGTATTAAAAAACTGGAAAATATCTTTAAAGACAAAAAAAAGAGCGCTGAACTGTTATGTAATATCAATCCTTTTATATCGGAGTAAATGGTGGACTATCACCTCAGAGATGAAGAAGAGACTTGAAGATACAGAAATATGGTTCTACAGAAGGATGCTGAGGATACCATGGACCGAACATGTGAGCAACGACGAAGTTTTAGAGAAAATGGAAACAAAAAGCACACTTGTACTTAACATCAGATAGTTTAAATTTCTAGGGCACATAATGAAGAAAGAGTGTTTATAAAATTTGATACACACAAGGCGGATTGAAAGTAATAGCGATAGATGAAAACAACAAAAATGACATGTCTAGAGAGCTTGAGTAAATAGATGGCAGAACAGGTTTTAGGGAGATAAGACAAAGGAAAGGAAATTGTGGCGAGCCATGATCATCAACGTCCCGATGGAACACGGCATATAGAAGAAAGATTAACACTTCCCAGATAATTAAATTCCTATATCTGCTTCTTTCTGACGTCTCAAAATAGTAGCAAGCATTTTGATTGTTTGATAGATTGTTTCGTTTTTTACGGTTTATCAACCTTTAGCAGATTATTTAAAAACATAAAATATTTTTATATTTTTTCTGTGGGAAAGATAATCATGGTTTATTGATGCAAGTCTTACAAGTCTGTGAGAGAGATGATGATAGTTTAGAGATACAAATCTTACTAATTAACCCATAGCTGGGGAGAAGAGGTGGATTCATACTTTTCCCAACTTATGAAGATGTGGATTCGTGAATATAACGAAGCCAAGGAAAATTGGAATTCTGCTCTCCGATTTGCAATTCCGAGCCATTATCCAATAAACCACAAGCACATCCAAACTTACAGCACCTGGAATTCACAAACGGTCACCCATCTAGGTACTGATCAGACTCAACGTTGCTTAACTTCGGTGATCCTCTGTGAACTTGTATTTCAACGCTATTATGACCGTAAGTCCTTCCTAACAACCGCACATTCAATTTACAGCAAATGGAATTCCCAAACGGTCACCCATCTAGGTACTGACTTGGATCGATGTTGCTTAACTTCAGTGATAGTATGAGAACCGGTGTCTAAAAGTCATATTGCTTTCAGCCCTTTATGGCGTCCGCATATCCAAATTACTAGCATTCATAAGCGGACACCCATCAATGTATTGATCAGACTCGTCGTTGCTTAACTTCGGTAATCGGACTGAAAGCGGCGTTTAAACGCTATATGTAAGCCTTTTACACCAACCGCACATCCAAGCTTACAGCACCAGACATTCTTAAGCTGTCACCCATCAATTTACTGACCAGACTCGTCGTTACTTAACTTCGGTAATCGAACTGAAACCAGTGTTTAAACGCTATATGTAAGCCTTTCATACAAACCGCACATCCAAGCTTACAGCACCAGACATTCTTAAGGTGTCACCCATCAATATACTGACCTGACTCGACGTTGCTTAACTTCGGTGATCGTACAGGAAACGATGTTTCAACGCTTTATGGCCGTAATCTCTTTATACAAACAGCACATCCATGCTTACAGCACGTGGTATTTCCAAGCGATCATCCCATCAAGGTACTTATTAGACTCGACGCTGTTTAAGATCGGTAATCGTAAGGGAACCGGTGTTTTCAACGTGGTGTGGCCGTAAGCGAGTTTAACAACTTGGGGTGACCATCATAATACTTATAAGAAATCAATATATACACTCCATTATTATAATATAAAATGGGTTATCAATGAAATAACATTGTGTCGAAGGTGATATAAACAGTTCTCATAATAATGTAATTACTAGAGTCATAATATAAGGGATGATCTTAATAATACGGTTGTAAAAGCGATGATTATTGCAAAATCGATATCACTGTGGCCGTTGTGTTTCAGTTGAAAGCGTAATCATAATAGTAAAAACAATCATTTTAATGATAAAATATCTCGCTCACATTGTATAGAAAATGACTGGCAAATTGATTTGTTTTCTTTTTGGCGTATCTCACCGTGCCAATTTCGACGATGAATCTTACCATTCTTTAAATCCTCTACTTCAGACGTTTTAGCATTCTACTTCCACAGAGTCGCATCGTCCTAATTCTCTTGCTATTCCATTCGTAAGAATAAAGTTCCAAAATTGTGAAACAGATTTCCGAGTAGTTGCTTCGATTAACACTACAATATCTGTCTATACCCACTGGGCCATGTGCCTTCAAGATAAAGACGTTGGTTAGCCCCAAAGAGTTGTGAGTTCAATACCAGGCCGCGACAGTAGTGAAACCAAAAACAAAAAACGTTGAGTTAAAAAGAAATAACTGAGACATTCGGATGTGGCATGGCGCGTGGAACTAGAACAATCTACCCCGGTGGACGAAATAAAGAGTTCGGTTCAAAAATTCCAATCACCTGAAGAAGGAAGGAGCGTACAACGGCCGAAACGTTGTGATTATGGCAATGAAGATGAGGATAACAGTCCGAATAATGTAAATACTTCATTGAACACTACATTTTTAGACTCTTCAAGTCAAGGGCCGATCGTTATCTATCTCCATCCTTTTTTTTTTTTAAACAATCAATTAATCTCGAGCAAGGGGCAATGAGGATTAAGAACCGGATAATTGGTGAACCTATTACTCCTTTTGAAGGGAAAAAATAAATAGGACCGTTAAGACGCTATGGGCCACTTGTAATGAAAGATAAGTTGAAGACTTTAGAAGCAGCGAGAAACCCAACACTAAACAGAAAACAAGGGATAGACCTCTATTCTTGTTCAAAGGAGAGGAGCGTGAACCGGACGATAAGCTATCTTCATAATCTTATCTTGCTGTCAACAACACTTTCGTCTTTATCACGCCTCATCCATCATCACTATTAAGTAAGCCTCTACCCCGAGTGGCTCTTGAGCCTGGCATTGGGTGAATTCTTGTATAAAAAGATTTTGTCGTTTTTGACTTATTTTTAGCTAACTTGAATGGACTAAATTTAGTCATACATTTTGATAGAGCAGATTACAGAGTATAAGAGTGATTGTGCTGGTACAGCCAAGAAGCTGGCGGGGTGGTGGCATGTGGTCTGGCCAGCGGACGGCCTCCATATATCATCGTCCAGGCCTGTGCCTTGGAGAGGTCACGCTAGTCTCACCACCAAAGGAATGAATTTTGATCAAACAGGGCGTTATCTTCATCTCGCGAAATAAACGGATGCCTACTATTATGTAAAGAGTGGTATGGCAAAAAATACTTTCTTTTTCTGTGGTTACTTAAAACGGATTGACTACTTACAAAGACAGTGAAATATTGTTATTTAAACTATTTATATTCGGACTATTGTTCTTATAATGATAATTCCTCATCCCAGAAATTCAGACAAAAATACAGCTGAAGATTGGCTGAATAAAATGGTAGTTCCAGAATCAAAAGCAAACTGCTCTCTATTAATCACCAAAGTGATCCTTCCTTGCCATCCATTAGAATGTCTGACGCTCAACTTCTCGAGAGCAACTCTCTGCGGCTGCTCGGTCTCACGTTGACTGCTGACCTGAGATGGAACAAATACATTGAGTCAATTGCCTCGTCCACTGCAAGGAAAGTTGGCTCCCTGTGCCGCGCCAGGAAATTTTTCTCCCAGGAATCGATCCTCCAGATCTACAAATCAACAATTCGCCCTTGTATGGAGTATTGCTGCCATATATGGTCTGATGCCGCTTCTGTTTGCCTCGGGGTTCTTGATAGGTTCCAGATGCGGATAAGCAATATAATTGGCCCTGCTCTGGCATCTCGTCTACAGTCACTTTCTCACAGACGCGCCGTCGCCTCTCTCTGTCTGTTCTACAAATACTTTCATGGAAATTGTTCCGAGGAGCTGCATTCGCTGGTTCCCAGACTTCATGAGTTCAAGCGCCCTACGAGGCTGGCATCCCGCTCTCACCCCTTCACTGTCGAAACTCCTAAATGTAGCCGTCTCTTCTACTCTAATAGCTTCAGCTCTCGCACCTCTCGCCTGTGGAACTCCCTTCCCTATTCCAGTTTCGTTGAGAGCTATAATCTCCAGCTATTCAAGTGTAATGTCAATCGACATCTCCAGTTACCTTGATCTTCTCCTCATACTCTCTTCTATCACTCCTATCTGATTTCGCTCTATATTTTCTGTAACCCCTTGCGTCCTACTGGCTTCCCGCCTTGCTTGGGGTGAAATGCTTAAAAAAAAATAACTGTATTCAAAATGTTTAAATACGGCTTGGCAATTTAATTAACGAGACAATAAAAATTATCAACATATATCTATATTCCTAAGATGGGGTGTTGTAACTATTTACATTGTTCGGACTGTTGTTCTCGTCTTTATTGTATTATTCACGAGGTTTCAGCATTTGTACGCTCCCTCTTCTTCAGGTGATATACGAACTGAAACCTTTATTTAGTCCACGGGTGTAGATTGTTCTAGTTCCAATTACTATGCCTTATCTTAGTTAATTACCTTTAGTAACTCAACTTTCCAAGTTTCTGTTCACCTCTGCTTTGCCAGGTATTGAACTTCAAACCCTTTGGGTCAAGTCACTTTTTGGATTACTTCAACCAACGCTTGTATCCACCAGGCAACGTGTTCTTGAATAGCCTTTAGCATTGATGCTTTTTTAATTGTTGTGTGCAAGCTGAAAATAGTACAAGAGCTATTCTGCAAGGACTAAATTCTTCTTTTATGTACTATGACTCTTGATGTTGATAACGTCTTCCTAACTTTTGTGGCTCTAATCAATTTATGATTTTTTACCATCTCTTAGTTCCTCCCTTCTGCTATCCATTAACAAAACCTGGTCCGTTGCTGTGATTTGGGGAAGTAGGTCGGACCGAGAAACTTGCAGCACCCAATACTTTGTGGAAGAAACTCCGGAGGGGATGCTTCCGTGATTATTAAAATCTTGGTCTTTTCAATTCTAAGGCCACGGATATCCATTCTACACGTCCTCATAATGTGCACTTCTTACTTCTTCCTCACTGACAACAATCTCACTCGGTAACTCTCCACCTCTGGAGCCTTGGATGTACTCACAGTAAAAGTAAAATAAAATAAAAAGCAATAACAGTAAGATAGTTTTTGTGCCATGTCATTTCACAAATGATGTGATCATGGCTGTCCATAACCTCCTGACTTTTCTTGCTCTTCGTAATTGTTGTCTTACTCATCTTCCTATTTTAAGGTGAAAACTTAACGTTTTCTGTCAGCATGTTGGCTCATTAAACGTATTATAATAGATAAGGTCGCTCAAATGCAGGTTATAATCACAGTATTCTGCTAACGGAGGACAAAATGAAGTTATGGTGAACATTTCCAAAAGGGGAAGTTGCACATCATACGCTTGATATTTAGTGATAAGTATAAACATCCTTTACCGCTGAACGGGTTAAGAGTACAGTCATCTCTCACCACTTCACGCTTTGACTTTAGTAGGGTTTTTTTTTCAGATAGTTTCATTAAAAATCATATCAGGGTATCTCACTGTTTCGCGGTTGACTACGATCTACTGCAGGGTTGGAAAAAAAGTTCCTGCCCAGATCTCAGAAGCAGACACACAGACTTCAGTTGATCGAGACAGTGAAAATAATACAGCGCGTGCTCGGTTACCCGAGTCAATTATACACATCTGTATTAAAATTACTGTAGGTCTATGAATTCGTTCACCCCCCGCCACGCAAATTGTTCTGCGCCAGATGCAGCCGCTTGACGACTCCTTGTGTGTGGGCAAGGACTTTTTTACAGGCCTGTATTATTCATAAAATAGAATCTGCTGAAAAGAACAGACCAACATGCAAATTACAAATTCGTTTATACCAAAATCAAGAAATTACAGGAATATAAATAACTAGGAAGTGTTCTAACAGAGGAAGGAAAATGCGACACGGAAATTCGAAGACGAGTAGTTAGAACTTTCGCTTTCTGACCATGAGACCCGGGTTCGGATCTCACCGCGGTTGATTTGTCAGGAAAGAGATTTATCGGTCTAGAGAGGGACGATCCCAGCGTGCGGCACCTTTGGAAAGTGTCTGAAAGCCATACCACGGGTTGACCTAAGCCTTGCGAGTGAAATTGGGTAGACGGAACACTTGGGGTCGGAGCGTCGATAGCTGTGCTAGCATGAAGTCGCAAGTCATCGTGACTGAGGATTTGAGTGGGCTGACCTTGTTCAGATTGTTGATAACGCTCTCTCCCAGAAACTGTAATTAAGGTCGGCTCAACATACTTGCAGTATAAACCACAGGTGGGCTCTGTGGGTGTTAAACAAAAACACACGTGCCTGAGCAAGCGTCTGCCTTAAGGATTGGCTAGCTGCCCTAGTAGACATGTACAATACGAGTGGCCTGCTATTATATATATTTATTAAAGACATTTTTATGTTTAACGTTTTTTTTTATATAAATACAAGTATTCAAATAAATGCTCTGTTTATAATAAACAGTATTAAATAACGTTTACCGGCCTGAATATCCGAGAAATTTTCATAGAAAAGTATTCGTCCTTGGACAGGATTCGACCCTGTATCCTATACGGAACCGTCATTTACGCTGACGTGCCTAACCTCTCGGCCACCAAGGATCGTTCGGTAGGCAAGGTCGAATTTACTGGAAGATTGAAGTTTATAAGCAGTAAATTCGACCTTGGTGGCCGAGAGGTTAGGCACGTCAGCGTAAATGACGGTTCCGTATAGGATGCAGGTTCGAATCCTGTCCAAGGACGAATATTTTATATGAAAATTTCTCGGACATTCAGGCCGGTAAATGTTATTTAATACTGTTTATTATAAACAGAGCATTTACTTAAATACTTGTATCTATAAAAAGAACGTTAAACATAAAAATGTCTTTAATAAATTGTCGGACTTTGCCCATTTCTTAATATATATATATATATATATATATATATATATATATACACCAATGTCAAGGAATTACAATAATGTAAATATTTAGGAAGTGTTTTAAAATAGGACGGAAATCCGAAAACGCATTGGGTAGCAAAATATGCATTCCAAAATTCTAAGGAAAATTTCATTAGAAACTAAAAAGTATATTGTTACGTAATATCAGTCCTCCTATATGACAGTGCATGCTGGACCATCGCACAGATGAAAAAGAAACTTGAGGATATAGAAATATGGTTCTACAGAAGGATACCGAGAAAACCATGTGAGCAACGGCGAAGCTTTCGGGAAAATGCAAAAACAAGGACATTTATACATAAGATAAGAAACAGACATTTGAAATTTCTAGGGGCACATAATGAGGAAAGAGGGTTTGGAAAAATTGACACCCACAGGGCATATTGGAGGCAATTGGTACACAGGAAGACAGCGCATGACCTTGTGTAAATGGATGACGCAACAAGTCCAAGGACATAATTTAATAAGAGCTACAAAGGATAGGAAAGAGCCATGAACGCCAACGTCCTGCAGGGACACGGTACATAGAATTAGAAGAGAATAGTGCAGTAAAAAATGATGCCGGCCAGCCGAGTTCACATTGCAGCCTAGTTTGCTGCCTTTATTTCCTTATTATCTCCCTTGATTAATCTATTTTCTCTCATTAACAGTAAATTTTACCTTACAATTTAGTTAAACTTCGGAATTTAATAATGCTTTCTCTTATATTTTAGTTATACAGCGCTGCACTGTATATGGCTGATCTTTCTGTTTGTTAAGATTAATTCGGATATAATATACTTTTGTATTAAATTCCTTGTAGTTTTATTAGATTGTCCCAAAAGTTTGTAAACACTTGCAAAAAATTGAAATTTTACTCGCCAAGTAATAACAAAAACAACAAAAAATTATTCCTCAAAATAAAGACCATCATTTTCCTCGACTTTCTGCCATCGATCTGCAAGCTTTCAGATCTGGTGAAAGTACCATTCAGTCGGCTTCGAATCAAAGAATTCTTGAAACGCTTCTTCGACTTCATCAAACGAGTCGAATCGGCGGCCCTTCAGAAAGTGTTGCATTGAGCGGAAAAGGCCGTAATCTGATGGAGCACAGTCAGGACTGTAGGCTGGATGTGGCAGAACCTCAACGCCGTCCAGCTCTTCAAACTTGTCTTTGGTATTCCTGGCGGTGTGTGCCTTGACATTGTCCTGCTGCATCAAAGCGTGCTTTCGGTTGATCAGAGCCGGGTACTTTTGCTTTAACTTTTCGTAGAGCCGCTCCAGTTGCTGACAGTAAAGTTCGGCACTGATGGCACGACCATTCGGAACCAACTCAAAATGCACGATTCCTTGAAAGTTCCACCAAACGCACAACATAACTTTCTTGCCGAATCGATCTTGTTTTGGAACTGACGGTGTCTCTTGCCCTTTCTGAACCCATCGCTTGTCTCGATTGTGCTGGATTGTGTTGTATAAAAATTCAATTTTTCGCAAGTGTTTACGAACTTTTCGGACATCTTGTACGGATATATTGATATTCGGTTGCTATTTTGACACTTTACATTGATTGGTTAATATTCATAGCATCTTATATGAAAGATCTGTATTCAAGAGTTGCATATTAATTCACCGAATAATTCCATATGTTAAATTATTTACTAGTTTCTTAAAGAAGCAATTTATTTATCAACTACAAACATTTTTTTTAGGTAGGAAATTCATAAAGCATATAACTTGTTTAGCATTTTGTTAAAATACCGCTCTACCCTGCCTCCATTTCTTTCTTCATTTTCTGCATTGTCTGGTTTGTATATTTTATGTAAGCATATATATATATATATATATATATATATATATATATATGTGTGTGTGTGTGTGTGTGTGTGTGTGTGTGTGTGTGTGTGTTTTAAGTTTATGTCTGGATGCTGTTAGCTGCCAATCTACGGGTCATGAACCATTTATAAAAATTAAATTTTAATTTTTGCTTATTCGTTTAGTTTAATTGATGTAAATAGATTAAACTGGTGTCTCTGATCTCTGAATGGCAGCCAATCGATGCGATCTATTTTGAATTTAAATCAGGGAATAAAGTAACAGGAAACGAATTTACCATCTTTCCCCAAAATTTATGGCAATTGGCAAATAATAAAGAAGAGGAAATTGTGAAGACTCGTGATCATCTAAGCTCTGAACGGAGATGGGATTAAAAGTTAATGCCAGTTGTTGGCTGTATTAACTCTCATTTGGTCCATGTATCCAATGCGTGCAAAAGGTTCACTTTTTATATGTATTGAGAAATTCCAGTAGTTTTCTTTTAAATCAGATATTACTGGCATTTTTTGCATACACTCAATAAAGTTAAAAATAATTTCAGTCAATGACATAATTCTCATTGAGTAACAACAGAGCTTTCAGTTTGCACCATACACTCTTCATAAAGAAATGAAACGATTGTTTTCGAACAACGTGGGGAATCAATGTTTTTTTCCATGCAAATGTCATCCAGTTTGATCCAAACTCAAAGGTACATACGTCAAAATTAAATTACTTAGCAGAGCCCATGTTTATTTTAGGCAAAAAAACTCCTTTAAAAGTGAACCATCATGATTGAATGCCTATGGTAATTCTCTAAGCGTAAGCACAAGGCCGAAAGTATGGATCACCCAGTGAGGATCAAACTCACAATTTAGTCGTAATTGATCTAAGTTTGCTAACCATTACATCACGTCGAAATGCCCAAATGATTTTCTGACCGTAGATTAGATGTGGCACAAGGCCGGAAGTACGGAACTCTCATTAGAGGATCAAACTAAATGATTTTCTAAGTTTAGATGACACAAGGCCGAAAGTATGAAGCACCCAGCGAGGCGCGAACTCACTACTCAGTCGTAATTGGTTACCATAGCACAACATCGCGATACCCTTTAAATGATTTTCTAAGCGTATATTATTTGTGACACTAGCCGAAAATTTGACGGACGCAATCAGGATTGAACTCACTTCTCAATTGTAATGGATACTGCAAGACAAGTTTGCTAACCATTACACCACGTCCAAGGTTGTACGCCTATCATTGAATAGACACAGCTTGTATGTCGCTGACATATGTACAGGTAACGGTAATCAAAAGGACAACATATCGATAGAAAAATATTAAAAAAAAAAACAGGTTAAAAGATGGCTACACAAAAATACATTTTACGCTTCTTTTCTTAAAGCACAACGTGTAAATAATCCTGTTTTGATGTAGCAAAGAAAGTAGCCATGCGAACACTGTCAAGATACACACCGAAGAAAAGAAAAAGATCTGAAAATGGATGTCGACAAAATCAGCCAATCCAGAAACAGCATCAGGAGTTATTAATTATCTGCTTCAAAAAATGGCTTCTTTATTTTTTTTCGCTTGTTAGTCGGTCAACAACGGGAATCAGCAACCCCCAGAGCAGATCGAAGTTTTACCACGAGTACAGTATTGGCCTAAGGTTCCATATCCACTTTTTGAGAGGGGAATAAAATAATTAATTCTTTGCTCAATATCCAGAGGCGCGAAATAAATATGTCTTAACTCTCTTTCACATGTGTTTGTCCTTTATTAGTATCCCCCTTATTCAGGTACGAGCAGTTGTCGCAGAGAGAATTCAAGGAGCCTATAAGAACTATCAATAATAGTGAAACGATTCTGTGAGAAATAGAAGTTCTAGCAGGATCCATTATTGGCAGCCACATCTTAACAACGTAAGATATGCAGATGACATTGTGTTGATAGCACGAAAAAGAACCACAGGAATTCCTCCAGAAGGTAGGAAAAGATAGCGAGAAGAAAGGACGAACACAAATTGTTATAAGACATAATGTATATCATGGTTGTCAGCGGAAGAAATAGCCCAATATTTAACGATGAATGAAGTCACGAAAATCAGGCAAGCAGATAATTTTGAATATCTAGAAAGTGTAAAACCAGACGACGGAAAATGCAAGACCAAAATGCGAAGGAACATTGGAATAGTAAAAAAATGCCTTCCAAAAGATAAGCAACGTATTAAGAAAGACGAAAATTTCGTTAGAAGCAAAGAGAACTGAACTGTTATCTAATATCGGCCCTCCTTTAGGGCAATGAATGATGGACAGTGTCCTCAAAGATGAAGAAGAAGCAACAGGAATGTGTTTCTACAGAAGTGTACTGAGAATATCATGGAGAGAACATGTGAGTAAGGAGGAAGTTTTAGGGAAAATGCAAAGAAAATGGATCCTTGTACTTAGAATGGGAAAGAGCTAACTGAAGTTTGTACATTAAATACTGAGGAAAGACGGTTCTGAAAATTTAACACTCACAAGGAATATTGAAGGCAACAGAGACAGTTACAAACGGCGATGAATCTACTTGACGCGTTCGTGTAAATTGACAAAACGGGATTCAGAGATATAGCAATCTTGCTTAGAGCTATAAAGGACAGGAATCAATCAATAGTTGTCAGTATTATTTTGTGATTGTATTCTAAGCTGTGTTGTATAGGAATAGCAGTAATTCCATATTGGAATGCCTTTGAAACACAACGGAATCAAGTAATATTGAATGGTGGCTTAAAACCCTTTATAAAGAACACGAAAGGATATTGATAGAAATCAATCAATAAAGAACACGATAAAAATTGAATAAAAAAAATTAACGTTTTTTGCTTAATGTCATTCACTGAAACACACACACACATATATTTCGATATATATATATGTATATATATATATATATAGATATGTTTCATTTCGATATATATATATTTATATATATATGTATGTAATAAAGAAAAAATCAATGTAAAGCTTTTGAATTTCACAGATATAAACTTAAATTTATTTTGCAGTTGGTTTACACTGCATAATCAGGTTGGTTTAAATACACCATTGAACCCTCTACTATGAGTTTTCCCTGGATATTTATTTCTTAGGAACTCCTCTGGATTATCCACTTAACCAAAGTATTATATATATATATATATATATATATATATATATATATATATATATATATATATATATATATATATATATATATTCAGAGATGTATAACATGTTTATAATAAATAACTGTTGGTCTACTCTTGGCATTGAGCCCTCTTTTAAATTAATGCTATGAACGTTTGAATTTATATTCTTTTCGTTCTCGTTACATTTGAATATATATATATATATATATATATATTGCAACCTACAGGTATATAGATTTATACTTACTTAACTTTTCTGTTATATAACATTGAGCGGTCTATTTATAAAACCTGAGAAATAAATATTTATGTACGTGTAAGTATATGTGAGTATATGCATATTTTTATAATACCCATATCTATCTATCTATCTATCTATCTATCTATCTATCTATCTATCTATCTATGCATTTCCCAACTCCCATCGATATCTATCTATCTATCTATCTATCTATCTATCTATCTATATCTATCTATCTATCTATCTATCTATCTATCTATATATATATATATATATATATATATATATATATGATGGACTCTCCCATCGTGTTCGATGTATGAGGTTCCGACAACCACGATCTTATCTGCATGCCTATGACGGGCATGACTTTTGTGACCGGCTTGAGAATTTCACAAAAGACCACAAAGAGTAAAGGAGAATTTATTGTATCCAAGTGCAGCAGGGACGCTGTTAGTTGTCTCATTTTTCCTTCGTGTTTCCTGTAGTCGACTCATGCTTACTTCCTGAATGGCAGCAAGAACGATACTCTGATCTCTTCATAGCCACCTCATCAAAGTTCTTGAAAGGAATGTCGACGCAAGAAACGTTGCTTTTCAGTTTATCTTTATAACTGAGCGAAGATCTATCAACATTTCTCTGACCACTATGGAGTTCACTGTAAAAAAAAAACTTTTGGTATGCGAGCGTCATTCATTCTTGCCACATGGCTAGCCCAAAGTAGTTTTGATGGTACCAATCTTGCATTTCTCAAAAATGTCGGCATTTGACACTCGATCATCAAACGTTAGGTCACAGATTGTACGGAGACAACCTTTATGGAAGACATCAAGTCGATTAGAGTGCCATCTATAAGGTATCCAGGTTTCAGAGCCATATAAAAGAGTTGGCAAAACGACAGCTTTGTACTCTTGGATTTTAGTGCAAAGCTTTATTCCTCTTTCGTCTAACAACCTATAACTCAGCGAACCAAAGGAAGCGCTGGCTTTTGCAATCTCGTCAATCAAGTGATGAAACAAATTTGATGAAAAACTTCAGTTTTCTTGAAGCTGGTGGTAATTACGAATGATTTGCATGTCGCAGAAAACCGGTTGAGTAAATCTTGAGCTTCCTCTAAAGAGTTAGCTACAAGGGCAGCGTCCTCTGTAAGAAAGTAGATCGCGTATAATACTGGTACGTAGAAGTGTTTTGGACTTAAACCCCTGATAGTTAAACAATCCTCCATTAGTGCGAAAATTAAATTTAACGCCAGTTTTTGTATCCCGAAAAGCATACCTCAGCATCACCGAGAAGAACAGTGCAAACAAAGCAGGTGCCGTGACACAGCTAAACAATAGTTCCATTAGTGACATCAAGTGGATCAGAACACTGACCATCAGATATAACACTAGCTTGCATACCGACATGAAATGAAATGATGACATTCAATATGTTGTCAGTAATACCAAGTTTCTTCAGAACATTCCAGAGTGTTTCTCTGTTTACAGTATCAAAGGCATTAGTAAGGTCCACAAATACCATAAATAGCTCCTTGTTTCGCTCAAGAACCTGACGTAGGGCAAAAATCATGTCTATAGTTCCACGACCGGAGTGGAATCCGCACTGAGATTCAGGACAGATAGCGTCGACAATGTGTTTTATAATTCTGTTGAGGATGAGCCTAGCCCAAATTTTTCCACTGATAGACAAAAGTGAGATGCCGGTATGGTCATCGCATACTGTTTTAAGACCTATTTTATTTGTAGAGGTGTTGAACAGAGGCATTTTTGAAGTCCTGAGTAACATGGCCTGATCACCAAATTTGAATGAACAGATCGTGCAGTAGCTTACAGGAGCTATGTAAAGTACCAGGTTTAGAAATTTTAGTGTTGGTTTCACGATAAAAAGACTTCAGATAGGAAAGATTAACCGGGTCATTATATTGCATGTATCTGCCGAGAGCCGTGAACTGGCTGGCATTTACTGTGATCCGAAGAGGTTAAACTCCGTGGTAATGGCACATGACGTAGCAAGCTTTTTGCACTGTTACTTTTTTTATCGACAGATCCCAAAAGTGTCGATGGTCCGACACAATACTTCAGCACTTTAAACAAATCATTGTGTTGTTTTTTTTACAATTACATCTAATTAGTTCCACACAATTCAACAATAACAATGGTTGGCTGAAGCCGTAACAAGCAAACAAAACTCAACGAAAATAACTCATATAGCACAGACTGATAAGGGAATAAGGGCTCGGGAACATTAAGTGAAGGCACATTATGCTAAATGACAATTCCGTATAGGATACAGATTCGATTTCTGTCGGAGGACGAATATTTTCTATGAAAATTTCTCGGACAATCAGGTCGGTAAATGGTGTTTAATACTGTTTATTATAAACAGAGCATTTACTTAAATATTTGTATCTATAAAAAGAACGTTAAACATAAAAATGTCTTAAAATAATTGTCGGACTTCGTCCATTTCATCTCTATCTCTAAAAGGTAGGATGTGTGTGTGTGTGTGTGTGTGTGTGTGTGTGTGTGTGTGTGTGTGTGTGTGTGTAACGAATGCACGGCCGCAATTTTCGACGGATTTGCACTAAAATTTACATGCACATGCTCCAAGTTAGCGGAAAGGCAAAGAACGACTTCGCATTTCCCAACACCCCTCGATAGTGAAAATAATCGATTTTTTCATGCTTCTACGGCAGTTTTCATGTAGTTTGCGGCCATTTTCTATTGACCTGAGTGAGAGCCTATAGTTGGCTGCCAGAAATGGGCAGGAAGATTCTATTGGCCAGCGTGAGAGCCAACAGCTGACTGACACGAATATTATCTAGCATGCTAGCATTCAAAAAAAAAAAATTAAAAAAATCGATAGCTGCAAGTGGGAAAAAATTAAATCTGCATGGCACTTTACTCTAATTCGCTTATTCGCTTGCTTAAACTCAACGTTGATTCTGATTTCGCAGAATTGGGTTGGGTGTGAAAAAGTATTCTTTTTTCATTCGGTTTTTCCAGTTACGAGTCATTTCTTAAAGCTGATCGTTTTGTGTTCATTTTGTTTAGTTCTATTTTCGTAACAGATTTAATGTTTAGTATAGAGCTTAGAAAAAATTCGCAGTGTGAGATAGGCAAGAAGTAAGGCATGTAGCAACATCAGCATGACAAAGGTGACTCCTTTAAAGGCAAGAAAGGGTAAAAATATTTTAAGTCAAGTGATAGCAATTGGTGTATGAGTCGTAACGGGCAACGCGGGGCCATGCTGCTAGTAATGCATACATACATACATACGTACATACATACATATATATATAATACACACACACACACACACACACACACACACACACACACACATATATATATATATATATATATATATATATATATATATATATATATATATGTATGCACGCATTAGTGAATTATCTTAAGAAGGAATAATACAAAGACGGACAGACGTAATTTTCTATTTATTTATCCTTTATTTTTGCGAGTATTGTTTCTGGCCCATACGGGCAAAAAAAAAATGTAAATAAAAAATAGGCAAACGAATTAAGCCAAATAGCGCCCCAATGTCAAAGATTAGGGGCCAAGGTGAATGTACAGAGATAATATCTGATATTGTGCTTTTGTAGCATTACGGTAGCATTTTTCTGCGCGAATATTGGGTCACGTGCACG
>OZ010602.1:53215086-53255086 GCA_963932145.1 Acanthosepion lycidas | reverse complement strand
TATATTCCCCCTACCTCAAAAATAAATGACTACTTGACTATCATCATTACAATACGGTATTAATATCAATATTTAAATTACGCAACGGTCAGTTTTTAAGCAACACTCAAATTCGATCTACGGTGAGGTTATATATATATATATGCATGTACGTATATATATATATATATATATATATATATATATATATATATATATATATATATATATATATATATATATCCTTTGTCTGTCGGTTACCGAACTCCTTCTAGGATTTTGGAGATAGACCCACATAACTACATATTTTCTGAAAGTACTTTAGCCAAGATACTTGGATAATTGTATTTCATTTTGATCAAAGAGGGTCTCCGGGGTGGGTACCCCCACCACTGAAATATTTTTCCTCTGATTTAAATTAAAATGAAATTTGAACAAGGGAATGACTTCTATCCAAAAAAATAGGAGAAAACCAGAACATGGAGGTCTCATCGGCAAGATCATTGAGTAATCTTGAAATGTAACCTTTTTCTCCACAAATTATAACAATGATTTAAAATCAATCATCATTTTCTTACAACAACAAAAAAATATGTGCAAGGCGCGGGTTATTCAGCTAGTATGTATATATATGGATTTATCTTTTTAATCAGGCATTATTTACTATAAATGCTATTTTCACTGGGAACGCGTGTTTGAATTCATATCGTATTTTTTCTTTTTCTTTTTTTTTTTTCAAACAGTGAAATTGATATCTGTCGGCATCGAAATTCTTATTAACGTAAATTTACGAAACCAAAGCTTGAACGTCTCAATTTCCAATGATAGATGCGCATTTCTAAAAAAAGGTTAATTGGGCCTTGCTTTATTGTTAAGGTTCTCCGTGGCGAAAACAGTAAAAGCAAGACTTTCTACGATGTGGTTTTTGCGAACATAAAATTGGAATGCAGGCTCAATTTTCTTGAGTAAGATTTTCGATGCTTCTATGATGGCAGATATAAATTTCACTGTTTGATATCCCCCGTCACACACAAAAAATTAATATGTACTATCCTACTAAAAATAAGGTTGATATTAGGTTGGTGTAAAAATAATGACGGCATAATGTCGTTTTTTGACGTATTTTTTAACGTCAAAAAAGGACATTATTACGTCATTATTTTTGCACCAACCTAATAGTCATAAGAATATATATCTTATTTCTAACGTTATTTTTAGTGGATACCCGTATTTGAAATGGACATCCCTTTTTTACTATAAACAGTGTGTATTATGTCGTCTGCGCACTCGATAAATCTAAATGATGATAACGTGCTCTCCGATAGGTTCGAACCTGCGTAAGAGAAACCACCGTTTTATCTAACGTGCTTTAGACTGGCAAGGTACTGTTTTTCTTTTTAAGAAGTGCACACACCTTTGTTCTGAATTTTTCTCTAAGGCCTGCACAGTTTCTTATCTGAAACGTAAACATAGTAATTGCTGAAGAATTAATGGATTTATTTTTTAGTACCGATCGGTTTAAAGCACATCGGTGATCTGTCGAAAGAACACGCCAATAAGCTTAATAGATACTGTCAAAAAAAAAAAAAAAAAAAACTAGGGCGTTTATTTCAAACGCGGGTATTGTCTGAAGTAATAAAAATGTCAGATTAAAATATATTAATTCTATAGAAATATCACACACACACACACACGTGCAGACACACGCGCACACACACACACACACACACACACACACATATATGATAGGATAGGATAAGTTGTAAATATGAAAAATTTATGACTGTAACATGTTTCGGTATCATTTAACCTTCATCAGTAAATGAAATACGGAGAAAAGAAGAAAATTCTGATTTTTTTTATTTGAGCGTTGTTTGTTTTTCATTGGTTAAGCAAACCTCACGTATATTTGACCTGTCCAGCAATATTCGTGTGTGCAATTCATGCTATTCTGTCGCATTCAAATTCATATTCGATCGTAATATATATATACTAGCAGTAGAGCCCGGCGTTGCCCGGGGATGTAACAGTAAGAGATAGATCAAGTATCGCCCATCATAAAAACTGAAAAATAAAATTGACAAAGATTATTGTTTAACGTTGACGGACACGCATGTCTTAATTAGTTGTTATTTTTTACGAATTTACGAGTCTACCGATTGAATAGAATTTTATTATAAACAATTGCCTTGTAAATGGAATTTTAAAAGCATTCTGAATGTAAAAATAAAGAAAAAAGTGTGCAAGACAATAAGAAACACTACCTGCCAAAAAAAAAAAAGTAAAGTTTTCTTGAAATCGGTTGAAAAATGTAGGAAATCCGATCCCATATATAAACGAACGCACATACAAACAACCTGGGTTTTATAATAAGTATAACTCGATATGAGTTGTCCCCCTTTCATTCTCACGATGCCTCTTAATCGTGTTTTCAAATTGATTTCATGCAAAAACAAGTGTGTTTTTCCAATTTTCGGCGCTGTCAGAACCACCGCAAGGTAATTTTACGTGGTCCTGTGAAGTTTTGTTGAAATCGGTAATGTAAGGACATACGTACATCAAATTGTCTTTAAATTAATTGGCGGCAGAAGAATTATCGTTGAACTTGTAAAAGGTCACCTTAAATATTAATGCAATACTTAAATGCAGCGTTCAGTTTTGAGTTCTTCTGTAGTTTATTGTTTCCCTACCTATGGTGATGAAGGCCCAATCAGGAGCCGTCCACATGATCGAGCTTAAATGTTGCACGATAGGGAAAAATATAATGGGATATATATTCGTCGAACCTTTCATAAGTTTGTGGATAATAGCCTATACTGGAGCTTCTAAAACAAGTGATAAAATTTACTTCTTCAATAGGAAGATTGAATCTCTGTTTGAGAGGTTAAAATAGTTGAAAACTACAATTCTACATGTATAGTTTGGAATTAGCTGTAAACTAGTATGTGACTATAAATTATAAATATAGTTAAAAATAATAGTAAATTAAAATATTATGTTAGTCACATAAGGAAATACCAGAAGTCTAAGTTGAATTTAATGACCATCAAGAACCTTTGTTTTAAGAAGAGTTGACCTCTTGTAACTCCAATATGTACTGGGTTGGTCAGAAGACATACCAAAGTTTTGTAATCGGTGTTATATCATAACGTCAATGCATTTGATAGCCCCAAGTGTTAACTTCACAGCTACGAGATGTAGAACCGGGATTCAAACGATGTTAGCAGTTGCACGCACATAAACGGGAATGATAGGACATAGGATATGCAGACACAAGACAACTGGATAACAGGAAGTTATATAATATCCGACCTACAAAGGGAGAGATTTAATCTCTCACATTCTTGCAATGTAGAGCTCATTTTTCCTTTAGAACCGCCACGATTCTTAGCAAGGTATCAGTGACGTTCTGGAAGCAGTCTTTCGGAATTTGATTCCATATTGTTATTATGGCATCCAGCAAATCTTCTAGATTGCTTGGTTGCTCATCCAGGATTCTAATCTCATTTTTTACAACGTCCCAAAGGTTGCTCTTTTGGATTGAGAACCGGTGACTGTTATGGCTATTTTGACATTAAAACTCATTGTGTTGTTCCATGAACCAATATTCCATTATTATTGATTTCGGGCAGATTATATTAATTCTGAGAGCGAACTTTCAAGTGAAAGACTGGAAACCACATACCCTCGACGAGAGTGATACGAGTTAAGAATGAATAAACACTTAACGTCTGAAAAAGTTATTAGGTTGATGCATAAGTATTAGGCGTTTTTGTGGGCGAGGTATTTGTTAATAAAAATTACTGTAGCAATCATTTAGAAATGCTTTTGTTGAATTGTATGTTTCTTTTTTTTTATAATAAATATTTCTTAAAAAAGCCTGATAATTATGCACCAAGTCAGTAGTATCATACTGTATTGGGCGTAATTGACATAACATGATATGCTCATTATAAGAAACAGTAGTCTGGTTATAATTTCGTCTGTGATATTCAATGATATGTAAAATATAGACAAAGCAGTGCATAGGAGAAAATTTTTTTAAAAAAGTTGCTTATGTCATTTATCATACTGAGGATTAACTTTCAAAAGTTGTTCAGGCTACTGCTTTCATACAATTATACTCTTACATGGCTCTCACAACCTTTTGACCTATCCATTCACTGGTCCTCCTTAGATGTACATCCTCAATTTTGTTGACCATGTTCACCATAGTCTATGAATATAGAATCCAGCGCATTACGTAATCTGTTCAATGAAACAACGTTAAAGATTAATACTCACGAGTCAGACACTCTACTGAATCTGACTATATCGCCAATACCACCAGCAGCTGTTCCGTAATTCTTCAGACTTCGATATCAAAGGGTGGCAATGCATATTCGGAAAAAAAAACATGGCCGCCTTTATACACGTCGCATTGAATATTTTGAGCCTTCTGATTGGTTAAACCTTCTATTGGTGAGCTATAAAATGGGTCAGCTCATTTTGGCTGGCTCACTAGTACACCAGGGTACCCAAAAATTCTAACAAATTTATCGCATGAAAATACCATAGTTGTGAATAGAATCTAATATCTTTAAAATATTCATAAACACTCATGCATCCCTGACTGATCCAAGTAAAGAAGTGAGGTTGGTTGTATAATATACTAAATTCAATACAACCAATTTAGTTGTCAAAAATCAATTCTTCGCATTCATAGTTTATACATATATTAGTTGAAAATACATCTATATTACACCAAAATAATAATAAGCAAAAACTTAAAATCGTAGAAACTATAATAGAAATACTATAAGAGAATTAAAGTCAAAAATAAATTAAGTCAACTATAGCAATAAAGTACTTAAATGTTTGTAGCAGCAAATTTTACGGACATGCGCGCGCACACACACACATGCACACACACACACACACACACACATATATATATATTAAAATAAAAATAAACAATAATACATTAGGAATTACAAAAGATTTCGTGAATTTGAAAAATACCCAGTAAAACGAAAAGTAAAAAATGTTTTGAATTTACAGAAATACGTATACACATACACAGGCAATTTAATCCACAGAAGATAGTTTCAGAGGAGACAGAAAGTTCTTAGGAAAATAAGAATTATTTGAAAGAAAAAATTGGTATTTTTTCTTAATCAATTTTCTATGGCTACCAAGAAATTGATTCCTGGACAAATTATTTAACCAAACCTTTTCAACACACACACACACACGCACACGCACACGCACACACACACACACATATATATATATATATATATATATATATATATATATATATATATATATACTTCTGTATGGAGCACTGTCTTCTTAAAAATAAAAACAAAAATACTAAGGAACTCCGGATTATGCACCCAACATATTCTTTTCTATTTTCTGCATACCTGCGCACTTATATATATATATATATATATATATATATATATATATATATATATATATATATGTGTGTGTGTGTGTGTGTGTGTGTGTGTGTGTAAAAGGCACACCTTAAGAATGTAAGCTTTAAACTAGGTTTCGCATGAGATCATCAAAAGATCTAGGTGCCTCAGGGTGTTGATCCACATAGTGAGCTCATTGCCAACAAGTGAATAACCGGGACTCAAATAATGTTGCTTGCCGCGCCGATATAAGTAAATTAACTCAAACGTCCTTCTCTTCATCCTTTCTTCTCTCACGCTTCTTTACTCTTGCTCCCATTCTCTGTAACCCCTTGCGAGCTAGTGGCAGTCCCGCCTTGCTTGGGGTGAAAAGCCTAAAAAAATGCATTGTCAATCGCCATCTGTCTTTCTTAACCTTGTTTCTTTCTTGTCTTCTTGTCACTTCTCACTAAATTCCTCTTATTTTTTTCCCTGCCTACCTTTAACCTCTTGCGTCTTAGTGTCATTATCGCCTTCCTTGAAGGTGGGAAATGATTTAAAAACTCACAAACTGAAGGCAAGAGCGAGAGAGGAAAATAACACATAACCTACCCGTCGAACTTGAGTAAATTGATTTTCGGAAAAAAAAAATGTTTCAGCAAAGATAGCAAAAATACAAAATTTATTAAGAGCTACAAAGGATAGGAAATTGTGGAGAGCCATGATCGCCAATGTCTTGAAGTGGCGAAACCGATAGAAGCCGAAGAAGCTTATACATGCATGTGTATATCTTGAATGAGAAATTAGTCAATGAGCAATATGGGAAACATACATTTACCGACATAATTATATATATTTATGCACTCTTCGGGGGGAAAAATGTTTTATTCGGATTCTAGGAAACGGAGGAAGGGTAAATAACAACGATCATGACATAGCTACTATGCTGCTACTACTACTACTAATTCTACTACTACTACTACTGCTACAAGTACAACTACTAATAATTGCAAGAACAACGACATCAAAACCGACATAAATGTTTTCTCCCTACAGGTAGCCGAAAATATTTAAAGGAAAAAATAACGAACGTATCAAAACCTGATCCCTGTAATTTTTTTTTGTCAAGTAACTTTAAGATTAGAGACAAGGAAGGTCTTAAGGCCGCCCACTATTTTACTGCGCTATGCCTATATTACCTTTCCCTAAAAAGCCAAAGCTGATAAAAGAAAAGAAATGCAACGGCAACAACAAAAGTGGGAGGAAGTAGATAAAAAAATGTCTTAATAAAAATGGAGTACAAAAGAAGCGGAAGACGAACAAGAGAAAGAAGAAATCGAATAGAGAAAAAAGAATGAACAGAAGAAGAAGAAGTAGAAGAAGAAGATGAAGATGATGAAGAAGAAGAAGAAGAAGATATTGGTTCAATAAAAAAGAAACATAATAAGAAAGAGAAGAAGAAAGAGACGACGAAGAAGAAGAAATTGAAGAGAATGAAAGGGAAAAGAAGAAGAATTGGAAAAGAAAAAAATAAGAAATGGGACAAAATATGAAGAAGAAAAAGAAAAATAAATGAAAAAGAATATAATGGAGAAGAAGAATAAGAAATGGGAGAGAATATAAAGAAGAAGAAGAAGAAGAAGTAGAAGAAGAAGAAGAAATTGAAAAGAATAAAATGGAAAAGGAGAATAAGAAATGTGATAGAATATAACGAAGAAGAAGAAGAAATGGAAAAGAAGAAGAAGAAATGGGATAGAAGAAGAAGAAGAAGAAGAAGAAGAAGAAGAAGAAGAAGAAGAAATGAAACACAATAAAACGGAAATGAAGAAGAAAAAATAAGTCCAATGATGAATCTGCAATGTTATTAGTCCTGCCTGTGCATCTCGGTTTCAGTCACTTTCCTACTGCCGTAATGTAGCTTCCCACTGCCTTTTCTATATATACTTTCATGGTAATTGTTCTGATGAGCTTTTCTCTAGGGTATCTAGGCTTTATGAACTTATTGGCAGTATTAGTTTGGCAGTAAGGTCTCATCATTATACAGTTGAAATGGATAGATGTAATCGTAATTTTTTTTTGCTAACAGTTTGTTATGTTGCACTTCTCACCTGTGGAACTCTCTTCCAACTTCTTGCTTCCCAGTCAACTTTGATCTTAAAAAAATTAAATGCAATGTCAACCGTAATCTTCTGTCTTCTTAACTATTTTTTATCGCCCTCTCTCCTTAATAATAGTTTTTTCTTATATTCTCTAACATTCAGTAACCGTTTGTGTCCGAGTGGCTTTATTGCTTTGCTTGGGGTGAAATGATTAAAAAAATGGAGGGGAAGGAACAGAAACAAAGGAAGAATTGCAATCGAGAAAAATGAGACATAAGGAGACGAAGAAGAAATGAAATCAAGAAAATAGAACAGACGAAGAAGAATAAGAATGATTGAATGAATGAATGACTGAATAAATGAATAGATCAGTGAAAACTGGAACAGATGAAAAAGATGTGGATCGGAGAAAAAGAAAAAAAATGGAACAGAAAAAAACTGGAACAGAAGACATAAAGAAAAAAGAATGTGAAAAAATGGAACAGAAGAATAAAACGAAAAAAAAGAAAACGAAGAAGAAAACGAAAAAGACGAAAACGAAGTAGAAAACGAAGAAGACAAAAACGAAGTAGAAAACGAGGAAAAAGAAAACAAAGAAGAAGAAAACGAAGAAGAACACGAAGAGAAAGAAAACGAAGAAGAAAACGAAGAGAAAGAAAACGAAGAAGAAAACGAAGAAGAAGAAAACGAAGAAGAAAACAAAGAAGAAGAAAATGAAGAAGAAAACGAAGAAAAAGAAAACGCAGAAAAAAAGAAGAAATTGAAGAAAAAGAAAACGAAGAGGAAAACGAAGAAGGAGAAAACGAAGGAAAACGAAGAAGAAAACGAAGAAGAAAACGAAGAAGAAGATAACGAAGAAAAAGAAAACGAAGAAGAAAACGAAGAAAAAGAAAACGTAGAAGAAAACGAAGAAAACGAAGAAGAAAAAGAAGAAAAAGAAAAAGAAGAAAAAGAAAACGAAGAAGAAAACGAAGGAGAAGAAAACGAAGAAGAAAACGAAGAAGAAAACGGAGAAAAAAAGGAAGAAAAAGAAAACGAAGAAACAGAAAACGACGAAAAAGAAAACGAAGAAAAAAAAGAAGAAACAGAAAACGAAGAAACAGAAAACGAAGAAAAAAAAGAAAAGGAAAACGAAGAAGGATAGTCGAGAAAAGAAATGGTAAGGTAATGAGGAAGTAAAAAGAAAAAAGAACGAAGCCCCCCCCAACTCCTACAAAAAAGAAAAGAAATAGCCTAAGCTCATCATAGTGAGATTCATAATGATGAATTGAAAACAGTGCAATCGAAGGATATATATATATATATATATATATATATATATATATATATATATATATATATATATATATATATATATATATATATATATATATATGACGAGTTAAAAAGCAAAGAAAGAAAAAAGAGTTTACATTGATATATCTAATATTCAAACTAATTTTCGGAAACTGAGGTTGAAGGAAAGAAGAGAAGAGAAACATTTTATGTGAAGGAGGCTTCGTTTTTAGGCGTTTGCTTCATTGCATACCCCTTCCATCCAACCATATATACTCTGCCAACTGATTCTGAATAACATATATATATATATATATATATATATATATATATATATATATATATATATATATATTAGTAAGGCCTGTATCAGAAAATCATTATTATGAAAGATTTCTAAGCAAAAAAAAAAGACAAAAAAAAAACAAAAAGCAAAAAACAAAACAAAAAACAAATTCCTTT
The DNA here is from genome assembly GCA_963932145.1 of Acanthosepion lycidas. Taxonomy (NCBI): domain Eukaryota; kingdom Metazoa; phylum Mollusca; class Cephalopoda; order Sepiida; family Sepiidae; genus Acanthosepion; species Acanthosepion lycidas. The sequence goes on along the minus strand of OZ010602.1, from coordinate 53,245,887 downwards.
GTGAATGTTATGAATCTGCTTCTTTTCCCTAAGCTATGGGTTAATTATTATCAGTAAATCATTATTCTAGTTTTAATAAACTGCAAAAGATTGATAACCCGTAAAATACAAATCGATCAATCACAACCATTACGTGTTTACTCCTATCTATCTATGTATCTACTTACGTATCTCTCTCTTTCTTTCTCTCTATCTCTCTCCCTCTCTCTCTGTATATATATATATATATATATATATATATATATATATATATATATATATATATATGTGTGTGTGTGTGTGTGTGTATAACTGTCAGGATCGTTAATGATATCAATGAAACTTCTCCTTAGCGGTAGGGGCGATCAAGATGAAAAAGAAAAAAAAGGAATATAATTACATTCACTCAACGTAACTTATTATACCAAGGTAAAATAAATTCTATGTATAAATGAAGAAATGTGTGTACTGCAGTTTTTGTTGTCGAGGAATTTTGATTTTCCCGTCCGTGAACCTTTATTGTCAGCGGCACTGGTCATGAGCAATTAGTAGCATAAAAAAAAAAAATCATTTTTCCAGGTAAGTTTTCAATGACGTAATACAATGAAAAGCAGAAAAATATTTTTTTAGAAATTTTTTTCTCTGATATTTTTTTCGAGGCATACACACATATTTTTCTTTTCCGAATAATAATAATAATAATAATAATAATAATAATAATAATAATAATAATAATGGTAATAATAATAATAATTTTAATCCATTTATAATGTAAGCAATACATTCCCAAAAGAAGCTAAGGATTACTGTAAAGGAAATAAATAAAAATATGCGCTTAGTAAATGCAGTTAAAAATATAAAAATAATGCTAACACTTAACTCCATGCCCAGTAAAGATATATATATATATATATATATATATATATATATCTTTACTGGGCATGGAGTTAAGTGTTAGCATTATTTTTATATTGTTTCATGTAATCGCGAATTTAATTATGCACAATATCTCAGTCAGCTAGTGTTTTGGGAAAAACAGCATTGTATATAAGTTTAAAATGTTCTTTGGTAGATGTTATGGTAATTTACCCACGCACGCATGGACTCTCCCAACTATAAATAGGAGCAGGTACTGCCTTTTGGAGACCAGACATTCTTGCTGTAACACACTGGTTTTTATATGTTTGTATTACTGTCTCTGTTGTCTAATTCTACTCTTCATGTCTTTATTTCTTGCACTAAAGGCCACAATAGTAGATTATGTAATTATGAGCAACATAATATTGAATCAAAGAGAAATCATCGGAAGACGGGCAAAAAGTAAATCGATAAATAACAGGAATCGATAGGTTAGCAATAGTAATAGTTAAGTTCGCCTACCGCCCGGTTCACACTCCTTCCTGGTCTCTTTGACAGGGATAGTGTTTTAACGCTTGTTTCTGGTTTGGGTTCTTGGTCCCTCCTCACGTATTCTCATTCTTTTTCACTCCCAGTTGCTCGTCGCTTCTTTGCTTGGTGTGTGTGTGGGGGGGGGGACTGATTAAAAAAATAAATAAAAATAATTAATGAAATAGAATTTTATCTCTTAGTCAGTTCACCATGATAGGAACGATCATTTACCATCGTCTTTCTGCAGAGTTTCTTTACGCGATTTCCTCAATTTGTAATCCTCAGGCAAGCGGTGTAAGAACGCCATCAAGAAAGTGTTATTGACAGGCGGAATACAGAACGAATTCACTTATTTATCGAAGGAATCGTTATTGATTACGTACACTTCACTGCTGCCACCGTGGCAACGTTCATTGATTCGGCAGCGTTAATTTTGGCCGTTGCCAAAGGTAATGTTTGAACTCAAATTTTTCATACCCGTAATTTACTGTGTCTATCGACGAGAGACATTTGAAAATGCAACTACGTAAAGTATTAGAGAAGTTCCCTTAGACACCTGCCGTACAGAAATCGCCAGCATTGCAGTCTTGGAGATCACAGCTCGTGCGTTCTCTTCTGAGAAGATGCCGTTTTACTCTAGTCTCATGCAAAACGAAACCAAGTAAATATATTTTTACCGTTTATGCACCTTCGGTAAACAAAGCAATTTTTAAAGAAATTATTTTTTAATTATTTATTAACCATTACCATTTATTATTCGTATCATAACGGAGAGTGCATCTTTTGCTTTAATGAGATTTATCCAATATTCAGGCCGGTAGACGAAAATAAATAAATATACTCTTTAATAAATAAACAAAGTGTCTGTTCAAATATGGGCCACTAAAAATATCGTTTAAAGTGATAAATTATTTGGGATTAATAAACGAAATAAAATCCTTTGCTTCTTTAGAAATTGCTTTGTTTACGTTCGGATACGAAACTGAGCAGACTTGATAATTTAGAGAATATCGGCAGGATTTACGTTTATAAGAAACTATTTGGTTTTGCTTAATCGAAGACGTCCATCGTGGCCGAGTTGATCAAAAAGCACGTTGGATCCAACGAAGGTTTCTCATATATATATATATATATATATATATATATATATATATATATATATATATATATATAATTTCCCTAATAAATCATTTTTTATCACAAGTTAACTATCATCGCCTGAAGAAGTACCGTCTTAGTACAGAAACATGAAAGTTTTTGTGCAGAAATGTCAAATATTTTCATTGTAATTTATTATAATAAAAATATAATAATAATATTTTGCTCTACTTTGTATTGCGCACTTCTTAAAAAATAAATGCTTCGAACTGTGGATTTTTATTCCATGTTTACTTTCTCTCATTAGGATACACACACGCACACATAGATACACACACAGACACACACATATATATATATATATGTGTGTGTTTGTGTGTGTGTAAATATATATATTATCAATTGCATCTTTGATGAACGAATTTGACAAGCTATTGGGAATATTAACATAAATAAAAATGAACATAAAACATGCTGAAATAACTCGAAACATATCAATCTACTATGACGTAATAAATGCACTGTAACTATAAGCAGGGGGGAAAAATTCTAAAACGGCTCATAATCACTAATATACCCCCCACTGATCCAAGTAAAAAATAAAATTAATTATATACTATACTAAAATTAATACAACCAATCTAGTCATCCATAACAAGTCTTCTCCCTCAACTAGCGTCTTACAAAACACCAACATCGTATAACAATTTAAATGTCCTTTGGGAGATTGCATCTCTGTTAAAAATGTTAATACGTATGTTGGTTTTACAACAACGACGATGACAAGAAGGGTTACCTTTCACTTGAACGATCATAGTTCAATCTCAGGACATTTAAAGGAATACGTACACGTTCACAGTTTAGACAGATATTAGTCGAAGATACATCATTGCTTCGTCAAAATAATAATAAGCGAAAACATGACATTCTGGAAGTCCTTTATATGAGAAAAATTGGAGTCAAAAATAAATAAAGTTAATTATGAGGATAGCAACAAAGTACTTAAATCTTTGTAGCAGCAAAGTCTTATGTAAAAATACTAAATTAAAATACTACAATTAAAACATCGTGACAAAAAGCACATACGTTACCTCTTTTGTATAGGGGAAAAATATTTTGAATTTACAGCGTTAACGCATAACACATTCGTATATATGCAACTCTTGAAGATGGTCTCAGATGAGATTGAAAATAACTGGGAAAATAGAATTATCTGAAAAAACATTTTTGAATTTTTCTTAATCAATTTTCTACAGCTTCCCAAGAAATTAATTTGTAGACTTGAAAGGATTAAAATTAAGAGAAATAGACATAATACGTATAAATTATTTAACCAAAGATGCTTGGATGAAAATATGCTACCTACATTTATCTATCTATATGTGTACACACACACACACACACACACACACATATATATATATATATATATATATATATATATATATATATATATATATATATATATATATATATATATATATATTATTTGACGCGGGAAAAGAAAAATGGAAAGAAAGAATTAACGCGGGAAAAGAAAAATGGAAAGAAAGAATTAACGAGAGATGAAAAAGAAAAAAATAAAGAGAAGAACGGATCAAATAATAAACGCGAGAAGAAAGAAAGATAGAAAGAAACAATTAATAAAAGAGATTAAAGGAAGAGTTAATAAGAGAGAATAAAGGAAAAGAATGAAAGAAAGAGAAATGAGGAGAGATAGAATGGTAGAACAGAAAAAAAGACAGAAAGAAAGAATTAACAGAAAGAAAGAAAGAAAAAAAGAAAGAACGAAAGAAAATAAACGTGAGAGAGGGACGGAGGAAGGATAAACGAGAAAGAAGGAAAACTGAATGAAAGAATGAAGTAATAAAGGAGAGAGAAGAAAGAAAGATAGAATGAAAGAATTAATGAGAAAGAGAGAGAGAAAAAGAGTGGAGAAAGAAATAATCCGAGAGAATGAATAAAATTACGAGAAACACGAAAGATAGAAAGAAAAAAAGAAAGGACAAGAGAAAGAATGTAAGGACTATCTAGAGAGAAGAAGAAAAAAAGAGAAGAATTAAAGCGAAGGCAAAAAGAAAGAAGAAAAACAAAATTAACGTGAGAGAGGGACAGGGGAAAGAATAAACGAGGAAGAAGGAAAAATGAAAAAAAAAAAGAACGAATGAATGAACGATAAAGAAGAAAGACAAATAGATAGAAAGAATTGACGAAAGAGAGAGTGAGGAGGAAGAAAGAACTAATCAACGAGAAGAAAGTAAAAGAAACAAGGAGAAGAAAGAAAGAAAGAATCAAAGAAAGAAAGAAAGGAAGACAGAAAGAAAGAAAGAAAGAAAGACAGAAAGAAAGAATCAAAGAAAGAAAGAAAGGAAGACAGAAAGAAAGAAAGAAAGAAAGAAAGAAAGAAAGAAAGAATTGGAGATAGAACAATAAAGAAAGAAAGTAACAAAGAATCAATTCACGAATAGGAATGAAGACATAGACAACCTTGAGTGTGTTAAGAAGTAAAGAATGATTGACTGATACCGGAAGTTGTAGAGAAAGACATAAAGGGAGCGGGTTTAGATTAATATACAAGGTTTAAGAAGAAGAAGAAGAAGAAGAAGAAGAAGAGAGAGAGAGAGAGAGAGAGAGACAACTGGAGATCGTAAAGAAGAAAGCAAAGAGCCTGCTGTCTTCATAAAGACTGTCTAAGACGAGAGGGTGATCATTGATTACATCACTATCAATAAGTCCCGTTCGATCAATGATGCTATACTTGTGCCTCTGTGTCGGCCGAACTCAACTCCAGACATAAAACTTTTGTAATGCAGCTTCACTCGATGTTGGAGGGATAGGTAAAAAAAAAAGAAAAGTGGGGGTTGGGGGGGTCGATATGGTATGGAGAATGTTTGGTGTAAGTAGATATGTATTTGTTGGAGGTGGGTACAAGTGGGGGGGGAGGTATTTTGAAAGAAAAAGACACGTGTTGCCCAGGCCGTTGTAAGTATGGATGGCACATGAAATAAATCTCCAGAGAAAGTATGAGAAATGATGTTAGGAATTGCCAGACCCAAAAACCGTGCCGTAGCACTGAACTTATCGACCTACCTATGTTTATCTGGTAATTTGATGGCCGGTCTTTCTGCTCAGCACAACTAATCCTCTTCCCCCTTCCTTCCTTCCCTCCCTCCCTCCCTCCCTTCCATCTAAATCCCTTCCTACCTAATTCACTTCCTTCTAAATGCTCCACTACCTATCTTCCGACCTATCTATCTGCCCTCCCTCCCTTCCTTCCTTCCTTCCTTTCTTCCTTCCTTCCTTCTAAATCCCTCTCTCACTCTTCAATCTAAATCGCTCCCCACTCTCTCTTCCTTCCTTCCTACCTTTTAAATCCCTCCCTCCCTCTCTCTGCCTTCCTTCCTTCTAAATCCATCCCTCTCTCTCTCCCTTCCTTCCTTCTAAATCCCTCTCTCTCTCTTCAATCTAAATCCCTCCCCACTCTCTCTTCCTTCCTTCCTTCCTTCCTTCCTTCCTTCCTTTCTACCTTCTAAATCCCTCCCTCCCTCTCTCTCCCTTCCTTCCTTCCTTCTAAATCCTCCCTTCCTTTCCCACTCTTCCTTCCTCCCTTCTAAATTCCTCCCTCTCTCCCTTCCTTACGTCCTTCAATCTAAATGCCTCCCTCCCTCCCTCCCTCTTCCTTCCTTCCTTCTAAATCCCTCCCTACCTCTCTTTCTCTTCCTTCCTTCCTTCCTTCCTTCCTTCCTTCTAAATCCATCCCTTCCCCTCTCTCTCTGTTCCTTTGTTTGTTTGTTTGTTTGTTTGTTTGTTTGTTTGTTTGTTTGTTCCTTCCTTCCTTCCTTCCTTCCTTCCTTCCTTCCTTCCTTCCTTCTCTAGCTAATGCGATTGTATCCCTATACTTTAATCTACCCACAAAGGCAACCGTCCACTGATTTAGTGTCGAACTACTGAATAACGTCACATCAGCTATTGAGACTGTTCTTTCTATTCGTTTTATTGCTTTTGTGGTATTGAATACGTTTCTGCGAATCCGTCTTCTTCAGGACGAAAGCCCGTATTGATAGAAAGAAATGCTTATTCTTTTTTACAGTTCGTGGCTAAAAATTTCCTTTTTTTACTGGTCAAAAAAATAATTAAAAATATAGCAGTCCGAGCAACCCATTATGTACTTCCGCTGTTTATCTCATGTGACATACGCCATTTCATATTTTATAAGTCGATTTGTTCTACAATATTTTTTTCTCACAGCGCACAGAAAATGTATCGTGAAATGGACTCGTATATTTCCGGTGTTTAATACGCCTGCAGCGTTGGTGGGTTTCGTGAAATTGTATAACAAAATATACATATATAAAAATAAGGCGTGTAACACAGACATCAAGTTATGTGGCTTTCTCTTTGATGCTTTTGAAATATATTTCCGTTGTAAAATACAACAAACTGTCTTTTTAAGACGTAAACGTCATTAGCACATTACAATGGCCAGTCTCATTTTTAGCTCTGAGTAACAATTGACTACTTATTGTCTACGATTGATTTGATTCGATCATCCATTGGCACAGACCCACTGTTTTCCCAGTGTTTACCCTCCTTTGAATATGTCTAGTAAATGTTAAATACTCTTTTCCTCATATATGTCCCCAAAATATCAGCTTTCTCTTTCTAATTGTAGGTATAACCTTCTTTGTAATCTTCTTATTTTATGCGACGCGTTGCTTCAGGAAGTAGACGATCGTGGCTCGCCAAAATTTCCTGTCCTTTGTGGCGTTTAATAAATTATTTTATCTCTCTTAAACCTTGTTCCGCCATCCATTTACTCACTCTCACTATGTAAGTTGTGTTATTTTCCTCTATCCCCGTTGACTTTAATCTACCTTGTGAGTGTCAGATTTTCCAAACCCTCTTTCCTCATTATGTACTCGTGAAATGTTAACTGCCTCTTTCTAACGTTTCCTTCTTGTTTTCTTTCAAACTTCGTCGTTGCTCCAATTTCCGGTCCATTGTTGACTCTGCATACATCTGTAGAACCACATTTCTGTTGCTTCAAGTCTTTCCTTTATCTTTGAGAAGATTGTCCACCATTGACTGCCACATAGGAGAACTTATATTACGTAACGGTCTCTTTGTATCTAATGTAATCTGTCTGTCTCTTGATACTTAGCTTAGCTTTTGGAATGGATATTTGGCTATCCCAAAGCGCCTTCGGATTTCATTGTCGAACTTTCCATCCTCTGTTAAAACATTTCCCATATATTTAAATTATTGTACTTATTTTATTCTGGCATCTCCAATTTGTAATTTGCATGTTCGGTTGTCCCTTTTGCTAACAAGCATGCATTCTGTCTTCTTGAAATTGATGTTTAGTCATTTTTTCTCGCAATCTTTCACTACTTTATGTAGGAGTTCTTGTAGTTTCATTTCAATATCTGCTATCAATATTGTGCCATCCAGATATATTATGTTCTTAAAATTGTGGCCGCCAATAAATTATCTTGGAAGACCTAATAATTATCTCAAAATTGCCTCACTGTATAGGTTGAATAAGTCCGGTGAGACGACATAACATTGTTTTACACACTTTTTCTATTTTTGTATATCTACTGAATTCATTTTCTGTTCGTATGCAGTCTACTTATTTTTATTAAATTTTTTTCACACCTCACATGTTCAGTCTATATTATTCTTAGCATTCGTCGGCAGAACCACATCTCTCTCGTTTTAAGTCGGCTCCTGAAATGTTCGACATCTCTTGGTTTATATCGCTTCGCAGTGAGATAGTGAATAGCAAGCTAGTTTGGCAGCAATTACTATTGATATGAATTCGATATTCACTGAACACTTGTGAACTCGTGCCAATTTCATGACATAAATTCACTTTACAGTTATAGTGTCTTTAGATGAATATTTGGCTTAATTCAATTGTTAAATTTGGTTTGCTTTACGGCATACCAACTACAATAAGTTATTTATTGCCGACAAGATTTTTATAGCTGCTAATATTTTTTAAAAAAAATATTGCTGGTAATAATTTCTCTCCAAAAATTTATTGCTGGTAATAATATCACTTCAAAAATGTATTGCTGGTAATAATTTCTCTTCAAACATTTATTACTAATAATAATTTCTCTTCAAAAATGTATTGCTGGTAATAATTTCTCTTCAAAAATGTATTGCTGGTAATAATTTCTCTTCAAAAATATATTTCTGGTAATGATTTCTCTTCAAAAATTTATTACTGATAATAATTTCTCTTCAAAAATGTATTGCTGGTAATAATTTCTCTTCAAAAATGTATTGCTGGTAATAATTTCTCTTCAAAAATTTATTACTAATAATAATTTCTCTTCAAAAATGTATTGCTGGTAATAATTTCTCTTCAAAAATTTATTACTACTAATAATTTCTCTTCAAAAATATATTGCTGGTAATAATTTCTCTTCAAAAATTTATTACTGATAATAATTTCTCTTCAAAAATGTATTGCTGGTAATAATTTCTCTTCAAAAATGCATTGCTGGTAATAATTTCTCTTCAAAAATTTATTACTAATAATAATTTCTCTTCAAAAAGGTATTGCTGGTAATAATTTCTCTTCAAAAATGTATTGCTGGTAATAATTTCTCTTCAAAAATATATTTCTGGTAATAATTTCTCTTCAAAAATTCATTACTGATAATAATTTCTCTTCAAAAATTTATTACTGATAATAATTTCACTTCAAAAATATATTTCTGGTAATAATTTCTCTTCAAAAATGTATTGCTGGTAATAATTTCTCTTCAAAAATGTATTGCTGGTAATAATTTTTCTTCAAAAATATATTGCTGGTAATAGTTTCTCTTCAAAAATGTATTGCTTGTAATAATTTTGTCTTGAAAAATGTATTGCTGGTAATAATTTCTCTTGAAAAATGTATTGCTGGTAATAATTTCTCTTCAAAAATGTATTCCTGGTAATAATTTCTTTTCAAAAATGTATTGCTTGTAATAATTTTGTCTTGAAAAATGTATTGCTGGTAATAATTTCTCTTGAAAAATGTATTGCTGGTAATAATTTCTCTTCAAAAATGTATTCCTGGTAATAATTTCTCTTCAAAAATGTATTGCTGATAATAATTTCTCTTCAAAAATGTATTGCTGGTAATAATTTCTCTTCAAAAATGTATTCCTGGTAATAATTTCTCTTCAAAAATGTATTGCTGGTAATAATTTCTCTTCAAAAATGTATTGCTGGTAATAATTTTTCTTCAAAAATATATTGCTGGTAATAATTTCTCTTCAAAAATGTATTGCTGGTAATAATTTCTCTTCAAAAATGTATTGCTTGTAATAATTTTGTCTTGAAAAATGTATTGCTGGTAATAATTTCTCTTGAAAAATGTATTGCTGGTAATAATTTCTCTTCAAAAATGTATTCCTGGTAATAATTTCTCTTCAAAAATGTATTGCTGGTAATAATTTCTCTTCAAAAATGTATTGCTGGTAATAATTTCTCTTCAAAAATGTATTGCTGGTAATAATTTCTCTTCAAAAATGTATTGCTGGTAATAATTTCTCTTGAAAAATGTATTGCTGGTAATAATTTCTCTTGAAAAATGTATTGCTGGTAATAATTTCTCTTGAAAAATGTATTGCTGGTAACAATTTCTCTTCAAAAATGTATTGCTGGTAATAATTTTTCTTCAAAAATGTATTGCTGGTAATAATTTCTCTTCAAAAATGTATTCCTGGTAATAATTTCTCTTCAAAAATGTATTGCTGGTAATAATTTCACTTCAAAAATGTATTGCTGGTAATAATTTCTATTCAAAAATGTATTGCTGGTAATAATTTTTCTTCAAAAATGTATTGCTGGTAATAATTTCTCTTCAAAAATGTGTTGCTGGTAATAATTTCTCTTCAAAAATGTATTGCTGGTAATAATTTCTCTTGAAAAATATATTGCTGGTAATAATTTCTCTTCAAAAATGTATTGCTGGTAATAATTTCTCTTCAAAAATGTATTGCTTGTAATAATTTTGTCTTGAAAAATGTATTGCTGGCAATAATTTCTCTTGAAAAATGTATTGCTGGTAATAATTTCTCTTCAAAAATGTATTCCTGGTAATAATTTCTCTTCAAAAATGTATTGCTGGTAATAATTTCTCTTCAAAAATCTATTGCTGGTAATAATTTCTCTTGAAAAATGTATTGCTGGTAATAATTTCTCTTCAAAAATGTATTCCTGGTAATAATTTCTTTTCAAAAATGTATTGCTTGTAATAATTTTGTCTTGAAAAATGTATTGCTGGTAATAATTTCTCTTGAAAAATGTATTGCTGGTAATAATTTCTCTTCAAAAATGTATTCCTGGTAATAATTTCTCTTCAAAAATGTATTGCTGATAATAATTTCTCTTCAAAAATGTATTGCTGGTAATAATTTCTCTTCAAAAATGTATTCCTGGTAATAATTTCTCTTCAAAAATGTATTGCTGGTAATAATTTCTCTTCAAAAATGTATTGCTGGTAATAATTTTTCTTCAAAAATATATTGCTGGTAATAATTTCTCTTCAAAAATGTATTGCTGGTAATAATTTCTCTTCAAAAATGTATTGCTTGTAATAATTTTGTCTTGAAAAATGTATTGCTGGTAATAATTTCTCTTGAAAAATGTATTGCTGGTAATAATTTCTCTTCAAAAATGTATTCCTGGTAATAATTTCTCTTCAAAAATGTATTGCTGGTAATAATTTCTCTTCAAAAATGTATTGCTGGTAATAATTTTTCTTCAAAAATGTATTGCTGGTAATAATTTCTCTTCAAAAATGTATTGCTGGTAATAATTTCTCTTCAAAAATGTATTGCTGGTAATAATTTCTCTTGAAAAATGTATTGCTGGTAATAATTTCTCTTGAAAAATGTATTGCTGGTAACAATTTCTCTTCAAAAATGTATTGCTGGTAATAATTTTTCTTCAAAAATGTATTGCTGGTAATAATTTCTCTTCAAAAATGTATTCCTGGTAATAATTTCTCTTCAAAAATGTATTGCTGGTAATAATTTCACTTCAAAAATGTATTGCTGGTAATAATTTCTATTCAAAAATGTATTGCTGGTAATAATTTTTCTTCAAAAATGTATTGCTGGTAATAATTTCTCTTCAAAAATGTGTTGCTGGTAATAATTTCTCTTCAAAAATGTATTGCTGGTAATAATTTCTCTTGAAAAATATATTGCTGGTAATAATTTCTCTTCAAAAATGTATTGCTGGTAATAATTTCTCTTCAAAAATGTATTGCTTGTAATAATTTTGTCTTGAAAAATGTATTGCTGGCAATAATTTCTCTTGAAAAATGTATTGCTGGTAATAATTTCTCTTCAAAAATGTATTCCTGGTAATAATTTCTCTTCAAAAATGTATTGCTGGTAATAATTTCTCTTCAAAAATGTATTGCTGGTAATAATTTCTCTTCAAAAATGTATTGCTGGTAATATTTTTTCTTCAAAAATGGATTGCTGGTAATAATTTCTCTTCAAAAATGTATTGCTGGTAATAATTTCTCTTCAAAAATGTATTGTTGATAATAATTTTTCTTCAAAAATGTATTGCTGGTAACAATTTCTCTTCAAAAATGTATTGCTGGTAATAATTTCTCTTCAAAAATGTATTGCTGATAATAATTTCTCTTCAAAAATGTATTGCTGGTAATAATTTCTCTTCAAAAATGTATTGCTGGTAATAATTTCTCTTCAAAAATGTATTGCTGGTAATAATTTCTCTTCAAAAATGTATTGCTGGTAATAATTTCTCTTCAAAAATATATTTCTGGTAATAATTTCTCTTCAAAAATTTATTACTGATAATAATTTCTCTTCAAACATGTATTGCTGGTAATAATTTCTCTTCAAAAATGTATTGCTGGTAATAATTTCTCTTCAAAATTTATTACTAATAATAATTTCTCTTCAAAAATGTATTCCTGGTAATAATTTCTCTTCAAAAATGTATTGCTGATAATAATTTCTCTTCAAAAATGTATTGCTGGTAATAATTTCTCTTCAAAAATGTATTCCTGGTAATAATGTCTCTTCAAAAATGTATTGCTGGTAATAATTTCTCTTCAAACATGTATTGCTGGTAATAATTTCTCTTCAAAAATGTATTGCTGGTAATAATTTCTCTTCAAAAATGTATTGCTGGTAATAATTTCTCTTCAAAAATGTATTGCTGGTAATAATTTCTCTTTAAAATGTATTGCTGGTAATAATTTCTCTTCAAAAATGTATTACTGGTAATAATTTTTATAAATTATTTCTGGTAAGGATGCTAAGGATATCATGGACCGAGCACGTGAGCAACGATGAGATCTTAGAGAGGATGTAAACAAGGAGGAGGCTTATACTTAACATCGGGAAGAGGCAACTGAAGTTTCTGGGACACATAATGAGGAAGGAGGGCTTGGAGAATAGGCGGAAAGACAGACAAGGGAAAACAACGCGTAACATACCTGGCATGCTAATCAAGTGGATGAGAGAACGTGGCTTAGGGGAGGGAACGAACTTTTTAGAGCTGCAAGGGATAGAGGGAGGTGGAGATCTATGATCGCTTACATCCTGAAAGGACATGTCACATAAAAAAAGAAATGTTTAGAACCCAGTTTGGGGGTTAACTATTTGCCCATAGCTGGGAGCCTAACAGGTGCTACCACCCCAGGTCAAGGTGGACCTGGGAACACCAGCAATTAATAGGTGGCTATACGCTCCTCAAAACCTCCTGATAAGAGACCTTGCTGTCGGACGCAGTTTATCGCCTTACCCAGGATGCGGATATAGTTTATCATCATACCCAATACGGTAATTAAATCGTTTCGAACGAATCGCTTAATGAAGGCCGTGTAGAACGGAAACGCTTTTATTTCATTTCACATTAATATGCACCCACCTTGGCTCTTTCTTTTGACCTACTTTTGTTTCTTACTTTTATCAACGACTTTCACGGTGTCATATGTTTTAGATAAGTATTTCTGCTGATGACACAACTATTTAATCCTGTCTCAGTAGCAAGTCCGATAGGTCCGGCAACATAAAACTGACAACTGTTCTCAAAAAGGGCATCCAGTCAGTGGTTAACTGGGGCAAGCAATGACTTCTCAATTTAAAAATTTATTTTTTTTAACGCCTACAAAACAAAACTGTTTTCATTTAATAACCTTTCATGACTGCCGTTATTATAGCCCATGAGAGAAACACTTTGCGCCTTCTTGGTCTGATGTTTTTTATTGACATGAAGTGCAATGATTATATTGAATCAATTGCTTGATGTGCTGCTAGGAAAGTAGTTACAAGTAGTTAATCGTGCGGGATAATTTTTCTCGTCAGAATCCAATTTGCACATTTATAAATCTACCATTCGTCCGTGCATTGGACATTCCTGCCATATCTGGTTTTATATATCTCGAAATTCTTCGCAAAATCCAAAGAAGGGTCTGTAATGTAATCGATCCAGACCTAACATGTCGAGTTCAGTCACTTTATCACCGGCGTAATGTGCCTTCCCTCTTTCTTTTCTACAAATATTTCCATGGCAACAGCTATGACGACATTTTTTTTCTCTAGTGCCTCGACTACATTAACTTAAGCGGGCTACTAGATTGGTAAGTAGGTCCCGCACTTTTACTATTGGAATAACTAAATGCCATCCCTACTTACGCTCAAGCTTTTTCCCTTCTTGCACTTCCCACCTGTGCAACTCTCTTCCGTTTTCTTATTTCACTGATAACTGCGATCATCAAATATTTAAATGCAACGTCAATCGCCATTTTCTGTCTTCTTGACCCCTGTTCATTTTTTGTACTTCCATAAATCCTCCCTAATCTCAGTCTTCTCATTCTCTTTCACTTTCACTTTCACTTTCACTGCCTGCCTTTTGCTTTCTAGAGGCATTAATACCTTGCTTGGGGTGAAATGATTAAAAAAAGAAAAAAAATCGCTTTTGGTTGACAGAGTCTGAATCTTAAAATATTTTCTGAACAAAGAATGTCATATTTACTGACTGGCTGGAGAGGAGCCATTCCTATTCGGGTTTGGGGCTCAACTCTTTTGGCAAAGCAAATGAGAAGAAATGGTTCCTCTGAGAAAGCATTGATTTTTTTTAAAGGCGGCATTTAGCTTCTACTTCTCTTAGATGGTGGTTATTGCAACGACACTGAATTGTATGTGCCCTGACACTATACATATATATATATATATATATATATATATATATATATATATATTAGGTTGGTGCAAAAATAATGACGTAATAATGTCGTTTTTGACATTAAAAAATACGTCAAAAAACGACATTATTACGTCATTATTTTTGCACCAACCTAATATATATATATATATATATATATATATATATATATATATATATAATAAAAAGGCTTAAACACTAATATTCCATGGTCATAATTTATTCCATTGGAATCGTAAATATGATCCAATTCATCAGACCTACAAATTCAAAAAGAAAACGGAAAAGAACAACTCCGGAAATAAAAATAGAATTTAGAGAGAGTGTAAGTATGAGAGTGTGGGACGAATGTTAGAGCTAAAGAGAGGGGTAACATATGAGGGAAAGTGGGAGATTAAAACTTAACAGAGAGGGTTTTTTTTAACTAGAGGTGAGTGGAAGGGTAAATATGAATGTTGTCGGATGTCTAATACATTAAAGATACATTTCGTGGTGACATACACACACCATAGACGATCTAATGTTAAAGATCAGAATAAGAGGGAGGGAGAGAAAAGGAAAGAAGTGGTGGGGGCGAGAGATGGGGCGGGGGAAATGTATCTTTAATGTATTAGACATCCGACAGCATTCATATTTCCCCCTTCCACTCACCTCTAGTTTTTAAAAACACCCTCTCTGTTAAGTTTTAATCTCCCACTTTCCCTCGTATGTTACCCCTCTCTTTAGCACTACCATTCGTCCCACACTCTCATATTCACTCTCTCTAAGTTCTATTTTTATTTCCGGAGTTTTTCTTTTCCGTTTTTCTTTTTGAATTTGTAGGTCTGATGAATTGGATCGTATTTACGATTCCAATGGAATAAATTATGACCATGGAATATTAGTGTTTAAGCCTTTTTATTATATCCTTACGTTGTCCTGGACATTGAGTTCTACCTGAATTCTATCCTCTCGGAATTTTTTATTCAAGAAATATACATGTGCGTATATGCACCTGTGTATTTTGCATATATATGTGTATATTTACCACTAATATTATCTATCTATCTATCTATCTATCTATCTATCTATCTATCTATCTATATATATATATATATATGGGAAAACGATATATTCATTTTTATATCAAGAACATAATCGATCTGACATGGCATCTAGACAGCAGTCACTTTATCACCGACCTGGCATGGCTTCCCTTTGTCTTTTTTATAAATATTTTCATGGCATTTGTTCTGATGAACTTTCATCCTTGCTGTCTCAACTGCATGTATTTAAACGTAGTACTAGATTAGCAATTAGGTTTCATCGTTTTTACGGTGATGGCATCTACCCTGAACCCACCATAAGAAAAATCAGGATGTGGAATTCAGTCAATTAAGTCCCATACGGGATATACGCTTGGGCATTTATCCATTACACCCCTAAACACTTCAAACAACTCGGTGTGTGTCAGTTATAAGAGATTTAGTATAAGCGATAAGGATTTTTTTTAACATTTCACCCCAAGCAAAGCAATAAAGCCACTAAGACGCAAGGTGTTACTGAATGTTAGAGAATATAAGAAAAAATCACTATTAAGGAGATAGCGCAATGAAGGAACAAACTAAATACTAAGACAGAAGATAACGATTGACATTGCATTTAAATCTAATTCAGATTAAACAAAGGTTGAGGTTGAGGTTAATTTCGAACAAATATAACTTAGTACAAAACTAAAATATTAACTCGTAAACTCGAGTTCTATTCTTGTTTGTTTGTTTTGTTTAGTTTTACGGCATATCAACCTCAATGTGTCATTAAAAGCCGATAACTTTTTAACTTTTTTTTTTTTCAGGTAATATTTTTTTGTCCTAAATCTATATACGGTAACAGTTCTTTTTTTCTTCAAAAAATTATTTCTGGTAATAATATTTTACAAAGTATTTCTGGTATTAAAACCTATTTTTACACTTTTTACCTTAGTTTCGGGGTTAACTATTTGCCCATAGCTGGGACCCTAACAGGTGCTACCACGCCGAGTCAGGGTGGACCTGGAAACACCAGCAATTAAGAGGTGGTTCCAAGCTTCTCAAAACCTCCTGATCAGAGACCTTGCTGTTGGACGTAGTTTATCGTCATACCCAGAACACGGATGTAGTCTATCATCTTACCCAGGACGCGGATGTAGTTTATCGTCTTACCTGGGACGGCTCTATTATTGAATACTTTCTTCAGATCCAGTCTTTCATATAGATGTCATACATGGTGTCAAGACCCTTCATAACTATCTAAACTGTCAGCTATATAAAAAATGTTTTCTCAGATCAATAATTAAAATGAATTTGAGCGTGTGAGTCATCATCGTTCGAAACTTGAGGACTGGTACTGCTGAATCACAAAGGTCTGTACCAAATAACAGAAACTTAATTACTTGAGGAACAACTAAAATGGCTATCACATATAACTCGAAGAGAAAATAATGACATAATAAAGATGTTGAAGCTCCAAGCTTCAAAGAAAAGTTTAGGAAGAAAACCTCTATTAATACTGGAAAGAGCAATAACAGTTACTGTGCTTGAGAAAACTATTTTCCTGACAGATTCTTTTAAAAGAAAGATTTTATATATTTTAACTAACAGTAGTGCTGGCTATTCGGTAGATGAACACCGAATGTTTCCTTTATAAAGAAAACGTGTAATATTATCATTGTTATTCAATAGTCTTTCAGTCAAACTCATGTTCTCAGGAGGCGGCCATCTATACTGGAAAAAAAGAGAACAATTACTCGACTTGAGAAACATGTTTTCCTTAAATAATTGTTTTAAGAGAGTAGATTTTTATCAATTTTAACCGTTGTTTGTCCAATGAATTCAGAATTAGAAAACGTTTAATTTTAAGACATTTTTATGTTTATACGTTCTTTTTTTAAATGCAAATGTTTTAAGTAAATGCTGTGTTTACAATAAATAGTATTAACGACATTTACTGGCCTGAATGTCCGAGATATTTTCATAGAAGATATTCGTTCTCCGACAGGAATCGAACCTGTATCCTATAAGGTAATCGTCATTTAGCATGACGTGCTTTGCGGATTTAGCCACAGAGGATCGTTTCGGTTAGTAAGGTCGATTTTACTGTTTTTAAACGCTTCTCTGTGGCTAAAACGGAGCTCAGTCAATGAATGTCGACCGTTTCCTTAAAATTCAACGGCGCTTATTACCATTAGCCGAACCATATACGCCTTTGAATTTCTATGTCGCATTTACAGCCATCTTTCATTACACTGTCCACATATTACACTTGTTTGAATGTGTACATGAGTAATACATCTTTCATCCTGTCTTCTGACAGTTACTGTTTCGCCCATTCTTGCTGTACTCGACTACCTTGTCGAATAGTACTTCCAGCTTTCTCTTCTGAATAGGTTGCCAATATACCCGAACAAAAACCTGTATAAATGCCTATCCAAAATATTGACGACGCATCTATTATTTCATCGACCGACATTTTCTATTTATTCCACTGAATAACTGCCAGAGTTTTTATCAAACTAAATTTTCTTCTTATCTACAAGCCAAAATATCTCTTTAATCAGTTTTTACCCGTTACATCAGATCGTAAATATTAAATTACAGTACGTACTCGTCAAGAAGTCGAATTAAAATATATTTAAGCGTTACATTCGGGACGACAATCATCAACGTTTACAGGGATACTGTCATAAAGCAACATCGTGCAGAAACACTGATTCCTATATGATCAACGAAATTCAGCAACGTCGTGCCTGTTCAGTACCTAGATGGGTGATCGCTTGGAAAAATTAAGTTCTGTAAGCTTTGATGTGTGGGTGGTTTAATGGAAAATGGCTCAGAATTGTTAATGGGAGCCAATGTTAGTTGAGTCCGCTATATTCATTTACGCGAAAATACCCCTGCGAAAGGTATGAATCTTGCTCTTCTACCCTAGCTATGGATTAATTAGTATGGCATATATCCCTAAAACATTATTATCTCAAAAAAATTCCTACAATCTAAAAATATTTTCTGGCTTTAAATAAAATGTCTCCAACGCCTCTTTTTTTATTATGCGGCCCAGAAATGTTAAATATCTCTTTACCTACGGTTCTAATTTCAAGAGACCATTTTGTTTCCATTTTGTTTCCATTTTTCTGTAAGCTCTCGCGTTGCTTACACGTTCCGCCCATAATAATCTCAGCATTCTTCTACAAAACATCTCTGTTCTTTCAAGCCTCCTGTTCATCTGTAGGGAAATTGTCCAGTTCTAATAGCGATACAAGCGGATTGATGTTAAGTGGCAGTTTCTTTCTTTCTAACAAACTTTTCCTGTTTCTTAATACTTTGCTTAGCTTTTCGAAGGCATCTTACTTTTCGTTTTTCTTTACCTCCTTGCTTGGAGATTTTACACTTTTTCTCTGTCTGCCTTCAGCTTGAGTTCATCTACTTACCTTGTTATATTGAATTAGTTTCCCTTATTATATTAGACTATTCTAGTATCAGAGCATCTTCTAGTATTAGACTATTCTAGTATTAGACCATCTTCTAGTATTAGACTATACTAGTATTAGAGCATCTTCTAGTTTTAGACTATATAGTATTAGACCATCTTCTAATATTAGACTACACTAGTATTAGATCATCTTCTAGTATTAGAGCATCTTCTAGTATTAGAGCATCTTCTAGTATTAGACTATACTAGTTTTAGGCCATCTCCTAGTATTAGACCATTCTAGTATTAGAGCATCTTCTAGTATTAAACTATACTAGTATTAGACCATCTTCTATATCTAAGTAATATTTTAATTATATATAATTACATTATTGATGGAAACATGAGATTTCAGATAAATGTCTGGGTCAGCAGCAAAAAAAAAGGAGAAGCAAAAAAATGAACCGTTCATTGATATACCATGTCTTCTGTCATATAAGAGAAGTGATGATTATTGGGACTTCAGAACATTTTAATTTAATTTAATAGGTTTTTTCTGTTGTTAATATTTTCATTTAGCCTTTGGAAGACATTTTCCGCTATTAAAAGTCAAAGAAGTTGAGAGACAAGGACGAGAAAAGGACTAAAAAGAATAGAAGTGATTTTTTTTAATCATTTCATTGTTTTTAATCGTTTCACCCCAAACAAGGCAATAAAGTCTCTAAAGTACAAGCGAGTGAAAAAAACAAAACAAAAAAAAAAAAAACAGTATTAGCTCGGATGGTAGCATATATATATATATATATATATATATATATATATATATATATATATATATATATATATATATATATACCGACTGTAACAGCAAAATTGTCCAAATAGTGTTACAGGATAACTGTCCATCCACAAAATGCTTAATATATCAAAAGCCACTAAAATAATTGTTTTTTTATACCAGGTTTTTAGATAAGATGTTTAACCATCTTGATTCCATTTATCGTAATAATTACTAAAAAAAAAAACCCTTTCAATTATTCAGAAAGAGAATAGGTTAAAATTATTTTGTGTCAGCGTCACTATGTCTTCCTAACTGAGCAATGGTGAGAAGAAAACATTCAGACATTAAGTAATGGTACCAACATTCATACTCTGACTTCCATCTTTAATGTTTGTTCATTCAAAAATCATGAAGAGAAAGGTGAATAAGTTTTAAAAAAGAGGGAACAGTAGAAAGAAAAATTGTATTAGGATTTCACAACAGGAAGAGGGATAATAATTTCAACTAAAGAGATCATTTAGAAAATATCCAACTCAATCCATAAGACGTTTGTCATGTGAGAGAGGAGTTTCACCTCCGACAGTCCAAAGAGCAGTGAAAAAATACTTGAAAATGATATCGTACGTGAAACCTGTGAGGCACCTTGTTACTCCAGGACAGAAAGTTAGAAGGTTAGAGAGGGCAGAGATCACCATGATTAAGTTGGAAAATGATCCTGAAATAATATATATATATATATATATATATATATATATATATATATATATATATATATGTGTGTGTGTGTGTATACATATATATATATATATATATATATATATATATATATATATACGAACTTTATTTCAATCCTTCATGAGCTTCCGGTCCTTAGTTATGATTAATTAATGATGAACATGTCATTTTTGTTAAAAATCGATTTCATCACTAGACTTCTGTTAAACTTGTAGAATAATTATACATTCTTACTGCTCAATGTTCAGTCCAATTCTGCAATAAAAAAAAAACCTTTGAGAATTCCAGTAAGATATCTTCAATGACTTCTAAGATACAACACTTCAAAGCTTAATCTAACAATTGAAGAATTTTGCTGTTACACAATTCAGAAAATTTTGATGTTACACCTAATATATATATATATATATATATATATATATATATATATATATATATATATATATATATATATATAATTAGTTTTTTTTTTAAATATGATTCCTTCGCTACATAAGAGTTCTCATGTTTCAAAACAGGAGCCAAAGACTTCAATATAATTATTAAAATCAAACTGAATTAAAGTAACAAGCTCTGTTTCATCCTCAAGCGAAATTTTTAGAATAACTAATCTTGAAATTATAATTTAGGTTCTACTTCGAATTATTTACTGAACGTGTTCTTTTCCTATTTTTCTATATATTTGCACACACACACACACACACACACACACACACACACACACACACATATATATATGTATGTATATATATATATATATATATATATATATATATATATATGGTGGGGTGAATAAATGAGTAACAAGTTGAACAAGTTTCATTATAAATCTATTTATTTACAGCTAAGACCCATTGTGCCACGTACATAGGGTCGAATGATCTTTATTACCTTCGTATTTCTCTTCCAAGTTCAAATCAGACAGTTTCTTCCCTAGAACTGACACTTTGTGGAACAGCCCTCCCTCCCCCCCCGAAATGATGCTTCCCGTTCTCTAAAGCATTGTGTTCTCCAAGTCTCTAAAGCCAACAGTTATTCTGATAATCTGCACTTGCTTCCTGTTTACTTACGTCCATAAAACAACCATATTCAGTAAATCTCTAGCTTTATTGATTGATTGATGGGTTCGTTTTTTACGGATTATCAACCGTATTAAAGGTTATATTAATATAAATAAAATATTTTTAAATTGTAAGAAATTTTTTGGGGGGAAAAATAATATTTTCGGGATATAAGTCTTACTAATTAACCCATAGGTGGGAGAGAAGAGTTAGATTCATACTTTTCCTAAGGGTATTTTTTGTGTAATTGAATACAACGGACTCAACAGTTATTAGGACTAGGCTGTCAGATTATCAATTACGAGCGATTATCCATTACACCAGCCGCTTATCTAATCTTACAGCACCGGGTATTCCCATTCGGTCACTCATCTAGGTAATGAACTGGCTCGACGTTGCTTAACTTCGATGATCGTACTGGAACTCGTGTTTCAACGTAATATGGCTGTAAGCCCTGGGGTAGTCGAAAAAGATTAATAAAGAAAATGTGCTCTCCGGCCGGATGCGTTTTCCTTTGGAGAAAGAGCCACTGTCTGATCCGGAGGTGCTTTGGACAATCGGATTTGATGAGCTTCACAATCAAGTAAGCTTTTATTTTGACTTTATAGCACATTCATTCTTTCAGATTTTTATCGAGGCTGCCGGGTGGGTTGCGCATGCGTGTAACGAATTGAAAACATCAACATCAGTCAAGTGCTTAAATTCAAATTTCTAGAAAGTATTTTAAAGGATGAGTTGGATAATACGTCACTGCCATCCCAATGAGAAACTGAAATAGTAAAAATGTCTTCCAAAAGCTAAGAATAGTATTAAGGGACAGGAAAATTTCGTTAGAAGCCATGATTAATTTCTGAACTGCTATTTAATATAAATCATTCATTATCGCAATGAATGCTGGATAATTTCTTCACAGGTGAGTTTAGGCAAGTGAGATGTGGTTCTACTGAAGGATGTTGAGAATACAATGGCGGGAGCATGTGAGAAACGACTAATTTTTAAGGAAAATGGAAACAAAAGGGACGATTATATATAAAACAAAAAAAAATCAGTTGAAATTTCTGAGACACATAATGAGGAAAGGCGACTTGTAAAATCTGACACCCACAAGACAAGAACAGAAACGGCGAATAAGCTGTTTAATGAGCTTGTGTAAATTAATAGATTGTCAAGGAGTCTGAGGGATAGTAAAATGAAAAAAGAGTTACATAGGATAGGATGTTGCGGAGGACCACGATTGCCTACGTTCGGAAAGAACACGACACAACAAAAAAAAAAAGAATTATTCTACGCTCTCTGTTACTGGCTTAAGTATCTGGCTAAAATGTCAATATATTTTTAAGGAAGCAACCGACATTGAAGTAATGACCTGAATATCGTAATTATCAAAGATGGTTGATAAATCGATAATGCAGCTTATCAGGTGTCGCTGAATATGTCAATAATGAAACATTTAGACACTGTACCTATCTGCAAAGATGACACGCCTTAGAGTATTCATGCTAAATAAATTTGATCTGCGACCGTTATGGCCTCGTAAGGTTATAAAGACAAACCTCTCATCAACGGACTAATAGCGGGGATGGGTGATCCGTTAAAACCTACTGTTCGTAGATGGGAAGGAATTATTTTTGAGTTTATAAAACCACTATAGTAACTGCCAATAGTTATGAGGAGGTACGGTGGAGTAATGGATAGCGGCTCGGATTGCAGAAATAGGAGAGCCGAGTTCGAAATCCAGTCAGATCCATTGCATTCACATACGTGCCGTAGCCTTGGGACAGGTATGAATCCTCTTCTACTTCTCCCTGCTATGGAAGAAGAAGAAGAGGATTCATCTACCGTAGAAAGAAATGGCAACCTACTGCGGAAAAAAAAAATCTGCCTCGTCAGTCATGTATCGAAAGCATGGAGATATGTTAATGAAAATAACAAAAGTAATAGATTTCTCACGTAGACGCTAATGTATCGCGCTTTATATGCCGTACACCCATCTTTGTTTATAAATGAAGAGGCCGCCACCGTCGCCAAGCGGTCATTTTGAGAACTAACACGGCTCGTTGCGCTAAGCTCGCAAACTTTGAAATACATCGCTGACGATTTGGAAGTTTTTACTGCATAACTCTTTTTTTTTTTCAGATTTTGTCCGTTGCATCCAAAAATTCGTTGATGGGACGTCCGTAGATGAGAGGTTTGTCTGTATTACGAAATGTATTAAGGTACGAATAAAAGAAAAATAGTATGCGTAAATGGCATAATTGAGTGAAGGAGCTGCGCGTAGCGGAATGGAAATCGGCAGGGAAAGGGCAAGCAAGTTTCGTTCAAGTCTGCTGCGTTTACTTTCGCGCTAATGTCTCCGAGAAATGTATGGCTTTTCTTTGACTTTTGTTTAAATGGTAGGAGAGTGTAATCTCTTCAAGTTCTAGCCTTCAGTAGAAGCCATTCTAGGAGAAGCAGAACGCTGAAAGGGTACAAACTCAATTACAACTATTCTGATATATTATTTAATCTATCAAAGTATCTGTCTACCTCTCTCTCTGTCAATCGATCAATCAATATATAGAGGGTGGCAATAAAGTCATTTTACTGTTACTCATATTAAAAATCAAAGCATTGAAGCAGGTGACTTGCAGTTCGAACAGTATCGACAATTAATTTACTATTGTTTACCATAGCAGTTTATTTTTACTTACCAGAACCATTGTAATAATAAATTTCTGGACTGTTGATTAATTGGTTTGTCGTAATTATTATTGTAACTGAATAGTGACATTATTGTCACTATATATATATATATATATATATATCGGAGTTAGCTCCTTAATTCCCAAATTGTCACTAGGGCGATTCTCGCTTCGTTCTCTTTTTCACTTTTTCATTTCAACGTCGAATTTCGATGGATTCAATCCTGGGTATGACGATAAACTACACCCGCGTGTTGGATATGACAAGAAACTACATCTCTGTCCTGGGAATGACAACAAACTACATTCGCGTCTCGGCTATGAAGACAAACTACATCCGCGTCCTGGGTATGACGATAAACTACATCCGCGTCCTGGGTAAGACGTTAAACTACGTGCGACAGCAAGGCCTCTGATCAGGAGGTTTCGAGGAGTGTGGAACTACCTCTTAATTGCTGTCATTCCCAGGTCTACATTAATCCGCGGTGGTAGCACCTATTAGGGTTCAAGCTATGGGCAAACATTTAACTCTTAAACTGGGACAAAACTATATGGAAGTGTAAAAATATGTTTTAATACTAGCAATACATTTTTATAATAAAATCATTGCACGATATACATTTTTGAAGAAAAAATATTACCAGCAATATATTCTTGGAAAAAATATATATTACCAGCATTACATTTTGGAGAAAAATATTAACTGCAATAAAAATCTTGTCGGCATTGAGGTTGATATGCCGTAAACGAAACGAAGCCAAACCAAACCACTGGACTCAGTCTGAAGAAAGATAGGGACTTAAAGGCATCGTCATCATGAATGTAAAGCATGTAAAAAAATGACGAGTCACTAGAGGAAAAGCAGAATTAGATGTTTTAATAATAGAAGAAAATCTTAAATTTCAAACAATAAATTTATTTATATAGTTGAGAACATTAAAACTGTAATCGGTATTTGATATGTCAACCATTGACCCGAATGTCAACCATTGACCCGAATGTCAACCACTGACCCGAATGTCAACCATTGACCCGAATGACAACCTCAACTCAAAAGTAGTATGGAGGAATATCATTGAAAGATTGATTCATCAAGGAAGTTCAGACATTTCCCTTGACGGAAAACAGAGATTTTACAAGTTCTTTGAGTTTCTTTTGTACACATGAGTTTTCAACTATAATTTAATCTGCTCGTATACATATCTATCTATCTATCTATCTATCTATCTATCTATCTATCTATCTATCTATCTATCTCTCTCTCTCTCTCTCTCTCTCTCTCTATATATATATATATATATATATATATATATATATATATATATATATTCATACAGGTTTCATTAAATAATATAGACAAGTGTTGTATATTGATTTTATGTAAATTCTTTTCATATCGTCTGATAAGCTTAATAGCATTATCATTAAACGAAGAAAGAAAATCACAATATTGAAACATTACCTGATCAAAGATGACAATTACTGTACATATATTAAGCAATATACGACAAAACAATGATGATAGTCTGTTATTGTTTACATGGATGATTTCCAAGACAACGAGAAACACGTGCATATAAGTCGCTGGAAGTGAAAATCGCACCGCAGCTCATGACGTCACACATGACCACGCGAGATGGAATTCGAGAAGTATTAAGTATGGGAAATCATTGGTATAAACCAATGGCTTCTATTACCAATTATAGACATTTAAGGATATTTGTGTGTGCGTGTATATATATATATGTGTGTGTGTGTGTGTGTGGAATGTGTGTGGAATGTGTGTGTGTGTATATATATATATATATATATATATATATATATATATATATATATATATAAATGCGCGGTACTTATTGGAAAGCGCTCAATATGAGTGATATAGCTGAAATATTCTGTTGGATTGATGTGAGTTTCAATCCAACTAAATATATATATATATATATATATATATATATATGTGTGTGTGTGTGTGTGTGTGTGTGTATCATCGTTTGTTTCTTTTATCTAATAAGATGACGACCAGGTTATTATATGTAAATAGAAGCTGCGACCCGGAGGCTCGTAAATACTTACGTCCGAACGAGTATGTCAGCATGTTGTCATGTCTCTGTTCATTGTTGAATAATGCTTGATGAAAACATGATTTCTATCGTCCTGCTTAATTTTCTTCATACCATGCTCAATTTCCGGTGAATAATACGGGGGTGAAAACCACGTAGTTGTAATTTGTGAGGAGAAGCAGCCTAAAAAAAAAAAAAAAAAAAATTGAAAAATAAATAAATATAAGAAAGACGAAATGGAGAGAAGACAAGGATGTTGTGAAGAGGGTAACGGCGAAAAAATCAATAGTTAAAGAAATGTATTGAGAACGAGGCAAACCTTAGAAATTGAAATGAAAAAAAAGGGAGGAAAAGCGAAAGGAAAAGAAAGAGAGAAAAAGAAAGAGACGAACAAAAAAGAAAAGAAAAGAAAAGAAAACAAAGAAGGAGAAGTAAAGCAGAAATATTCAAGAAAGAGAGAAACGGTGACACATTAGTAGTTAAAATTAAATAGAGGTAAAAGTAAAAAAAAAGCGGGAAAAATGAATAATGGCGGGAAACAGTAAGCAGAGACGATCGGAGTAAGGCGAAAATGGAAAAAAAAGAAAATGGATAAAAAGAAAATATGGCATAAACATAGAAGGAAAGAAAGTGTTATTTGGATAATATCCGTAATTGAAATTGGCAAAAAAGAAACATATAACATATATTTAAATGTATATCAAAGAAATATTGAATATATCAACTATAAAGGTTTTATGTAACACATATTGAAGATATCAAGCATATATTGAAATGTATATGTAACAAATACTGAATAGATCAGGTATATATAAGAAACATTAGATATATCACAGATACACAGCGAAGCAAAAGTCGCGAACCCTAGAGGTTAATTAATTAATCCTATTTTAAATGTCTAATTTGTTTTGATAGGTCCTGCTGAGTGACCACCGATGTTAGGAGACCTCGCATGCTTGGATTTCTTTCTGTGAGGACATTTGAAATCAGTTGTTTATCAGAATTATTTAGGAAACTATAGAAATAAATAAATATGAAAGCAGTAAAATGATAGGAAATTCATCGACATGTTAATGAAACATGGAGGCATAGTATTGAAATGTCTTCTGAAAGTAGGACTTTTTGAATAACACCTAGAATATTTTAAATATCTACTAAATAAAACTTACATGTGCAATTCTAATAAATTTTCTTAATGATAATCAATAAGTATTGAATATATCAAACAGATATTGAAAAGAAAATATAAAAAAAATTGTAAATATATCAAACATATTGAAAGGAATATATATGAATTATTAAATATGATCATAAGAGCCGCCCGAGCGGGCAGCATTTGAGCTATCTCTTGTGGAGAATGCTTGATTAGGCCTTCGACTTGTTCAGGAGTTTGAGAGTCCCGAAGTCTTTACATATTTTCAACAGTGGAATCTCTTCTGGCTACCGTTTGATCTGGGTTTTCATTTGCATGAGACTTTCTTTTCATCACTGCAGCCTTGGCTCTTTTGATTGCAATCTGGCCCTCTGTTGGCGAAGATTTCTTTTTGTGTGGCATACTGCAGCCGTATGCGATAGGCAACAATAAAATACAGAAGAACTCAAAATTGATCGCTGCATTTAAGCATTGTATCAATATTTATGTTTAACATTTAAAAGTTCAACGATAATTCTTCCGCCGCTACTTAATTTAAAGGCAATTTGATGTGCTGTGGCGGTCTGTGTGCGGTTTTCTGCGTTGGCTCACAAGTATTTGAAGCCTGACACTTCCCCCAGTAGTTCTCGCGTCCATGGTAATACGGGAACTGGTGTTTCTCGTGCTATTCACCACTATTTTGGATTTCTCTGTTGAGTTCCATTCCATAGGCGCCGGCTCTTTCAAAGAGTTTGTTGCTGAAGTCTTGCAGCTTACTGTTACTTTTCTCCATAAGATCAATATCGTCTGTGAAATATAGGTTGTAGACAGTCCTACAATCAATAGGAATAAAAGTGTAGTGGCCGTGGAGAGTTTTTTGCATAATTCTCTCCAGAAACAGGCTAGGGAGAGTAACCATCCCTACCGATAGTCGTCTGGGAGAAATCTCCTACTTGGCTACTCACGAGAACTGAATTGGTGGTATGGTTATAACGGGCTTGGATGACTTGTACGAGACCGCCTTCGATGTTGAGTCCTCTGAAGACGTGCCAGAGGCCATCATATCATGCCCGATCAAATGCTGTATTCAAATCAATGAAACTGTGGAATAGGGCTCTCTTCTTTTACAGGTGTTTATCGATGAGAACCCTACAGTTGATGATTTGTTTCACTGTATTGCCTTCGGCTCTAAAATATCCCCTGTATTTCTGATAGTAATTGTCAGCCTTTTATTACAAACCATTTAGGATAATGCTGAGAATGACCTTGCTGGTGTGTTTGATCAGGCTTTTTGTTCAATATTTCTGGCACCGCTTGTGGTTAAGCATCTTTGTTTTTCTGACTGGGTCCACTCTTCTGGCCACTTCTTCTGTTCCCAAATCCGCTGGTATAGAGCTGTTATGCCCTTAAATGTTTTCGCCAGTTCAGAGGGAACATTTTCCACTCCTGGTGACTTGCCAGGCTTCCTACTGCTGCACTTCTTCCTCTTTCCGTATTGGCGGACTGCCCTCCTCTTTTGTGGGGTCACTACCCTACAAAAGAGGAAGGCAAGTCAGCTTGCAGTAAAGTGGAATCAGGATGGCGCTTATAATTGTATAGTCCGTCGCAGTATTCGGTCCACCTATTCAGAACATCTACTGTGTCTGATTTGTTGATTAAATAATTTCGGTTCGATATTCCAACGTATATCACCTGAAGAAGGCCGGGGCGTACACAACTGAAACGTTGTGAATATGGCAATAAAGGTGAGGACAACAGACCGAATGATGTAAATAGTGTAAATAGTTACAATATCGCATTTCAGAAATATACACAGATAGAAGATATCAACTACTTTGTTTTTAAAACGAAAGACCAGTGAAAATATTGGCCACACGCATCTATCTATCTATCTATCTATCTATCTATCTATCTATCTATCTATCTATCTATCACAGTCTGTTCATATCTATCTATCTATCTATCTATCTATCTATCTATCTATCTATCTATCTATCTATCTATCACAGTCTGTTCATATCTATCTATCTATCTATCTATCTATCTATCTATCTATCACAGTCTGTTCATATCTATCTATCTATCTATCTATCTATCTATTAGATCGATTCATAAGTAATTTCCGTTTTAAGAACGCTGTAACGTATTAGGTTGGTGCAAAAATAATGTCGTTTTCTCACATAGTTACATATGTGAAAAAAACGTCATTATTTTTGCACCAACTTAATATTATGCTAATATTTAGATTATACTGACATAGAACTATGTTCAAGTCAAAACGAAGATGGCTTTTATGATCGTTGCAAAACTCGTTTATGGGGAAATTTTTCTTCAATTAAAACGTGATTCAATGCTATGTTGAAAGCTATTTCATATCAAATCCCGCGAAAAATTACTTCCTCATTATATGACCCAGAAATCTCAACTATCTCTCCCTTTTATTAAGTATTAATTTTCTTTTTGTTTCCATTTTCTCCTAAAACTTCATCGTTGCTCACATATTCGGCCAATAATCTGCTCAGAATTCTTCCATAGTACTATATTTCTGTTGCTTTAGGTTCACACTTTATCTTAAAGGAGGTCGTCCAGTGCTCACTGCCATAAAAGAAAATTCTTGTTCACATACAATGAAAACACAATGAGAAATTTAACAGAAGTACATTGTCCATTTTCAGTGATTTTAACAAAATGCATACATCTATCTATCTTTTTATATAGTCATCCACAGACAGTCTGTTTCGTCTGTATCAGAACACTTCAGTGCGGCTAGAGGACTGATTGTTTCAAGCTGGGATCGAAACTCAAGCGATTTGGCATCAGTTAGAAATCCCACCTCTAAGTCGTCGGCGCACAGCAGAGAGAAAGAGAATTTTTTTGTTTTTTTTTTGTATAGGAAATACGCCAGTGGCTAAGATAACTGAATTCGTACTTCAAGAGCAATGCATTCATTGCAGCTGCAGCAGCTGCAGTAGCAGCAGCAGCCACTGTTTTTATTAAATTTTCCTTTTTCTCTAGAGAGCTCTATCGATATATATATATATATATATATATATATATATATATATAGATATATATATATATATATATATATATATATGCAAAATTTCAAATATAACTAAAACTATACATGTAATAAAGACAAAAATAAAACTCATCTTAGCTGACGCGTTAATTCCAAATTAAAATAATATACATATCTACTCCAATAGCTGCTTATCTCGTACCTCTCGCCTGTGGA
>OZ010602.1:53192586-53212586 GCA_963932145.1 Acanthosepion lycidas | reverse complement strand
AAAACCTTCTTACTATCTCTTTTCTCTCAAGCAAAAATAATTTTTTTGTTGTAACAATTCATTTTTCCGTTAAACGATTATAAATTGTCTTTCATTATTAATGTTTAGAGATGAAAAACATTTGCGCGTTATTTGAAATAAATCACTTTTAGAGAAAAATTTCACCGAAAAAATATTTTTTTCTAATTTTTCATCCTATTTTTTCCCCCTGGAACTTTACCAGGAAGATATTTATGCTAATAATTTATTCTTTCGTAGTTACCGTACCTCACCGGGTACGGTGGAAATAAACCTTGAGAATAAAAAGATGATATTGCAAAGTAGACATTTTTGGGTTATTGATTTCATCTCTTGCTGTTAAAAACTGGTGGTTGTGGTGTTGTTTTTACTTTTCAGAAATTTTCATATAGATCCAGCATTTTAATATAGATCCGACGTAACTAGGACAAAATGTCACAATTGTCAACTGACACCGATCATCTGATTGTGACAAGAGTTTATTTGGTCGAAAAGTTGTGTCTATAATAACATCTACGTCAATCAATTTTACAAATAATACAAGAATAGTGACGCTTACTCAGAAAGGAAATAATGAATTATGAAAAGTGTACGAACCAGCCATCATCCTCACATGTCAGAAACCAACTAACTTTGAATATAAAAGTTTAAAAAAAAAAAACCCCAAAAATCTCAACATTAATGTCTTTTCGAACATTAATGGTGTAGCGAATATAGGAGTTGGCAATACATCTGTTACTGTTATTTAGTGGTTATCTATTTAATCATTAAACCAGCCAGTGAAGTACTAATTCAACAGGTACGAATAATAACAACACCTTTTATGTGCCATGTCCCTTCAGGGCAAAGGCGATCATGGCCCTCGACATCTTCCAGTCCCTTGTATCTTCTAATAATTATTATTTTTTTTTACTTCTCCCAAGCCCTGTTCTACGATCCATTTGCCCAAGCTCATCATGTTACGCGCTGCTTTCCTCTGTCCCTCTTTTCCTTCAATCTGCCCTGTGTGTATCAGATTTTCCAAGCCTTCCTTCCTCATTACGCACCCCAGAAATTTCAACTGCCTCTTCCTGACGTTAAGTATCTTTCTTGTTTCGGTTTTCTCTAAAATCATATCGTTGCTCACATGATATTCTCAACATGTTTCTGTAGAAACACATTTCTGTTGCTTCATGTCACAGGGACAAAATCCCAGAATATTCCACAGAAATTCTTTAAGAGCCAATGGCCATAAGGGTGCTTGGCGAAAAAGTCGTGTTTATAAACTTTATTTATTTTTTAAATTAATACTTAGCTTCTATCTTTATAGTAACTCTTAATTCTCAGGTTAAAAGAGAACAGTTGGCAAATTTTCTTTGATTTTTTGTGAAGGATGGTGAGGAAGTTTACTAATTTGATCGCTTATTGGTGAGGATAATATACATATTATCGCATTTCAGTTTCCATGGTTCGTTGATGTCCATTTTTCGGTTTATCTGAAAAGACTTTGCGAATCGAATAAATTATTTTTCGTTTTTTTCATACCATTGAAACGTATAAAACAAATGTAATCTAACCTTTGCGGGAATACGTGTGATCCTTATTCCAGCTTTCTTTATTTACATTTCCTCCTTAAGAATAGCAGTTGATGGGAATATATAGGTAAGATAAGGGCTAACCCTATACGTAACAGGCTAAGATTGAAGTGAGAGCGAAAGCATTTTCTCGGGAGTCCGTTGAGCAAATATCAGTCCTTGGGACGAGGAGGACTTCCTCCTTACTAATGGAATACCAAGGAAATGTTTTGTCTCGCTGTACGTGGCATGGTGGATCTTAGCTGTGCAACTAAGGAATGCAGATGTCAGAACATTTCTGAGAGGTTTGTGATGTTTCTTCCGTTGGTAAGTGGTTGTAGCGTGAGAAAAAAAATCATCAATAAGCCAGTATAGACGTTTTGGAACTCTGCACTTCTGGTCTAGATATGAAAGCAATACTCCATTGTTGGCATAGTCTGGTTCGTTTTTGTCAATATATATATATATATATATATATATATATATATATATATATATATATATATATATGACTGTGTATTTGGGAAGAAGTCCCTCTTTTATAGAAGTTTAATTAATGACGACTGACAAAGAAATTCTGTCGTATCCTGTCGACATTTCCACATTAAATAAATAAATAAATAAAACAAGTAAAAGACAAAGCTTAACCAGCGTTGTTTCAAGACTGATTCCGGTTACTGCATCTCTCAAATTCAGCTCCAAGGATTACTGGCGTCTCTGCAAGAGCGTACTTAACAATAGCAAACCCGCTATACCTTCTTTGTTCAACCAGTTCGAGGTTATGACATCTTCTGCCGACAAGGCTGAATGCTTTGCTCTGAAATTCTCATTCAATTCAATGCTCGACTCTTCCGGTGCACCCCACACCCGATTTCCCCCTTAGAACTGAGGCTCAGTTGAGCGACTTGCACATAACCTCGTCATCGGTTCTGGGCATCATCTCTAAATTATACCCCCACAAGACTAGTGGCGGAGACGGGATACCAGCCATTGTCCTGAAGAAATGTGCGCCTGAACTGG
The DNA here is from genome assembly GCA_963932145.1 of Acanthosepion lycidas. Taxonomy (NCBI): domain Eukaryota; kingdom Metazoa; phylum Mollusca; class Cephalopoda; order Sepiida; family Sepiidae; genus Acanthosepion; species Acanthosepion lycidas. Next base: position 53,209,995 of record OZ010602.1, on the reverse strand, counting down.
CCCCTGCCCTCTCCAACTACTACCTCAATGAATCTTGTTTTCCACCCTGTTGGAAGTCCTCATGCATTGTTCCTGTCTTTAAGAACTCTGGAGACCCTTCTGACCCTTCTAATTACCGTCCTATCAGTCTCCTACCACTCTTCGGCAAAGTCTTCGAGGCTTTAATCAACGCCGAAGTGCTTATACATCTTACATCACATAATCTGCTCTCCGACAAGAATATGGTTTCCGCTCTACAGCTGATGTGCTTACGGCCATAACTGAAATTGTTTACCAAGCTCTTCATAATAACGGAGAAGCTAGTGTCGTGGCTCTTGATATCTCCAAAGCGTTTGATATGGTTTGGCATTCCGGCCTTCTTCGTAAGCTTCAGTGTTATGGAATTACAGGTCGATTGTTCGACTTAATACAATCATTCCTGTCAAACCGTACATTGAAGGCCGTTCTCAACTGATTCTCCTCCAGCTCCTATCCCACGAACGCAGGTGTTCCCCAAGGCTCTATCCTAGGCCCTATTCTGTTCCTTATCTTCATTAACGATCTTCCTGATGTCATAGGCTTCCAAGTAGGCATCTATGCGGTCGACACTACCATTTACTCCTGCCTCAAAAAAAAAATCTAGTGTCCTCGACAAAACTAACCTGGCCGTTTGTCTTGAAAAGCACCTCCATTCTGTCGTGGACTGGGGCAGGAATTTAACTTTAATGCCTCAAAAACAAAACTGCTCTCTATTACTCACTAGAGAGAACCATCCCTGCCTCCCATTAGAATGTCTGACGCTTAACTCCACGAGATCACCTCTTTCCAGCTTCTCTGTCTCACACTGTTCGCTGACCTGAGATGGAACAAATACATTGAGTCAATAGCTTCGTGCACCGCTAGGAAAGTTGGCTCTCTGTGCCACGCTAGGAAATTTTTCTCACCGGAGTCGATCCTTCAAATCTACAAATCAACCATTCGCCCTTACATGGAGTATTGCTGCCATATATGGTCTGAAGCCCCTTGTATTTGTCTCAAGGTCCTTGATAAAATCCAAAGACGGATATGCAATGTAATTGTCCCTGATCTGGCATCTCGACGGCAGCCGCTCTCTCACAGCCGTGCCTTCCTCTGTATTTTTTACAAATACTTTCACGGTAACTGCTCCGATGAGCTGCTTTCGCTGGTTCACAGACTTCATGAATTTAAGCGTTCAACTAGGCTAGCATCTTGCTTTCACCCTTTCACTGTCGATACTGTTAAATGTAGCCGTCTCTTCTACTCCAATAGCTTCATGTTTCGCACTTCTCACCTGTGGAACTCCCTCCCCATTTCTTGTTTTCCTGATAGCTATAATCTCCAACTATTCAAATGTAATGTCAATCGACGTCTCCAGATGCCTTGACCTATTACCTGTCCTTCTCTTCATCCTCTCCTCTTTGTTCTCGCTCCAACTCTCTTTAAACCCTTGCTTGATTCCCGCCTTGCATGGGTTTGAATGCTTAAAAAAAATATAAAGAGGCCTCAAAAATCAAGCGTTCCATTAAAGTGAAGTATCTGTTCCAGCAGCAGCCCACGACTCCCGCCATCAGCAGCAGTTCTGCTCAGTTATGCACTATGCGTGATACACGCTTAGGCGATCATGTATATTTTTACTGCCAGTTGCCATCTAAGGCTATATAAACGGGTGTGTCCTGCTATTTACCCATAGCTGGAGAGATTATGATGATTCATACCGTAAGTGAATGTAATGGATTCGACTAGAATTCGAACTGGGCTCTCCGATTTCTCATATCGAGCAGCTACCCATTACTCCACCGCACTTCCGATTCCGATAATCATTTCCAGGTTGCCATTAGTCGTCGCTCCAGTCTTCCTCGCCAGCAACAACGCTTTTCAGGACAACACTTTCATGCTCCTGGAGATGGTAGGAACTGGTGGTCTTTTGGAGATGGCTGGAGATGATTATGGCTGGCTAGCTGGAACTGTTGCTTATGGCGTGAGCCGTGAGATGGGTGTCGGTTGCGGCTGGAAGAGACGATCCTCGTCATCGCCACCGTGGTAGGCTAGTTTTTTTGTTTTTTTTTGCGTTTGAGGCCTCTTTATATCCTGAATAAGTCTTACAATAAGGTTGATTAAGCTTTCTCTTCCAGTTGTTTTAAAAAAATGTGGGAGTTCCGACAGGATACAAAATCGCGATTAAGCATTTTAGTCAATTTTTCTTGCGTTTTTATAAGCAATTTCTTTTCTGGACGTAAAATGTGTAAAAACTGTTCGATTGTTCTATATATCCGAGCGTTTTCGGCTATTCAATTTGCCATTATCAAATAGTTTTTGAAAAAAATTTATACATAATATGTACATAATTATGTCTGTTTATAGAGAGATGGGAATGTTTTTTTTATTATTTTCCAAATACGGGCAGCATATTTTGGCTGTCTTCATAGACATTATTGAGTGTTGACTTTTTCTTTTTTTTATTATTAGTGCTTCCATTATTTTTAGTATTTTTTTTTACATGCCAGTGAGGTTATTATACGTATATTTTCTACAAGTATGCTGCGGATAAAGTTTGGTAGGTTTCCGAGTGTTCAGAAAAGTCGTAATTGAGCCATGATCAGAGTTATAATATCTAATTATAATGTCTTACGGTCACATCACGTTGAAACATTGCTTCCCGTACGATCACTGAACTTAAGCAACGTCCAGCCTGGTCAGTACCATGATGCGTAAGCGCTTTGGAATACCAGGATGTCCGGTAGTGCTTGGATGTGAGGGTAATGTCATGGATAATGGCTAGGAATTTTTAATCGGAGAGCCGAGTTCCAAATTCTCCTCCCCGCCATTTATAATTTTTATTACTATTAGTTTATTACTATATATATATATATATATATATATACAAAAAAGCTTACAGTCTAAAAAATTTTCTGGCTTTAAATAAACTGAAAAGATTTGATAAGCTGTAGAAAACGAACCAATCAATCATTCTTTCTCTATTTTCTTTTATTTTTCTAATCTTAGGCTTTGCAAATAATAGCGCTGTCTTCCTACAGTTCTTATAATCTGAGATATTTCCCATTTTTCTTATTTCCTTTCAAAATTCTACTGCTTCATTGTTTAAGTTATTTTCATAGCGTTTACTTTTTTCACGCATGCGCCGAAATGCTCATAAACAATTATATATGCGCATGCGCATTTGCTTTTCCTTCTAACGTTTTGATTCGTTTCTTGTCTTTTCACTGACAATTCATTCTATGGCTTTCCCTTTTCTTTTCTCATTAACACCGAACGTTAAGCCGAAAAAAATCATCCACTTAGCCCTGTTAATTCTTCCTAACCTAAAGGCAGCAACGATGCCATTTAGTATATTTTTTTGTCGTTAACGGAAACCTGTTAGTTCTTTTCTTTTACTTAAAACATTTATTCATTTACATTAATTTTCACGAGATTCTATTTTCCACTCGGATTAATTTGCCAAGCGTTACTGGCCATGATTTGTTTCCACTCAAACTCTGTTCACGATTCCTGATTCCATAAACGATCCTAAAATGAAAACCCCGTCCGTAACGCGTTACTGCAGTAATTGTTTTGCGCTTTATACACACACACACACACACACACACACACACACACACACACACACACACATATATATATATATATATATATATATATATATATATATATATATATATATATGTGTGTGTGCGTGTTTTTGTATGTATGTATCCAAATCTTTTTTCTTCTTTTACTCCCTCACGACAATTTACCGCCTCTTTCAACTCTTCCAAAGCAATCATTTTCTCCAGTTGAATTTTGTTTGCCACACGTTTTTCTCTTTTTAAAATGCCATTTTTTTTTTTTTTTTTGCTTCCAATTGTTTTCCTCTTTGTTTCTTTGGGTTTTGCATGTTTGTTTGATGAACATTTATTTTTTCCATTTCCTTTCATTTCTCTTCTCGTTTCTTGTAAAACTTTTCTCGGGTTGTTTTTTGTTTTTTCTTTATCCATAATTATTTGCCCCTTGCTGCTCTTGAAGCCCCTCTTTTCTTTTCTTTTCTTTTTTTTAACTCTTAATTGGATTTCTTAGATATTCCTATTTAATCAACATCCGATTCATGAAACAGCAGGTGCTCTAATGATGTGAACAAATATTTCTAAAGTGTTCCTGTTTGTTTTCCAGATCTGATTGATGATGTCAAACCTGAAGATCACAAGAGCATGATGATGATGATGATAATAATAATAATAATAACAACAATAATAATAATAAGAAGAACAATAATAATAATGAGAACAACAACAACAATATTGATAATACTAACAACAATAATAATAATATTAATAACAACAACAATAATAATAATACTGATAACATCAACAACAATAATAACAACAACAATAAGAATAACAACAATAATAATAATAACAACAACAATAATAATGATAACAACAATAATAATAATAACATCAACAATAATTGTAATAATAATAACAACAACAATAACAATAATAATAATAACAACATCAACAAAAACAATAATAACGACAACAATAATAATAATAACAACAACAACAACAATAATAACAACAACAATAATAATAATAATAATAATAAACATGTTGAGACACTTGACCGCTCTATGATTTTTCAATCACTCGAAACTATTACAATACCGACATAATAAGTTTAGCGCTATAAAGACTGGAAAATGTATCAGTGTTACATGGTACTAAATGCTTGAAACTATTATAAACATCACCGTGAAACCGTAATAGAAAGCCATGAGGTCACTAATTTTAGGACTGCAAGGTTCATACTGACAGACATACAATAACTAATTGGGATTGAAGACTAAAAAAAAAAAGAAGCTTTCTAATAGACATGTCGATGTCATTAGAAATAATGCATATATCTTAAGACAAAAGGGAAACTTATCTTCGCAGACGCCTTTCGTCCTCTGAGTGACATTATCAAAGCAAATATCAGAGGACGAAACGCGTCGGTTAAGTTTTCCTTTTGTCTTTTTCATATTTTCCTTTTACAGGTATGCTCTATTTGAAATTTTTACACCTATCTCTTAAACAATGACAAATATATATAAGTATCTTGCAATTGAAACTGAAAAAAAAAATATTGCATCTTAAAAATACTGTTATAACCACAAGTACACGGTGCAATAAAAAATGTTATTCACAAGAACATTAATAAGATTCCTGGCACTCCCTACTAACAAGAGATTAAAAATTACACTGTGTCGAACATCACAGGGGATTTTTATTAATGTAAAAGAAACGGGATTTGTTAAGTATCCTTTAATAATTGGAATTTGGTCAAACGGAATCGATATATTTACGAACATAACTCATCTAAGATTGCAGGTAATGATCAGTTAAATGAGTATACTGAAATTTTAGGCTAAGCAAGCCGCAATGGGTTACTAAAGAAAAAACACCATTAACAAGAGAGCCCAATAAAAGAAAAACAATTGAAAAACAGAAGATAACGATTGACATTGCATTTAAATTTTTGAAGAACAAAGATGACTGGGAAGCAAGAAGCCGGAAGAGAGTTCCACAAGGGAGAAGTGTGATAGAAGAAACTGTTAGCATAGAACTTACGGTTACATCTAGCCACTTCAACTGATGAAACCTTGCCCCAAATATATAGTACTACGCTTAAATTTATAAAGTCTATAGAGGAAAGAACAATTTTCATGAAAACATTTGTAGAAAAAGCCAGAAGTGGGGTATCTCTGTATCGCACTTGTGTTTTTTTTTAGTTTTTTTTTTATTAGACTACAGATTGTTAAATTTCTCTGCCTGCTTCAGTCTGATATCTCCTATTCGAAGTTGGCGCTTTTGGTTTGTGAGGAAATTTTGTTGTGATGAAATTGGCCAGCATTCACTAACATAGAGGTGTAGAGTCACATTGCTATTGCTTCAAGTCTCTTCTTCATTTTTGAGACACTTGTCCAACACTCACTGACATACAAGAAGAGAGATACAGTATTTACATTATGCGGACTATTGTCCTCATCTTTGTCGCCATATTTGTCTCAACGTTTCGGCCGTTGTACGCTCCGGCCTTCTTCAGGTGGTTGGAATTTCGAACTGAATCCTTTATTTCGATCACTGGGGTAGACTGTTCTAGTTCCACGTGCCATGTTTGATGGATGTCTATAACTGTAGAACTTGAAGACTAGCGTGTTCCCTATAACTGTTGAACGTGAGAGTGTGTTGCCAGTAATAGTTGAACTTGAAGGTTAGAATGTTGTCTATAAACCCTTGGACGTCGATAGCTGTACCTATAATTGGACGGTAACAAAAATACTATCACGATTCGATTGAATAAGAAATTCGGGCAGGCATTCGTTGGTGCATTCGCTAAGATGTTTGTTTGTTTGTTTGGGTTTTATGGCATATCAACCACTGTGGGTTATTTAATGCCAAATCCAGCTTATATGAATTTTAAATGCCTATTTTGTATAGAATAAAAAACTGGCAACATTATTGTTTAAAAAAAAAAAAAAACGTATAGCTGGCAACATTATTTTTTAAAAAAAAACGTATAGCTGGCAACATTATTTAAAAAAAAAACGTATAGCTGGCAACATTATTTAAAAAAAAAAACGTATAGCTGGCAACATTATTGTTTCAAAAAAAAAACGTATAGCTGGCAACATTATTGTTTAAAAAAAAACGTATATCTGGCAACATTATTCCTTTTCTACAAAAAAAACAACTTAGAGCTGGCAACATTATTGTTTCAAAAACTTAGAGCTGGCAACATTATTGTTTCAAAAACTAAGAGCTGGCAACATTATTTTTCTGAAAACATTATCTGAGACCTTGCTGTTGGATGCAGTTTATCGCCATACCCAGGACGCGGATGTAGTTTACCGTCATACCCAGGACGTCATTCGCTAAGAGTAACCGGGGAATATTTTGATTGATGGGGAAAACGCTCTCTTAGTCAATCTCCACAGATAATCATTAGACGTCCAGTGTGAACGCTTAACTAATCCACCTCTCAACTGGAATCAAAACTCTACTCCGTTTTTTTTTTTTATCAGGGAAACAAATTTTAACCCTTTGAGCCCTGTGTTCCTGAACAATTTTAATCCTTCTGCTTGAGCTCCTGAGTCAAAATTCGCAAATATTTGGTAGGTAATGTTTTACGCTAGATATAAAAATAGTTACAGGTGTTTACCCACCGTTCAACCGGTGGCTGGGCATTACGTCATTTTTCTCTACCACCGTTCAACCGGTGGCTGGGCATTAAGTCATTTTTCTCTATCACTATTCAACCGTGGCTCGTCATTACGGCATTTTTTCTCTACCACCGGTAAAGCGGTTAAGCAAAGCGTACATTGACAATTAGGCCACGGAAAGCCATCATGATAAAAGAAGATTCAGTTACCTACTTAAGAAATGTATATCCCTTATTGGGACACTTCGAAGTTTATAATAACTGATTTAAAAAAAAACAACAACAAAAAAAAAACGACATCAATTCTTATTACTGTAAACGTTATATTTAGCGAAGACACCTGTTAAAGTCAACATCCCCGTTATTTAAAGCAGTGGAATTAATTAGGGATAGAATCTAATGAAATATCAGAATAAGTTACATTTTATATATAAAAAAGTTTGGGTGTTCTGCTAACCCCAGTGTTAGAATGTTCTGAATCTTTCTTCTCGTGAGTTGTCCATTCTCTCGCATAGACTGGATTTTTGTATTCCTCCTTCGTTTATTAAACGAAGAAAACGAAAAAAAATTATTCAGAGTTTGAGGTTTTTTTCCCCAGTTAGCCAGACTTCAACCTGAATCCGTTGACAAGGTTAGTAACATTAAGGCAAGATTGAATGACATAACGCATTCATACGCGAGTACTCCTGTTTCCTTTTGTGAATTCAAGTGGAACAAGGAACAATATCGGATTATTAAATCATTTCGCCGTAATAAATCTTTGGTTATTACGAAACCTCATAAAGGTTCAGGTGATGTCATCTTTGGTTATCAGGATTATGTAAACAAGATGGTTCTTAAGGTTACCTTTAAGTTTGTTCAGTTAGACTCAATAGATGAATTAGACTCCAAATTATCCATTGAGGCTAAGTTCCAAAAACGCCTTGTCAAGTGGGTTAAAAGTAGAATTTTGCATATTGGCATTTCTAATTTGATTAGACCCTCTGGTTCAATTTGTCCCTGTCTCTAGGGTTTACCCAAAACACATAAGGTTCGGGTCCCATTGAGACCTATTCTGTTCATGATAGTATCTTCCCAATATGGTGTGGCCAAATGGCTTGCCCCTATATTACAGCCTATGTTGGAACAGTACAATTCGATCTGTATCATAAATTCTTTTGAATTTTATGACTTTATACAGAATTATACGTCGACTGACAAACTTATGTGTTCCTTTGATGTATCCAGGTGTGTTTTTTTTTATCTGCGTTCCTCTTATTGAGACTATTGATATATATGCTGATGCCTTATGTCGTAGTCAGTTGTCCGTCGTAGTCAGTTGTCCCTCTCCTCTTATTTCAGGGGATATTTTTGTCGGACTCATGAAATTTGCCACGATTTCGGTTGAATTCAGGTTTGACGGCGTCATGCACAGGCAAACTGATGGTGTCTCAAAGGGTTCCCCTTTGGGACTCATTTTAGCTATCATGTTTCTAGGCTTCCATAAAGAGAGTTCATTACCTGATTCTAATAGACCTGATGTTTTTTTTTCGTTATGTAGATACCACTTTTTTTCTCTTCAATAACGAAAAAGAAAGGGAGCTTTTTCTTACGTCCCTTAACAATACCAATTCCTTAAGGAATCTAATTCTTCCCTTCCTTTTCTTGATGCCCTTCTTTGTAGAACGTCTTCGGGTTTTCTCACTTCGGTTCACTGAAAACCGAGGTTTACTTTTTTTATATATCTGTTGGTACATTTGTGTGTGCCATAAAACATAAATTTAATTAAGACTCTTACCTGTAAGGCCTTAATGATATGTTCTAAAACTAAGCTGGATGATGAGATCAGGTTTAGTACTATTACTTTACTAATACCTATCAATTGGACATTGTTTAATCTGTAATTAAATTTAAAACTTCGAAGTTTAATAAAGCCAAACCTGCTTCCGTACAGAGATGTCCTGTTTTCCTTCCTTGGCTAGGTAGGATTACTGAGAGATTTACTAAACGGATTTCCTTAGGAGTTAAGACAATGATACTTTTTCTGCTAACACTTGCGTGGTTTTCTCTGCTCCACCAATCCTTCCATCCATGCGGAAAGACGTTCTTCCACCTCACTAAAATAGTTCTCATTGCAATTCGCATTACAGAGGAATAACGACTTAAAACCTAGATGTTAGGATTAAGCAACATTAGCAAGTGCTTATAAAAATCTGGAACTGATAATTTACCATCAGACGTCCTGACCAATAGATAAGGATCTTCTTATTAATAACCGCAATTGTACTGCTAATTTTAGTGTAGACTCATTTTTCATCTTGAGTAGGTCCCACTGTAATTACCATTTAAAAATACTTGAGACCATATATATTATATCTATGAAGCTTTCTCTTTGCAAACGGAAGCATTTTGCCCTTGGCCTCCAATTGATTTCCATAATTTTTTACACATATTTTCCATTCCTTTTATTGATAATTTATATCTATTTATTAACCTCGATTTGCGATGGGCGAGGTTCAAAACCGGTTAACTAGCTCGTATTTTTTTCTTTTCTTTTGATTGTTATTTTGTGTGGTAATATTAAAAATAAATTCTCTCTATTTATGGCGGTTAGAAAGAAAACATATAAATGCAAGTGATTATTTGAAAGTTTTCGCCACAACCCATTTCCCCAAATCAATATTTCAAAGACCAAACATCTTGATTTTCCTAAGAATAGTGGCCCAGCAACTTTTCAGTATCAACACGCACGCAAGTAACACACACACACACACACACACACACACACACACACACACACACACACACACACACACACCTATGTTTCGATGCTATCGTGAGGCATTCGGTTGTCTAGTGGCACTGAGGAGCTGTGATACAGCAAAACAGTAGTCTGCGAATGACATAATTTAGCTCTTGAAAATATATTTTCAATTGAGCACTGTTGAATGACAAGCTAATTCTAAAAACAACAACCACCTGCGATAATACGAAGCTCTTCAGTAAAATGAATGGAGCACTATGGCTGCTTGGTCTTTGTAAAAACAATATGCTAGATTCGGCTGAATCATTCTGTCGAGTGAAGTTAGCTCAGTGGTAGAAAGCTTTGGTTGGGTTTCGATCCGGGCTTGAGGCATTCAGTTGTCTAGTAACACTGAGTAGCTGTGACACAGCGAAACAGTACTGTCTGCGAATGACATATATATATATATATATGTGTGTGTGTGTGTGTGTGCTTGTATGCTTGTGTGTGTGCTTTTATGTGTGTGAGCACTTGTATGCCTCTGTATGAGTGTATGACTGTATGTGTGTGTGTGCGTGCGAGTATGCTCCTCTCATACGTATAGATCATTAGATAGCGAGAGGTTTCTTTGTCGCTGACGTAGAATATTTACTTATTGATGTAATGCACATCTCTATATGTATGACAGTCAGGTAATGTTTCCTTTAAATATTTCATGATACACGCAAAATTCTTCTAAATTACGCAAAAATGAAAATAATACTTACATCTCATTATAAAAGATATATTTACCAAAATGGCACAAAAATATCCCGAAGTACTAAAGAGTAAATGTATTAAATAAAATCACCTTAGTCTTGAACCAAGGCCTCCAGACGACTTCGAAATCTAAAAATAACTCTTCTAGACTGTATCCCTTATGAAGAATGGTGCCATAATCCTGGCCTTCGATTCGTCTTTTGTGTTACAAGTTTTGCTCAATGAATAATGGTTGCCGTTTTGGGAGTTAGGTGGCCAGATGTAAGGGGTGATGTGATTGTAGAAATTGTCTGGCAGCCATGACTGGTTCTCCTGCTTGTGTGGCATGGTGCAGAGTCTCCTTGCCTGACAGAGGGCTTTCCAGCAGACACTCTCTTGAAACAACGTATCACTACCGCCAGGTACTTGATGTAGGCCTGCGTGTTGAGTCTGAGGCATTGGGAAGATGAATGATGGCTTAAGGACGTCATCACTAGTGATCTCACCAAACAGCATGATGTTGACTTGACATATCATCCAACTCTTTCCGAATCCTCTGCACTGTCCTCAGTTTGGCACCCAAACATTGTGAAATGTTCGTGTTAGAGCTTCCTGTCAAACAGTACAGCATGCCGTCTCCAAATTTCTTGCAAAGTGAATTGCATCATGGTGCTCTTTTTCTCTCAGACGCTGCCCAAATGACCCTACTATATTGCGCATTCGACTAAATCAAACAACACGCACACTCTCGAAATTAAATATAAAAAATTTATTCATCGCACCGTGTGTGTATATATATATATATATATATATATATATATATATATATATATATATATATATATATATATATCCATCCATGGAGCGGGTAGAATGGAGATCAATATTCTTTAGTGGATTCAGTACTTTTCAATCTGCTAGTCTGAATCGTCTTCAAGAAGCGAGAGCAAGATCTAAAAGGTCAGCCAATCTAACAGTGACCTCATCTCACAATACTCACACTTCCTCCATATGCGGCCTCCTTTGTAAATCGCTTGCGGGTCTTAAGTGTCACTTAAGATTATCGCACAAAATTTCATAACTAAATCAATTGATTAAGTTGTCAGATCCTCATACGTCGAAATACTGTATTGGTGGTATGTTTTTTTTTACTATGAAAATATATTTCTGGTATTCTTACTACAAAAATGTATTTTTTGTACTTTCATAATGTTTTGCCTCCATTTGGGAGATTCAATATTTGCCCTTAGCTGGGACCCTAACAGGTGCTACCACTCCGGGTTATAATGAATCTGAAAAGAACAGCAAGAGTTGGTTCCACGCTCCTCAAAATCTCACAGAATCCTTGTTGCCAAATGGAATTTATCGTCATACCCAGGATGAGGAAAATTACGAATTTAGATAGGTGATCAAGGTGAAAAAATTTGACTACCTTTCCGAATAAATGATAGTTATTTACAGATAATAAATCAAATTAATCTGTGGGAAGCCAGGAAAAGATATAAAATGATACGGAATAGTGAAAAAAATAAAAAATAACAACGGTAAAAATCCGGCGGCGGTAAAGTGTGTGCCTTTTAAGGCACACACTTTACCACCGTCGACGGCAAAAATGATGATTAAATAATATTTAATCTCTTAATATTTAATCTCTTATTTAATCTCTATGATGATTAAATAATAGCAGTTGCGTTTTGCAGGTATTAAAATTTGCAAGCCGTTTCTTGCCCCAGTTAACAACTATTTGCATAACACTAAAATCAACTCGATGAAATTGATTAATTTAAAAAAAAACATATTGCAATAACTGTCAATGATCTGTGGAGACAATCCTTTACAGTTTATATCGGATATTAGTTTAGTGGTATTCATTAAAACACTCTGAAACTGGCGTACATATCAGAAGGGCCAGAGCCTAAAATCAGCCTATACCTGGAGGCAATGTTTTCCATATCTAAATATTAGGATAAGGTACTAAAAATAACAGCTAATTAAGATAACGGTCCCTAAAATAGCTATTCCAATATCGGTCATTGCTCGAGCAACATTTTTGCCTTAGGTAAGAAAAGTAGTTTAAAAAGGAAAAAAAAAAAACCTTTACGAGTTTCAAGTCAATTAATAAATCTCCAAATAGATGGTCGACATTTTAAATAAAATGGTAAATGTACCTGATTATGTGCTTTACTTGACGAGCCGAGGTTCAAAGAGTAGATGAAAGTTTTAGTACGTGACTGAGAGTGTGAAGTCTTAGTATTAAGTATCCTGCTTAAAAATACATACGTGAAGAATTTATATCTTCTTACTGAAATTTCCGCATCATGTATCTGCAAGATGTTTCCTCTCGCTAGATTGTAATTATCAACTTTTGCTAACAACCATGCATTCTATTTTCTTACAGTTAATGGTTAGTAATTTTCTCTTTTTTTCTTCCTTCCTCGAAAACTTCTATGGATAATTTTCGATCTCTTAATAGCTTGCTTAATTTTTGATAGACAGTTTTTGCTATTTCTATACAGGTTTATCTCTCGGCCTTCCTGTCATGTGTTGTTGTTGTTGTTCTTGTTCTACTTGTTCTTCAAAGTTTCGTGTTCGATCAGCTCGTTGGCGATCATGGCTCTCCAAAATGACCTCTCCTTTGTAGCTCTTATTAAATTATGTCTTTTTGCTACCACTCCTAAACTCTGTTCTGCCATTCATTAACACAAACTCGGTAGGTAGGTTATATGTTTTCCTCTGTTCCGCTTGCCTTCAATCTGCCTTGTAAATATCAAATTTTCCAAACCTGTCCTCATTATGGACCCTCGACATTCTAACAGTCTTTTTCTCTTTCATCTCCCTCCCTCTCTCTCTCTCTCTCTCTCTCTGAAATATGTGTCCTTTTTGTTTCCATTTTCTCTAATATTTCGTCCTTCCCTACATGTTCTCGCCATCGTTTTCTAAGCAATAGTCTATAGAACCAATTTTCTGCTGCCTTAAGGTTTGTCTTCTTCGATGACAATGTTCAGAATTCACTGGCAGAAAACAGCAATTAAGAGGTGGTTCCACGTTCGGCAAAACCTCCCAGAGTCCATGCTGCCGAATGGAGTTTATCGTCAAACCCACGATGAGGAAAATTACGAATTTAGATAGGTGATGAAGGTGAAACAACTTCACTACCTTTCCCAATAAATCATAGTAATTTACAGATAATAAATAAAATTAATCTGTGGGAAACCAGGAAAAGATATGAAAAGATATGGGAAGTCCTGACATGATATTTTCCAAACCTGTCCTCATTTTGGACCCTCGACATTTTAACAGTCTTTTTCTCTTTCATCTCCCTCCCTCTCTCTCTCTGAAATATGTGTCCTTTTTGTTTCCATTTTCTCTAATATTTCGTCTTTGCTAACATGTTCTCGCCATCGTTTTCGAAGCAATATTCTATAGAACCATATTTCTATTCCCTTAAAGGTTTGTCTTCGTCTGCGATAGGATTGTTTAGAATTCACTGACACATAAGAGGACTGATATTACGTAACAGTTCAGTACTCGTTTCTTATTGCCTAACAACTTTTTTTTTCTGTTTACAGGCGTAAATAGTTGCGTCATTAGTATAAATAACCAGTTAGGAACTCATGATATCAAGAAGCTCGTCGATGAAGAGAAGAAATAACGTAGATGAAAGTGTAGAGCTCTGGCAGGTCCTAGTATTATTAGGTTGGTGCAAAAAATAATGACGTAATAATGTCGTTTTTTGACGTTAAAAAATACGTCAAAAAACGACATTATTACGTCATTATTTTTGCACCAACTTACTTTGAAATTATCTAGAAGAGTGGCTGTTTAATACGATATCCATCACACATTTTCTTAGGAGTAACGGATAAGAATTTCTGAATCCGGTTTCGAAGGTATACACGTCTTATTTGGAAAACTAATGCTAATAATGCGTCTTCCTTTCTTGGCATTATTCCATTCTAAGCAGAGGCAAATCTCATAAAATATATACAATCGCATACGCGTGCACAGAACTCGATCACTAATCTATTTCCCGACGCAAAACGTAACTGATAAGCTCATATTTAAAATAAAAAAAAAGGTGTGTTTCTGTTTCTACATTTAAATGTGAGTTTCTCTTTGTTATATTTTTAATATCGAACCCAGCACAAAGCATATTTGCTGGTCGTTATTAAGACAACAAAGGCAAGGAAAACACAATCCATTTTTTGCTTTCATTTCTGCCGATAAAATAAAGAAAATATCGATATTATTATAAATACTACACCTTTTTCCGACCCTCCCTTTAGCCTTTGTGACAGGCCCCTACTCCCATAAAATATAACACACAAAACTTGACCCCTACCAAACCCCGGCTGCATTAATGCTACCTCCTATTTTCTCCATCGCTCGGGGCCTCATCTACCATGACCTCCTCACAAACCCTACGCCCCCGCCCAGCTGCCTCCTCTTCTCCTCTGAATATTGGAATGAAGCCAACGTTTCAAAACGAGTGCAATACAATTCAAAATCAATCAAACATAATCTCTTCAAGTCGAGGTATCGATCTTTGAACAGGGACCAAACGTCAAAAAGTGAGAGTAACGAATGGAGGGGCGGGAGAATAAGCGAATGGCTATTTGGTCGGGGAGCGAGGCTTTTAGACTAAGTGAATCAGAAAGGAACATAGGCCAGTTTATGGCCGATCAGGTCGCCAGCTGTTATAACCCTATTCCCTTATACTGACAGAACCATATTCTGTGAAACAAACCCACTTGCGAATATGTACACTTAGTGCATCATGAGACAAAAGGCCACACTTGAATACAAATCAAGACGTCAACTCGCGGTTTTTTTCTCAACTATAGACTAACACAGCAATTATATATGGAACATACATTTAACAAAAAATTTTTTGTAATTTCAGGATTTTTTTTTAATGCTATTGCTCACGAAACACAAAGCTGAAGAAGGACTCAAGACAGACTTTTTCCTAAATGGAGTTGTTTTATGGGTATAACAATTGTAGATTATGAGGATATGTATTATGTTGTCGCTAGGCGTGAAGAGGTTAAGTTTGTAGTAGCCGGGAGGCATCTTCTGGACAGTCTTTCAACAAAGCAGTAGCTCTTGAGAAAAAGGTCACCGAATGGGACTCTCTTCTTACCCAATAAACTGAATGAGGATGTTTCGCAATAAAATTTCCAAACGTCCGGAACTAGAGAATGTAGCTCTCTCCGAACATTTGCCATGGAAATAGAGATAGAGTAGCGGATGTTTTGCGGCATTGTCTCAGTTGGAAAGTGGTTGTAGGTGTTCCGTTGCAGCTCAAACAAGACACCAGGTTCGTTGAGAGGGTGCAACTTCTTCCAGTCAAACGCTTGTGGCGTTGAAAAATTTCCCTTCGGCCAGATAATTACCCACGAGTGAAAAATCGAAATAATTTAACGCAGTAAACTAAATTTTATTCTTGTGTTGTAACCTACTGCTATAAGTGTGCGAAGTTCAGATGAGGCGGAGGCGAGGTGAACGGTCTAACGGGCGTCTTCCCTGTCCGTCGTCTTTCGATGCCGGTTTCTCTGTGTGTCTATTCCAGGGACTGATCATTCTTTTTACAGTTAGCATGGTTCTTTGTCATGCCGTCTTCGTCTAAAAAAAAAGCAATTTAATTTCATTCAGCGACTACTCTTTGTTTGGGCGACTCGTTTGTTTGTCTTTTGTTTTTGTTTTACGGCATATCAACCTCAATGGGTTATTTAATGTCGACAAAATTTTTATTGTTGGTAATATTTTTTTCAAAAATCTTAGCTGGTAATAATTTTTTGACGAAAACGTATTGCTGGTAATAAAACATATTTTTACACGTTTTGACCCCAATTAGGGCTGTTAACTATTTGCCCATAGCTGGGACCCTAACAGGTGTTACCACCCCGGATCAAGGTGGACCTGGGAACACCAGCAATTAAGAGGTGGTTCCACGCTTCTCAAAACCTCTTGATTAGAGGCCTTGCTGTTAGACGTAGTTTATCGTCATACCCAGGACGCGGATGTAGTTTATCGTCTTACAGAGGACGCGGATGCAGTTTATCGTCATACCCAGGATGGGCTGCTTGTTGAAAACCTCTTCTTGATACTGATAGCCATCGATCAAAAATAAATATCCCGAACCCATTTTTGCGACAGGTCCAGCTGTTTTCAATTTAACAAAACCTCAACTGACTGATATTGCTACACAGGTTGGAAACTAATTCATCGGTAAATAAGTGTATTGTAACTCAGTTGAGGCTGGATAGGGATACATTTGCAATTCCAGGTCAGATACAATAGATCATGGAAGATGGAGTAAAAAAAAATATAAACATTATAAGAGGTCTACCATTTTTCCTGTCTTTAGCAATAGCTCATATATAAGAGAACCACTTGATATATGGGATCAACTTCAATAACATAGCCCTCAACTATTTCCTTTCTAGTCCTCAAAATTATATCTCATTCCATCTTTATAATGCTGGTTCTGTCATCCATTTACTCAAAGTCGTCAAGTAGATTAATGGTTGCTTTACCATAAATCTGTTGCCTCCATTCTGCGCCGTGAGTATTAAGTTCTCTAAGCCTTCTTTACTCATTACCTGTGCCAAACACGTCACCTCTATGACTATTCGCATTCCTTTTGTCATACTCTGTCTTTACAAGATAGTCGATCATTGATCCTCGCATCGAGAAACGAGGATTAGCTATAATGATACCCTCTCTCCAATCAACAAGTCAGGGCTTACGGC
>OZ010602.1:53185086-53187586 GCA_963932145.1 Acanthosepion lycidas | reverse complement strand
GTGTGAAAAAAGTCGGTTGGACATGCAAAAATAGATTGATAGACTACCTACCTCGCAAACTATTTTTGCATTTCCAGCCGATTAATCCTCATTGGGTACCCTCATCATTAAGTCTTCCATACTTGTAGTCTTGTATCAATGCAATGAAAAGAATATTCAACATGGAAGACTATATCGCGAGAGGGCCCTTTTGATTTTTGCTTAGAAACTGATTTTTTATAGATATTAGGTTGGTGCAAAAATAATGTCGAAAAAATGTGAGAAAACGACATTATTTTTGCACCAACCTAATATATTGCTGGCGAGATAGTGAAACATAAAGTTACGACTATTGTGGTTTAGATCTATGTAGGGTACTCTGCACATGTGGCCTTGTGTCTGACTATGATCATTTTAGTAAACATCTAAAAGGTTAATACCATTCGAGGTGGGCAAAGAATTCCAAGAGAGAAATAATCTAAACGTTGAGAGGAACGAACAAAAAGAATGTCGGGGGAAAAAAGATAGTCGAGACGGAAGTGGGGGTAGAAAGGATATTGACGTCAAAGAACTCCCGCACAATTGGTGTTGCGTACCTTCTAAATATAATCGAAATGAAAGATGATGGCGGCAAGGAGAATAGAGTTGATTGTGCGCGCCTCAACATGCGTTTGCCTTAACATGTGTGCCTAGCGAGGTGAGATGAACAACAAAATAGGCATTCAGTCCGTAATCTTCCCGCATCTTCATACGCGGGAATGTATATAAAAATAGGTTCGAGATACACGCGGTTTTTCAAAATAAAGAAAACAAAGTCTTAGTGAAATTAGGGGAAGAATGTGAAAGATAGAAATCAGGCGAATATATATATATATATATATATATATATATATATATATATATATATATATATATATATATGGGGGGGTTGTAGATGGTGAATGTGTATACAGATGTATAGGGAACGGACAAAAGTTTTTATTGGGAACAGATAAAACGTTTGGAATTGAAACGGAGAAAAGTTTACATTAGGAAAGAAAAAAGTTTGGATTGGAAACGTTAAAAAAGTTTTTATTGGGAATGGATAAAAAGTTTCCATTGAAAACGGGCAAAGGTTTTTATTGGGAATGGATAAAAATTTGCATTGGAAAAGGACAAAGTTTGTTTTTATTGGGAATGGATAAAAATTTGCATTGGAAAAGGACAAAGTTTGTTTTTATTGGGAATGGATAAAAATTTGCATTGGAAAAGGACAAAGTTTGTTTTTATTGGGAATGGATAAAAATTTGCATTGGAAAAGGACAAAGTTTGTTTTTATTGGGAATGGATAAAAATTTGCATTGGAAAAGGACAAAGTTTGTTTTTATTGGGAATGGATAAAAATTTACATTGGAAAAGGACAAAGTTTGTTTTCATTGGGAATGGATAAAAATTTGCATTGGAAAAGGACAAAGTTTGTTTTTATTGGGAATGGATAAAAATTTGGATTGGAAAAGGACAAAGTTTGTTTTTATAGGCAATGGATAAAAATTTGCATTGGAAAAGGACAAAGTTTGTTTTCATTGGGAATTGATAAAATGTTTGCATTGGAAACGGGCAAAGATTTTTTTGGGGGGAATAGATAAAAAGTTTGCATTGGAAAAGGGCAAAATTTTTTTTTATTGGGAACTGATAAATATTTGGATTGGAAACGGGCAAATTATTACATTGACAATTTGTAGATTTTGGTTTGAAATTCGGCAAAAGTTTGGATTGCGAACGAACCAATTCTTTAGGTTTTATGTTAGAGAAGAGGGTAACAGAAAATTTTGAAAGCGCTCAGCACACACACAGACACACACAGACACACTCACACACACACGTACATATATATATATATATATATATATATATATATATATATAGATAGATAGATAGATAGATAGATAGATAGATATACTTAAAGATAATATTTAGTTAAAGGAAGGAAAGAAAACTGGAGGATTTCTAGGAGACAATGCTTTTACGACAAGCATTCTTTGTTAGTAAAGTGCTCAATATTATGAAATACTGAGCTAATAACAAGTAAATAGGAAAAGGGTCCCAATTTTATTATTTCTGCCTGAATACACCTTTTTTATACGGGTATATCAAAAATAATTTTACAAAATTTGGGGAGGGTTCCTCATGTAAATGTCATCTTTGATAATGGCATATGGAAGCCGAAAGCTTAGACAGGATTAAAAAATATGTATCAATATTGTGATTTTCTTTCTTCGTTTAATGATAATGTTATTAAGATTATCAGAATATATGAAAAGAATTTACATAAAATAAATAGACAACACTTTATATTATTTAATGAAACATGCATCACTGAAAAAATGCTACCTATATATATTAGGTTGGTGCAAAAATAATTTCGTTTTCTCACATAGTAACATATGTTAGAAAACGAAATTATTTTTGCACCAACCTAATATATATATATGTGTGTGTGTGTGTGTGTGTGTGTGTGTGTGTGTATGTAAATGGGAACTGA
>OZ010602.1:53122586-53175086 GCA_963932145.1 Acanthosepion lycidas | reverse complement strand
AGAGCCGTGTTCGAATTCCAGTCGAGTTCATTGCTTGTCCATACGCACAAATAACTTTGGGAAAAGTATGAATCATTTCCTTCTCTCCTCGGCAATCGGCTGAATCGTGGAATAGACTGAGTTCTATGTCCTTGGTGGTCAACCATTCTACAAATGGAGACTCGTCAAAAAAAAAAAAAGAAAAAAAAAAGAAAACTTCCCGCAGCCTTGGCCACTCGTGTGTATGCATGCCACCCCCGCAAAACAACAACAAAACAAAAAACAAAAAACGCACAGTTACTGAAATCCTTCAGTCGTGTGATTTTCGCATTCTTTCGGAGAAATAATTTCGCCTCATGATAAGATAGAGGATGAGTTGGTGAAGAAGGAAAAGGGGGAGGAGGAGAAAAGACAAGATAGAGATAGTGTAAGAGAAAAAAAGGAGGAACGTGAAATAAAATAGAGGAGGATTTGGCGAGGAAAAGAGAGGAGGAGAGTTAAGATATGTAAGGAAAAAAAAGGGGAAATGTATAAAATATAGAGGGTGTGTTTGAGAAGAAAGAAGGGGCGGAGAAGGAGGAGAAGCAAAGACAAGAGAGAGTTGGGGTAAGAGAAAGAAGCAGGAATGTGTAATAAATAGAGGAGGATTTGGTGAGGAAAAGAGAGGAGAAGAGTTAACATATGTAAGGAAAAAGAGAAATATATGATGAAATAGGGGCGGTGTTTTTGAAGAAAGAATAGGAGGAGGAGGTGGAGGAGGAGAAAAGATAAGATAGAGATGGAGTAAGAGAAAAAGGAGGAACGTGAAATAAAACAGAGGAGGATTTGAAGAAGAAAAGGGAGGAGGAGAGTTAACATATATAAGGAAAAAAAGAGAAATGTATAAAAAAAAAATAGAGGGTGTGTTTGGGAATAAATAAAAAGCGGAGGAGGAGGAGAAGCAAAGACAAGATAGAGTTGGAGTAAGAGAAAAAGGAGGAATATGTAATAAATAGAGGAGGATTTAGCGAGGAAAAGAGAGGAGGAGATTTATGGTATGTAAGGAGAAAAAGGAGAAATGTATAAAATATAGAGGGTGTGTTTGAGAAGAAAGAAGGGGCGGAGAATGAGGAGAAGCAAAGATAGAGTTGGAGTAAGAGAGAAAAGAAGGAATGTATAATAAAAAAAAAAGAGGGAAATTTGGTGAGGAAAAGCGAGGCGGAGGAATGTGTAATAAAATAGAAGATTTGGCGAGGAAAAGAGAAGGGGAGAGTTAAGATATATGAGAAAAAAAGAGAGAACTGTATCATAAAATAGAGGGTGTGTTGGTGACGAAGCAGGAAAAGGAAAGCTAAGGGGAAAAAGAGAGAGAAAAGAGAAAGTTGTGATAAAACAGGACGAGATGATAAAGACAAGAGAGGGGGAGTAGCAAGATGCAGGCCGGTGAAAAAGGTAAGGTATGATAAAATAGAGGATGAGTTGGTGACTAAATAAGTGTAGTAGAGATCTGGTATAGGAGAAAAAAGACGAGCGTGTGGTAAAAATTTATAATCAATTGAGGAAGAAATAAGAGAAGGAAAGATCGAATTTAAAAGAGGAGGAAGAGGAAGTTATGATAAATCCGAGTGTGAGTTGTAGAAATAGGAGCACATCTAAGACATAGAAGGAGGAAAAAGAGAAAGATTTGAAAAAACAAGAGAGGATTTAACAAAACAAAAAAAAAAGGAAAAACAGTGAAAAACCATAGAGACAAATAATAATTTTAAAAAATACAAAAGTTGGAAGCAGAGTTAGGACGAAAGTAAATAACATACACATTGGAGGAAGAAGTCCAGCAGAATCCACCCGAAAATAGAACGACGAAAATAGGAAATATTCAATACAGCAGCAGGTTTTTGATAAAACTAAAATAAAATAAAATACGTTTTTCTTTTTCAGATAAAGTTTTAAAATTAACTTACCCATTTTATACGAAGCCCAACCACAAGTGTTTTCCTTTCCGGTAAGAAGATGCAGTCGATATTTATTTGCTTTTGTTTTTTGACTAACAAAACTTTGCTTAGTCTGGCACGAAGCCACACTAGTGGAACATCCACCAAAAATTATATGTATAGCTGGCCACTCGTATTCGAGTAGACCCGTCTAGTAGGGCGGCTAGCCAATCCCTATTCCAGACGCTTGCTCAGGCGAATTTTGTGTTTATTCAACACCCGTAGAGCCCACCTGTGGTTTATAATACAACTATACTGAGCAGACCTTAGTTACAGTTTTTGAGAGAGAGAGAGAGAGAGATAGAGAGATAGAGAGAGAGAGAGTGTGAGTGTGTGTGTGTGTGTGTGTTTGTAGATTCTCCTTTGTATTTTATCCAGGATCTCTAAATATAGAACAGAAGCAAGATGTGGCAGTAATATTAAAAAAAAACAACTTATTTCTAGCAATTATTATTTCAACTATACTGCTATAGTAACTATAACAGAACATTTTTCTATAATTACTTCATGAACATTAGTTAAAATGTACAATTATATTACCATGCGTGCAGAATTAAATGTTACAAGTTCTAGACTGAACATAAAGATAAAAGGTCATTTCTTGCATCAAACATCAATTTCCCTAAGTCATGATATATTATGTTGGTGCAAAAATAATGCCGTAATAATGTCGTTTTTTGACGTGAAAAAATACGTCAAAAAACGACATTATTACGTCATTACTTTTGCACCAACCTAATAAATCCATATTATATGACGAAACTACACCTACAAGATAAGGGATTCAAATATGTGTTGATTGGTTGAAATTGAATTGATTGTTTTTGTTTAGTGGCATATCAACCTCTATGCGTTATTTAATACCGAAATCTAAATATTTTGTACGCAATTTTATCTGAATTTTGGAGATAGTAATTGTTTAGTAAAGCAGGTCTTAATAATAAGGTCTTAATAATCTCATCCTTTCCCAAGGACATTTACGCGTAAGTAAATATAACGAACCGAATACCACTCACTACCCGAAAATCCAAGCTTACCTCACCTGGCATTCAAAGCAGGAATTGTAAAGAACGAAGAGTTACTTATAAAATTAGAAAAGCAGGAAAGTGTGGAGAGCCACTATCAAAGAAAAGGAAGGCAAAGGAACCGGGAATTATAAAATTTCCATTATATTTCAGTTTAAGCATATCTTAAATTTATTAAAAACGTTGTTGCATGATGCCATTTTTTTTTAAGTGTATTACATCCTTGAGTACTTCGATGTGACGTAATGGTTAGCAAGCTTGTCATTTACAGCTAAATAGTGAGTTCGATCCTCACTAGGTGCCCCATACTTTCGGCTTTGTGACAGATATAAGTTTCGCTTAGTAAATCACTATATGTATTACACATTATACTTCCTTGCCTACTATGCGTGATACACATATCTCTTTTCGATTCCTCATTGCCTTGGCAGAGGAATTCCCGCAGTAGGCTGCCGTTACTTTGCGCCGTAGACTGTTTTCCAACTAAGCCTATAGAATCCATAGCTAGATGGTGAATAGATTGATACGCATCTTTGCCGAGAGTATTCACGCGTAAGTGAATGCAACGAACTCATCTCTCCGATTTCTCATTCCGTTATCCATCACTACCCACTGCGCATCTAAGGTTACAACCTCTAGTATTGTCAATCTTTCACCCATCTAGATACTGACCAGGTTCGGCGTTGCTTAACTTCGGTGATCAGAGGAAAAATAAAATATTAATAATAATGTATGTATAGCTGGCCACTCGTATTTGAGGATACTCGGCTACTATGGCGGCTACCAAATCCCTATTCCAGACGCTTGCTCAGGCACATTTTGTGTTTATTCAACACCCACAGAGCCCATCTGTGGTTTATACTGAAACTATGCTGAGCAAAACTTAGGTACAGTTTCTGAGAAAGAGCCTAGCATGATCAACAAAAGATTGCACTCATCTAGGTACTGATCAAACTCGAAGTTGCTTAACTTCGGTGATTGTACAAGAACCAAGATGATGTGACTATTTTGAATTATTTTAGCATCACTGTTGCTTGTATTTTTAAAATCATTTCACCTCAAGTAAGGCAATATATTCACTAAGACGCAAGGGGTTACTGAATGCGATAATATGAGAAAAAAATAGAAAAAAAAAACTATTAAGAGGAGAGAGCAATAAAAGAACACGAATTTAAAAGAGGATAGATAACGATTTGCATTGCATTTAAATATTTGAAGATTGAACTTGACTGAAAAGCATGAAGCCGGAAGAGATTTCTACAAGCGAAAAGTGCTAGAGATAAAACTGTTAGCATAGAACTTATGGTTAATTTTAGCCATTTAAACTGTAAAATGATGATCGCTTGCCTCCGATCTAATACTGCACTTATATTCATAAAGTCTAGGTACCATAGAAGAAAGTTCAACAGAATAATTGCAATGAGATTATTTGTAGAAAACGGATAGGAAAACTACATTATGGCAGAGAAAATGTTACTGAAGTTGAGATGCCAGGTCGGGACTAGTAACATTGCATATTATTCTTTGGAGCAAACGAATGAGGAGGTAGAAAACTGAGCTGTAACAATGTTCATTAAAAAATCTCTAAATATATAGCAGGAGCACCGGACCATATTATACTAGTCATAATTTGGCAAGGAAAGGAGATATAGTGTGTGATCCTGGATGTAAAATTTCTTTCTATTTTAATCAAAATCACATTTTTAATGTAAAACTATTTTTCATACCTGTTTTGATGAAAAAATAACACATTAAGTGTATTGATTAATAAAAAAAAATGCATTCGTAAAATCATTCATTTAACATTTGTGTATATTTTCTTTTAAATTAGGGCTTCTTTATGTACCAAACTATAAACTAACTTAATCTGGCCCTGATTAATTATAGATTTGAAAACGTTTTGTATAAGAGAAAAAAAATGTCTGCAAAGAAGTTAGAGTTACATCTAGTCATTTCAACTATAAAATGATGATCCCTTGCCTACTGCACTTACATTCATAAAGTCTAGGTATCATTGAGCGATATTTATTTGCATAATAATACAAAATGTGGTACAAGGCCAAAAATGGGAGACTGGGGAAAAGGACGGCCTTCATCTGTCTTAACTTTATACTTAGCTAGCCACAAACACAGACCCAAACGTACCACAATATTGCTAACACCAAAACAATGCATTCTTGCTTATCTTTCATACTACATCCACCATAATACCTCAGTGTCTCTATGAAAGTCTTAACTAGTTGCCATATGTACAATTCATTGTCTTGGGGTGGAGAATAAAACAAAAATTAAAAAAGGTAGCCCCAATGAGTATTAACAATATAAAAACAAAACAATTTAAAAAACAATAATAATAGCAAAGAGCTCATTCGAACAATTACCATGAAAGTATTCAGAGAAAAGACACAGTGAAACAGCTTTACGACTGTGGGTAAGTGACTGAAGCCGAGCCGCTAGATCAGGACCAATAATATTGCTGATTCTTCTATGGATTTTATCAATAAGCTCAAGGTAAATAGCAGGGGCAACCGGGCCATATATGGCAGCAATATTCTAAGCATGGACGAATGGTAGACTTATAGATATGTCAAATAGATTCTGGAGAGAAAACTTGTCACGCAAGACACAATGAACCAAGTTACTTAGCAGTCCTAATGAAATTCTAGATTCTATGCATAGAAAGTCACCATTCTTTTAACATAATGTAAACAATTTCCCTCAAAAATATCGTTAAGACATAGACGCTGATGGTTTATAAACTCATATGAATCCCAAGATGCATTTCTTGAAAACAAAAACCCAACTGTAAAACCTCCCGACAATATAAGGCTATTACGTCTATTACTAATAGTGGGCATGAAAATGCAATATGATATTAAATAAATCGTAAAAGTTAAAAGGCAGCTAAATGAGAAAATTTAAATTTTTATCTGCTGATGAGCAACCGGATCTAATTGGGTAAATGCTGTTTATATCAAACAGGTATGTGATGAATATTCAACTATTCTGTGGAGTAGAATAACAATTTAAATACCTCAACTCCAATGAGGAATATTCATAGGAACAATTACCATGAAAGTATTTATAGAAAAGGCAGAGGGAACCTACATTTTCGGTGGTCGGAAAGTGAATGAAGCGGCGATGTCAGGTCAGGTAGGGTATTAAAAAATGTATATCAATGTCGTTTTCTCACAGGATATTTCTAGCGCTGAAGCTGTTTTTTTGTTTTTTTTTCATTTTTGCATATATGACAGACTGTGAGCAGAAACACCCGTCGGCACTTCGAGACAATTTTTAGCCAAAAATGCATTACTTACAAAGTGAAATGAACGATCCGTATTACGATGTTACTTCAAAGCAAATCACTCTGATTTATCAGCTTTAGCTACTAAACGGCCTTTGTCTGTGTCGACCATTAAGGAATAGACATTTATTATTTACAAAGTAAAAAAAAAAAAAAAAAAAAAAAAAACAGAAAATCGGCGCTATTACACTTTCGCACCTCACTTAAAAAGTAAAACACAACCAGATAATTTACATATTTCGCACTACTGTCCTCATCTTTGTCGACATATTTATCTCAGCGTTTCGGCCGTTGTACGGTCCGGCCTTCTTCAGGTGGTTGAAATGTCGAACTGAACCCTTTTCGTTTACTGGGGTAGACTGTTCGAGTTCCACAAAAGTTGCAATATGAGCTCTGGTAAAAACATGTGATAACAGCAAAAATTGCAATATGAGCAATGGTAAAAATGTTTGCTGAGGCATTAGGTTTATAATATCCAGAAATTCATGGCACAGTGGATAAAGGCGTTGGTTAGATCCAGTGACTGGACCCAAAGAGTGTGAGTTCTATCTCCGGTTAAGGCAGTGGAGAACTTTCAGAGGGAAATTAACAGGAGATAGCTGATAACTGACATCCATCAAACATGGCACGTGGAACTAGAACAGTCTACCCTAGTGAGCGAAATAAAGGGTTCAGTTCGACATTCTAACCACCTGAAGAAGGTCGGATCGTACAACGGCCGAAACTTTGTGATAAATATGGCGACAAAGATGAGGACAATAGTCCGAATAATATAAATAATGTACATAATACCTCATCTCAGAAATATAGGCAGATACAACCAGATAAATTTATAAAATGAAAAAAAAAACTTATTTATCAAACAGTTTTTTTTTAAAGTTTAACTTCAAAAACTTTCTTCATAAAAATAATTTAAAATAACAACAATTGGACTGTTGCAATTATTAATAATTAAATTTAATTTACAATCATTAGCAATGGTTTTAAAAAGGCTTCTGTAAATGTGTTTCTGCTGTCAAAATTTTATGAAAAGAAAGTTAGAAAGATAAAGAAATGAAATGAAATTAAAATCCACAAATTATGAAACAAATATTAAGTAAAAAAGGAAATCTATTCGTCTTTCTATTTGTTTTTTTATTTAAACAAAAAAAAAAATGAAGACGTGTCGTTGACACTGTCATGGCGGGTGCGTAAGTATAATAGCAGCTAAAAATCTTTATATGTAGATTCTTTATCCGAAATTTATTCGTCAATAAAAACGTATCAAGACCCTTAAAACCGTGATCTGGCCGGTTCAGTTTTGTAAAACATAATCATTTAAACATAATTGCTTCTTCCGTTTTAATTTTTATTTTATTTTTTGGAATTAAAAAAAAAATCTGTTTATTTTAGATTCTGTCTATCCTATTCTCTTTCCATTATATTTTACTTTCCTTTTATTGATGCTCTTTCTATATTAAATTCTAATTTATAAAATTTATGGGCTTTTCCTGGGCTTTTATTTTGACTTGTCCAACAATGAGAATCACTTTCACGGAAATAAATTTTTTTCATTGCTTTTCAAAAGGAGCAGATCTGTCAGAATTTGTGGTTTTAAATTGCGTCGGTTTCATTGATTCTAAAAGAAAGGAATATATATATATATATATATATATATATATATATATATATATATATATATATATATATATATATATATATATATATTTAATGAAAAACAGACCACTTTAAAGTACCATTACAATAATTTATTTCACCAAAATCCTTTTAAAGGACTCTGGATCATCAGGTAACACTTCCAACATCGAAATGAAATTTAAAGTGGTCTGTTTTTCATTAAATATTAGCTCTGTATTCACATTGAGCTCTCAGGATTTCATCCTCCTTGGAATTACCCATACGGTTTACCAAGTTCTTCGTACTTAACTATATATATATATATATATATATATATATATATATATATATATATATATATATGAGAGAGAGAGAGAGAGAGAGAGAGGGAATAATTAAACAGAAAGATGGTACTCTGTTAGACAGGAAGGAAGGAAAACGATATTGTTCGTTCCCTGTTACTAATTCAGTTTTTCCGATATCAACTTGCTACTTGTAATTTTACCTGCCGCGACAGTTATCTGAGACCGACCTGAGCCGGCTCCGTCAAACGAAGGACGTCCAATTTCACAGTAGGAATTCCCCAAGTCGCATGTTGACAGACTTCAGAATAGTGCAATCCTAGCAGTTCCAAGCTGGTTTGAATTAAGATTTTTCCTTCTTCTAGACTGGTTGCCAACCAATCTGTCCCAGCTATTTATCCATGGAGGGGATATGTGCATTCATACCTACCGCAAAGTATGAACTCACGTACGCGAATGCGATCGTCTTGAATTCGAACTCGACTCTCTGATTCTTCAACTCGAGCCGTTATCCATTACTCTACCGTGCCTTACTATCAACTCCACATCATAAACTGTATCAAAAAAAGGAAGATTCCCTTTTTATCAAGATTCGCTTTATTATACAATAGGGGTAGACGTGGTAGATTCGATTCTAGGAGGTAGCGGGAGGAAATAGAGGAACGTACGCTGACTCCTTAGCTTTGCATTTTTCCATGTGCGGTGTAGCCTCTCTAAGGAACCAGGGCACGGTAGGTGTGTTGATAATTCAAAATTCTCGCAGGACGACTGTTTTCTTGGCGCAGTTCTAGACATATATCTTTAAACAAAGACAATTCATCACTGTCAAAATTCCACGCTGACGAGGCCTCCTGAACCGTCATTTGCCATTCTGACCCAGCATTCTGTAACAGCGTATACAATAAGAGAAAGCGAGGGAAGGAGTGCATGCGAGAGAGAGAGAATGTGAATATAAACGAGAAAGTAAAAAAATAGATGTATAGAGAAAGAGAGAGAGATAAAGTGAAAGAGAGAGAGAGAGAGAATGTGTATATAAGCGAGAAAGTGAAAGATAGATGTCTAGAGAAAGAGAGAGAGAGAGAGAGATAAAGAGAAAGAGAGAGAGATAAAGAGAAAGAGAGAGAGAATGTGCATATAAACGAGAAAGTGAAAGATAAATATATAGAGAAAGAGAGAGATAAGAGAAAGAGAGAGAGAGATGGAGAGAGAGAGAATGTGCATATAAACGAGAAAGTTAGAGATAGATATATAGAGAAAGAGAGAGAGATAAAGAGAAAGAGAGAGGGGGGAAGGACAGAAGTTAGGATTTGCTGTCTGCCGAGAAAATTAATATATCAGTAGAGGTAATTTTCTATAAAATTTTCTTCCAGAGAAAATGGCAGAACAAAAGATGGCACATTTTGTCAAAGAAACAAATACATCCAATCAAACCGAAACTAAAAAAAAAAATAAATTAAAAAATAGAATTTGGTAAAATGTCACTGTGCCATAATATGACGCTCGATGTGACCCTCACCTCCCGTATCCATGGCTTCGAGACCCGCGCCCACAGGACCATGTAGACGGTGCTACTGGTCGAATCATGTGCTCAATGAGAAGCTTAGCCGGAGTACCGTCCAGCTGAACCATTGCTCAGCGTCGTGTTCGCTGGCTTGGTCATCCTACCAGAGTCATATACCAGTTCGACCCGCTAGAAACACATCGTCTTCCAGGACTCCCAGCAGATTAGTCATGCGCTGGAGGATGTTCCGACGGACTACCAAGACCATAAGAGCAGGAGGGAGAAGGTGGTTCTAGTGGACTCAAGGACTTCAGAGTACTAGCAGCATGACTGTTAGTATCTCTATATATAAAAGGCAGGATGTGTGTGTGTAACGAATACCAGGCCGTAATTTTCGACGGATTTGCAGCAAAATTTACATGCACATGCTCCAAGTTAGTGGGAAGGCCAATACCGACTTTGCCTTTTCCAATTCCGATCGATAGTGGAAATAATCGATTTTTTCATGCTTCTACGGCAGTTTTCATGTAGTTTGCGGCCATTTTCTACTGGCCAGAGTGAGAGCCTATAGCTGGCTGCCACGAATAGGCAGGAAGATTCTATTGGCCAGCGTGAGAGCCAACAGCTAATGGACACGAATGTTAACTAGCATGCTAGCATGCAAAAAAAAATCGATAGCTGCATTCGTCACAAGTGGGAAAAATTTAAATCTGCATGGCACTTTACTCCAATCGGCTCATTCGCTTGCTTAAACTCAACGTTGATTCTGATTCCGCAGAACTGGGTTGGGTGTGAAAAAGTAATTCTTGTTAACATTCTTTTTTTCATTCGGTTTTTCCAGTCACGGGTCCTTTTTTAAAGCTGATTGTTTTGTGTTCACTTTGTTTAGTTCTTTTTTCGTAACAGATTTAATGTTTAGTATAGAGCTTAGAAAAAATTCGCAGTGTGATATAGGCAAGAAGTAAGGCATGTAGCAACATCAGCACGGCAAAGGGCACTCCTTTAAAGGCAAGGAAGGGCAAAAATATTTAATGTCAAGTGATAGTGATTGCTGTATGAGTCGTAGGATTTTTGAATCAAGCACGGGCAACGCCGGGCCATGCTGCTAGTAAATAATAAAATATATCTGTTAAGAGTAATCATTAGTATTTCTTTTTGAGAGAGAAAATCGGATGTATAGAAATTGAAGGAAGAGATAGCTAGCTAGCTAGATAGATAGATAGATAGAGAGAGAGAGAGGGAGAGAGCGAGAGAGAGAGAGACGGAGTGATGAGAGAGAGGGATGTGAGATAAATAGCTATCAGTTAATTAAAGTTTTGAGTCATAAATAATTTTCTTATAGTTAAACAACTTTATTTTTCACAAAATATAGAACAACTTTTAAAAAATCATTTCATTGCAATCAAGGCAATAAAGCCACTATGACACAAAACGGTTACTTAGTGACAAAGGATATGAGAAAAAGAAAGATATTATTAAGGGGAGAGAGGACAATAAAAGAACAAGTATTAAGAAGGAAGAAGATAACGATGGATATGGCATTTAAATTTTTGAATAACAAAATTAGCTGGAAAGCAAGATGTAAGGAAGGAGTTTCACAAGCGAGAAGTGAGAGAAAAGTAAACACTTAGCAAAGACCTTGCGGTTACATCTAGACATCTCAACTGTAAAATGATGAGACCTAGCTGCCAACCTAGTATTGCGCTTAAATTCATAAAGTCTAGGTACCATAGAGGAAAATTCACCTGAACAATTAATATGAAGGTATTTATACAAAAGTCACAGAGAAGCTACAAAATTTCCGTAGTGCAATTGGAAAAATTGTTCGTAAATTCAAACAAACTCGGTCGGTGGCAGATGTGAAAACATCATTGCGTGATCTTTTACGCCGTTGAGCTGAAAACATTGCTGCGGTGCACGAGAATGTGACCGAAAATCTAGACACCTGTTTTCGTCATTGCGTGCAGGAATTGAACTTCTCCACAAAAACGTTACATTGTTTCCAATTGCACTCTCGGGTGGTCGATTATGTTGCAAAGTGCGCGAAGTGAATTTCTGTTTGAACGTCCATTTTCGTAATAGGCTTCGATAACTTTAACACGTTGTTTGATTGTTTATATTTCCATGATTGAAATTGCCAAAGACTTAAGTTGTTAATTCGGAAAGAAAAGGAAAATAATCATTAGACGCTTAAACTTAATTCACATTTAAAATCGGTCCAAGTTATTGGAACACCCTTCATGTGTAGGGTCTGTCCAGTATTCAGTTTTCAGTCTAACTAGAGCCCAAAGGCGTCCCGTAACCTTGTGGGTGACAAATTATTTTCCCTCGTGCAATCCCTTTCTCACAGACGAAAAGTCGCAAGCAACCTCGTTGTTCTGTCGCTATTTTCATGAAAAGTGTTCAAACGGAATACATTTAATAATTTCACCAGTTCTATCCAACACGGCTAAGGTCTATCATGTTATGAACATTGTAGCGAATTACTCTTTATTCCTCTCTTTTGCCAGTAATGAAAGAAATCTTATTAAAGAAAAATGCCGGAGAGCGGTACTTTTTTAAATAACATTTCTAGTTTATTCAGGCAAGTAAACCAAAATAAATAAACTGTTTAAAAAACGGTGTTTCTACTCAAATACGGATATCCACGAAAAATAGCGGTTTAAGTGATAAAGATAGTTTCTTCAGATAGTTATATTTTGATTATATATATATATATATATATATGTATATATTTGTGTGTGTCTGTAAAAAGTGTGTATTAAAAGTGTGTGTGTATTAACGAAAATACAATAGGAAAACTGTAGTTTTAGCTGAAGCGTTTCGTTCAATGTCGACTTTTTCAAGCCAAAAAACGAAATGCATTTATTGAAATAAAATATCTATAAACAACAAAGAAAATGTTGTTAGCAACTAGTAGAATTTAGAAACGCTATTGTATATTCATATGGTCAGTAGCGTTTCTAAACTCTTCTCGTTGCTGTTTTTGTTTGCTGTTTGTAGATATTTTGTTTTAAAAAATGTATAGCTGATATTGCAATCAATTTTTACACTTTCGGGGTTAACTAGATAGATAATAAACACGCTAAGATAGATAATGAACAGGTCAACATCTCTCTCTTTCTCTCTCTCTCTCTATATATATATATATTGAAAGAGTGTAAACGGTGGCTAAGGTTAGAGTAGCTGATGAACACAGGTTCGATTCCTACCATAGGGCACACATTTATCTTAAATAAGATTTGACTTTAATAAGATTTACCGAACATTTGGTCCGTTTAATAGATAAACGGAGAGTCTACTTATAAACGAGTATCCTCCAAAAGTAACGTTTAAAGAGATGCAAATCTGTCGGATTAATAAAAATAAATTCTAAAAATTCTCTTTGTTTACTTTGTGATAAGAAACTCTGTGCAAACATGAAAAAACTTTGAGATAACTATGGCAAGATAAATTTTGCATGAAAACAGACACACACACACACACACACACACACACACACACATATATATATATATATATATATATATATATATATATATATATATATATATATATATATATATATATGTATATATGATCGCACACTCACATGCACATATATGTGTATATTTCAGTATACCGTCTGTCACTGATTATTCGGGAAAATCTTGAGATTAAATACTTTAAAATAGTGTAGGCCTGTATGGTGTATAACTAAACAATTTTAGGTTGCTATCGTCAGACCCTTTCTTCTTGGAAAGAATATCCGCAGACTATATGGATATTGTAATAAGCAAAATTAATGTCTATCGCAGTAAATGTGGGCATGCCTAAGTAAATTTCTTCTTCTTCTTCTTCTTCTTCTTCTTCTTCTTCTTCATTCCATCTTCCATTTCTTCTTCATCATCTCATCTGCTTTTTCATATTTCTTCCCTATTCACTCATCTTCCGTCTCTTCTTTTCCTTTTATTCTTCTTAAATTAATCTTCTTTTTCTTTTCCATCATCTCATCCCCTTTTTCGTATTTCCTCCCTGTTCATTCTATATTCTTCCTTTTCTTCTTTTTATTTGTTGTTGTTGTTCTTCTTCTTCTTTTTCTTCGATAATCAAACGAAAACGTTAAGACATCCGTCGATACAGAAATATGAACCTTCTCTCTTTATATTATAAAGCTGAATTGTCTATAGATTTTCTTTCTTTTTCCTATCTTCATTTTCTCTCTTCTTTCTTTTTTCCTTTCCTTCTTCCTTTCTTTCTATTTTTCTTTCCTTATCTCTTTCTTTTTTTTTCGTTTCGTTTCTTTCTTTTTTCCTTTCATTATCTCTCTTTCTTTTTTGCTTCGTTTCTTTCTTTCTTTTTCATTTCTTTCTTTCTTTCTTTCTTTCTTTCTTTCTTTCTTTCTTTTCTATTTTGCTTAACTTCATGATAATCTTCACCCCATGTCATATATTTTCTTCTTTATCGATGCTAATGTTGAGTGCGAATGTCATTACTAATTAGGGACTTTGTCTGTTTCCTTGTTTCGTGTGTAACATATCGATCTTAAATTCCTCTCCAAGAGCTAACAATGTAGTATGTTTATTCTTAGAGAGATATACACGCCACTACGAAAATCTGCTGCTCTTGTGTTAGAAGCAATTGTGATCAAGAGCCAACCGTTTGCGGAAAAACCATTAGCATGCAGCCATTTTTATAATAAGCTTATTTAACATAAACTGCATAAAATTACTTAGCCTAAAAATGTCATTTAATTTAAATAGAGATGCCTGTTCTTCTCGACGTCATTAAAGCGTGCATGTTGAAATATTTTTCATTTGTTTTTAGCAAATGTTTACAAGCGTAATGAAGTTTAAACATCAGCAGTGGACTTAAAGGATCTAATCCTATACTACTTGTAGCTCAAGAGGTTGTCTCTGAAAAGCTAAACAACTATCTTCTTAATAATAGCCTCACAAAACCTGCTAATGTCACCAAGGAAGTTGGTTGGGCGGTATTGCGACGGGGGTAAATGTTCACCAGCATTCTTGAAGACAGGCCAAATAACTGAAAAGTTCCAAAGACTTGGGAAATATTTATCTTTAGAGAGCGGTTAAACAATTTTTTCAAGATAATTCAGGGATAAATTTATTCGGTACAACAACAGGGGTTTCACCCTTCGTAGAGTGTAGCCTACTGAAAATTCCCGTTTTCTTCGCTTACCAAACTTAAGGAGTTTCGAGTCAGGTCATTATTTAGATGGGGGACCACATGCGTACAGTAAGCAACTTCTTGCACCCCGATATATGATTGTGTTTTAAATAACCCACAAAGTGTTGATAAGTCGTTAAAAAATTAATCAGTTGTTGTATCATGGTCTTTTATGACTCGGGAAGTTTCATTTTCATTATTAATTTTGAGATAGATTTATTTTGATACTATATACAGAATGCGATGGGTAAATCTTCGCCAGTCTATATTTTTAATTTCGCGCATGCGTGTTGTTTGTTTTTGGATTTTGTCAACTGCACAATATAGTAGGGTCACCGTATGTTTGAAAAAGAGCACCATGATGCAATTCACTCCGCGAGAAATTTGGAAACGACATATTGTACTGCTTGGCATTCGCACCGGGAGCTCCGACACGAAAATTTCAGTATGTTTAGGTGCCAATCTGAGGACAGTACAGAAAATTTGAAAAGAGTTGGAAACGGCATTACGAAGGTACGTTAGCTAAAAATTCTATGCTACCAATTTATTTTCTCATGCTTCTCGCTTGTGGAACTCCCTTCCGTCTCCATGCTTTCCGGCCAACTTTAATCTGCGGAAATTTAAATGCAATGTCAATCGCTATATATTTTTTCTCCTGATTACTTTTTTACCGTTTCCCGCTCATGTTTTTTCTCATTCTTCCACACTGTAATCTCTTGTACCGTAGTGGCTTTACTGACTCGCATGAAATGATACTGAATTAAAATTAGCTTAGATCTGGTTAAAGGTCGAATGTATAGGGAAACGAGTGAACAAATGCCGAATGTTTCCTGTATAGAAACTGATAATTCCACCATTAGCGTTACCGTGAACCCCAGATTTGTCGCGTTTGCACTAACTTTTGTTTTGGTTGTGATTGATCTAGCCGGTCTGTTTTGAGTTTGGTTTTTGTTTTATGTCTTATCAACCTCAGTGGGTTATATATGGGTTTGCTGGTATTAAAACCTTTTTTTACACGTTTTAATACCGGTTTGGACGGTTAACTATTTTCCTATAGCTGAGACCCTAAATGTTGACCATGTTCACCATAGTCCATGAATATAGAATATAGCGCAGTACGTAATCTGTTCAATAAAACAAAGTTAAAGATTAATACTTACGAGTCAGACACTCTATTGAATCTGACTATATCGCCAATACCAGTAGCAGCTGTTTCGTAATTCTTCAGTCTTCGATATCAAAGGCTGGCAGTGAATATTCGGGAAAAATCATGGCTGCCTTAATACACGTCGCATTGAATATTTTGAGCCTTCTGATTGGTTAACTCTTCTATTGGTGAACTATAAAATGAGTCAGCTCATTTTGGCAGGCTCACTAGTACACCAGGGTACCCAAAAATTCCAACACTAATAGTTGCTACCACCCCGAGTCAGGGTGAGCCTGGGTACCTCAGTAATTAAGAGGTGGTTCGACGCTCCTTAAAACCTGATCAGAGGCCTTTCTGCCAGATGTAGTTTATCGATTTACCCAGGACGCGGATGGAGTCTTCGTCATACCCAGGACAGTATCTAGCCGGACAATATTTGCTAACCATTACATCAAGTTGCAGTGCTTAATGTTAAGACAGTGATTGTTTTGTTATCATGAACTCTTTGTAATCTCTGACCATACAGGCAGTGGAGCAGAGAGGCCAAAACAAGAGATAGGATGAAGGGGATAAGGACAACAGTTGAACAGGATTCAAGAAGATAAACGATGACGATTGACGTTGCATTTACATTTTTGAAAATTGTAGTTATCAGTGAAGCAAGTAAACGGGCGGGAGTTTCACAGTCGGGAAGTGCTAGAAAAGAAACTGTTGGAGTAGAAGTGGTGGTTGCATTTAGCTATTTCAACAGTGAAATGGTAGGACCTAGATGCCAATCTAGTAGCACGTTTAAATTCATGTAGTTGGAAACCAGAGGAAAAGCTCGTCAGAATTCATTCACCATCGGTCTAAATTTATTAACTCTTTTTATTAAAACAGATTTCCAGGAAATGAAGTATCTCAAGTGTATTACATATTATAATCCTTTCTGATAACCTGCATTATGTTCATCCATATTGCGCAAAAGCTGAATTTTCTACGATTACCTACAAAGGTTAAACTGCTTTAAAATTGTGTTCATCATAGTAACAATTGTTATGGAACCTTACCCATAATAATAATAATGGACTATTCCATACTTAATAAATACTGCGCCTCAGGAGTAGGCAAGGAGTTCAAGTCGAGTCAAGAGTCGATTCAGAGGCAGTCCGAAACAGAGTCGCGTTCAGACAATTACTACTAAACCTGATTGTTCGTACTAACCCTTTCTACTTCTCTGTATATATTCCTGTTTGTAATATATCTGTGTTATTCCATATCCGTATTCGAGTTCTTCTTTATTGGTTCTACCTTGGACTATCACCGTGGTACAAAGGACCGGACTATAACAACAATGAAATTGGATTTTTCGTACAGTTAAACATCGACATTATTTGACCGAAGATTTAACGTTACTTTGGTTGAAATTTATTAAAGACTAGGTTAAAAGCCGCTTCCCTATCGGGCGGAATTTAATCTAGATCCCTGGGAGGGGGCTCTTGATTGAACCTTCATTGCAATAAGTATAGAGGAGTAGATGCAAAAGGCATCAATAAACTAAGGAAGAACTCAAAATTGATCGCTGTATTTAAGTATTGCATTAATACTTAAGCTTCCCTTTTAAAAGTTCAACCATCATTCTTTTGTCGCGATTTAAGTTAACGACAATTCGATGTACATAGGTTTATGGGTGACTTTCGCTGGAGTTTGAAATTAATTTCGATTATTGCCAAATTTATTTCTAAGTTATAAAAATTGTTATCATACAAAAAAAAATTATAATAGAAACTCATGTGAAAAAAATCGCCAAAAACAATCGCATTAATGAAAACTTAGGAATCCCAAACTTCAGGATTGCGAGTCTGGATCTGGCCCAGAATATTTTTAATTTGCTCACAGAGTCGGCCTGACTCCAAAATGGTATGAGATTTTGGACATCAGCCTTGACGAGTAAAGTTTAAAACACGGGCAATTTTATTTTGAAACACTGTAATTTGAGAACAGTAATTTTTTTCATTTGTACATGAGCTATTGAAAGTTAAAGAGTTGTGTCCCTTTAATTGATTTTATCAGTAGAGGCCAAGATGGCGGAATCCGATAACAATTGCAGTAACAAAAACTTGGGAATTCAAAATTTCAGAATTGCGGGTCCGAATCCGGTCCGGAATGTTTTTAATTTGCTCGCGGAGTCAGCCTGATTAAAAAATGGTATGATATATTGGGCTACGGCCTCTAGGAGTAAAGCTGAAAAAGTGTGACCCAGTGACACACACACATTAGCATTTATTATATAGATTTTTCTTAAAATAGTTTTAGACTATAAATAGACTGCTCAAGTCCACTAAGTATTGTGCCTTATTTTAATATCGATCAGGCTGACAGTCAAATACCGCCGAGAACACCGGTTCTCGTTCAATCACCGAAATTAGCAATTAAGGCCAGTTAATACTGAAATGGGGAACTGTTTGGGAACACCGAATAATGAAAGCAGCAGCCAGCAATCCAAAATATATGTCAGATTTAAATAACGCACAATAGATTGATAAATTTGTAAAAAAACAAACAAAATGATCTCATATCGAAAAGAGGTTCCTCCCAATTTGTTTTATTTGAGGTAGTGGGGAAAATCAATATTTTAAATATATCATTGTTTTCCCTTTCAGATATATTTGCTACGCATTTTTGTGGTTGCTGAAGGAAGTCTTCACGTGATGTGTGCTTTGTTATTTGGGAAAAAAAACCCCAAAAAACAAACATCCGTTGTAATTTTGTAGCATCTATATGTTCCGACGAAGGGTTGTCTGTTTTAAGACCGGAAGGATTCCTTCGCTCGAAACCATTTTTAATCATTGATCTGAAAAAAAAAACGATTGACATTTTAGACATTTCTGAACGGACGCTACACCATACATGGTATCCATACGAACGTCTGGATCTTAGGAAGCTATTTAAGTTCATATAATCCAATAGGAGCGGTAGAGTTATGGATAGCGGTTTGGACTGAGGAATCGGAGAGCCTAGTTCGAATACCAGTCTCTTCCATTACATTCAGTTATGTGCTATTACCTCTGGGAAAGGTATGGATCCTCTTCTTCCCCTTCTTGTTCTGGGTTCTATAAAAAAAAATTAAAGAAAGTATTATTTGTATTGGCTCATGATTCCGACTACTGACGAATGATGAGGAAATTACTTCCTAGTCCTTTCATCGTTTTCTGTGTCGTATGCAACACAATCAGACGTTATTTATTTCCTTTTATGATGTGTCATTTAATCGAATTGTATCGATACGCCATAAATTACGACCAAAATCCATTAATTCATAATCAAACATTTTCTTTGAATACGTGTAGGCACTGAGAAGGAATTATTTCTTCTGTAAATTCCGTTTATTGAGGTATTGAAATCTGCCCTGGCAATCACACTGAGATCAAGTTCCATCAATTCGTAATCAAGGATTTTCTTTGAATCCGTGTAAACATTCGGAAGAAATTATTTCCTCTCTAAATTCCGTTAAGGTTGAGATGTTGAAATCTATCCTGGCAATCACACTGAGATCAAGTTCCATCAATTCGTAATCAAGGATTTTCTTTGAATCCGTGTAAACATTCGGAAGAAATTATTTCCTCTCTAAATTCCGTTAAGGTTGAGATGTTGAAATCTATCCTGGCAATCACACTGAGATCAAGTTCCATCAATTCGTAATCAAGGATTTTCTTTGAATCCGTGTAAACATTCGGAAGAAATTATTTCCTCTCTAAATTCCGTTAAGGTTGAGAT
The DNA here is from genome assembly GCA_963932145.1 of Acanthosepion lycidas. NCBI lineage: Eukaryota > Metazoa > Mollusca > Cephalopoda > Sepiida > Sepiidae > Acanthosepion > Acanthosepion lycidas. The sequence goes on along the minus strand of OZ010602.1, from coordinate 53,155,316 downwards.
GTTGAAATCTATCCTGGCAATCACACTGAGATCAAGTTCCATCAATTCGTAATCAAGGATTTTCTTTGAATCCGTGTAAACATTCGGAAGAAATTATTTCCTCTCTAAATTCCGTTAAGGTTGAGATGTTGAAATCTATCCTGGCAATCACACTGAGACCAAGTTCCATCAATTTGTAATCAAGACTTTTTTTTTTTGCTGGTGGGGGGAGGAGGCCTTTTAAATTCCTTTTAGGTTGAGATGCTGGTAGCTATCCTGGATCGAGCCAAGTTATTCTTGGTTTTGTTTTCTCGGAAGAACTCACTATTTCTCTCCATTCTGAACAAGTTCTCAATCATCCACTTTACGTAAGTTCATTTGGAAACTATAATCCTAAATTCTGAAAATAGATTATCTTACAACTTGAGACATATTTTCCTATTATTTTCCTATTATTTTCTTATTATTTTCCTATTATTGCGGAAATGACGATTGAATTATTTTTCAATTAATCACAAATAAGACACATTTGGCCACACAAAAGGTTTATTTTAAATATTCAAGCCCATTATCTGAATGCTTGTAAAATATTTAATAGTTCCCTGTTCATGTTGGTAAACTTGTATTTACGTTTATGAGTATTTATCTACGCATCTGCAGCAAGGTTTGCCTTGTGCAAAGCGTTTTATGAGATTCTGTCTAATTAATTTGGCAATCTCGCAGAGTTTAAAAAAAAAAAAAAAGATCTGAATAGACATTCTACATATTAAAAGAAAGTGTGTGATAAAAAATCTATAAAATAGTTTAACGAAAATAATGGAAACAATTTATTCGAAATTTGAAGCTATTTATTTATTTATGACAGTTTCTTCTTAATTTGGTTAATTTTAACTCATTTTTTTTTTTTGCTGATTGTCATATCATGTTCTGGTGAGAGAATGAATAAAAAGAAAAAAACACATAATTCATGTCTGAACACTTTTTCTTTAGCTAGTACGAAGCAGTAAAACATTGCAGTATTTGTGGAACTCGTTCAAGATCTTTAGATACGGAGTGTAATATGTCGGCTCAATCCAGTTCTAAACCTTATCTATCTATCTATCTATCTATCTATCTATCTATCTATCTATCGAAATCTTTTCATAAGTAGGCATTTCTGTTTATATCTATACAAGGCTGATCATTTCTATACACAAACACACACACACACACACACACATATATATATATATATATATATATATATATATATATATGTGTGTGTGTGTGTGTATTCATCATACTCCGTTCACATCTCTTTACATATTTTCTTTTATCTAGCAATCTGTTATGCAAATGATCAATCGCCAGTTAGGCAGATAACCAATTATCTATCTATCTATCTATCTATCTATCGAAATCTTTTCATAAGTAGGCAATTCTGTTTATATCTGCCTATCTATCCAAGGGTGATCATGTCTATATACATGCATACATTCAGAAAAACAGAAAAGAACTCGATAGACGGCTGGAGAAAATGGCAAATCGAGTTCTTTTCTGTTTCTTTCTACTTTTTTCTTCCCTCTTCCCTGTCTATTTCCTGTATTGCCATCTGAGGAAATCTGTGTGAATTTGAAAAATAGGCCAGCCTGTCTACAACCTGAACTATCTTTTTGAACACCTTAAATTAATCCTTCATTCTTTCCTCCCTTTTTCCTTTCCTAGCTTTGAATACTTTCACCGTTCGCGTTTTTTTTTTTTTACCTTCTCCCTGTCTGAATACATACCTTTTCTTTCCCTTCCCTCCTCTAAATTTCAATCTGCATATTTAACATAATTTATGACTTGATTGAGTTTTTAACCCTGGTAAAATCCTTGTCCATTCATATTTGTGTGTAAGAGTTGGTCTGATGAGTTGGGATTGAATCTTCGATTCTAACGAAATAAATATCACCATGTTCTTTTAAGTGTTCGTTTTCTTTATAATAATTATTATTTGCTTTGTTTTTGACATAGAGCTCTCTGGATTTAAATCCCTTTTTGGAATTTCCATACGGATTACCAAATATTATATATATATATATAGTAATAGCTGGCCACTCGTAATCGAGGATACCCATTTACTAGAGCGGCTAGCCAGTCACCATTGCATATATATATATATATATATATATATATATATATATATATATATATATATATATATGTGTGTGTGTGTGTGTGTGTGTGTGTGTGTGAAAATATTTAGAAAATAGGAAATAACTCGTTAGGTTAATAATCAAAAGTTCTTTAGTATTCTTGTTATTATTAAAAAAAAAAACACTGCTCGATAAAAAAAATAGAGCCTAAATATAATTATTTATTTAAAAATATGATTCCATCGCTGTTTATATATATATATATATATATATATATATATATATATATATATATATGTGTGTGTGTGTGTGCATATATATATATATATATATATATATATATATATATATATATATGATCAATATAAATCATTATATCTATTATTATATATATAAATAATTATATAGATATATAATTATATATATAAATAATATATATAATATATATAAATAATTATATATATATATATATATATATAATAATATTTTTTTGTTTAAAAATATGATTCCTTCGCTACATAAGAGTTCTCATGTTTCAAAAACGAGAGCCGAAACCATCCAAATAATTATTAACATTAAGTTGAATTGAGGTGTTTAGTCCCGTTTCTTCAAGCGAAATTTTAGGAATAAGCTATATCTCGGTTTACGTGTGTTTTTAGGCATGGTCCGTTACAACATTCGTTATTGTGGGAGTGGCTAGACTATTTTTCTTCGTTAAGTGGTTAGAGAGTTAATTCTTATCAATAGATTCATCATCTTCTGAGAGGTTTTGCTAAGGTTGGGTAGGGTATCTATTTCAAGGCTAATGTTTGCGGTCATCCTTTAGTTGGTTCCCAGTGAGGGATATTTTTATGGTGCGCCTACAAGTCGTTTTGTGTCGAGAGGATTGTGTTTTATTATTGTCTATCTGATTATCTATTTATTTATTTGTTTATTTAAGTGGGTGTTTTATATACAAACCGTATTGCACTGAATTTCAATTTGTTTTGGTTTTTTTTTTTGTCTTTTGACGACTACAGAAAGGGTTTTTCCTATTTAATGATTTGGCTAAGCTTTTAAGACTTTTATTAAGCTATGGGATTTTTTTTATGCTACTTATTTAATGCGAAAGTTTATTGATGTCGGCAAAAAACCGTTAACACCTGCCTATGGTTTAATAATTATTAATTTAATTAATTAGAAATTTAATGATGTGTAGTTTTTCGCGTAGGCATAAAGGGCATGGGTCATCCCAGGTTTTACAAGTTCTTGTTTTATTTACTATTTTCCATTTTACTTTTGGTGTTTTATTCGTTTCTTTTAGATGCCAGAAATATTGGGATAGAGATGTCTGATTTCTATTTTGAATATTGTTGAAGGAGCTCTTGTGTTGCCTTCATCTAATTTTAAAATTATTCTTCGTTGAGCCTATGTATATCCTATCAGTGTTAGGACTCTCAATGGATGAGATAGTGCATTGGTATACCACGGATTTTGTGAGACATTTATTTTCCAACGGGCAGTTTTTAGGGTTTCTACCATCACATAATTTTTCGTTATTTTTATCTAATTTTGGTTTATGGATTTATTACTGTTTTGGCATGTGTGTTTTTCTAGGATTTTTTTATTATGTCTTTTTATGATTCTTTCTAGATTTTCAGTGCAGCTGTAACTCAATTTTAAGGTGTTTTTGTTAAAGATCTCGCTAAGTTTGCTATTAGTGGAATAGTGATTTTCAATTAAAGCTAGGAACTTATGGCCTAGTTTGGTGCTGACCAATTGGTTGTACGGAGGGGTATACCAGATGATCTTTCTTTTCCTGTTTTTCTTATAATTGGTACTATCGTTTCTATAGGTTATATCAGCGTTTTTGTATCCGCTATTTTTCAGGGCTGTGTTATAAAAACTACTGTGTTGTCGGAATATTTCCTTATTTGCTAAGTTCATACTGATTCTTTTCTCTATTGATGTGGGTATATGCTTAATTATAGATGGAGGGTGGTTTGACTTTGGGTGTACATACAGGGGATTAGTATTAGGTTTTCTGTAAGGTAGGTGAACGTTGTTCGTTAAGTTTAGTGTTACGTCTAGGAAGTTTAATCTTTTTAATTTAGTGTTGACTATTGTTTTTAAATTTAGTTTTCCGAATTCTTTATAAATTATCTTTCTAATTTTCTCTGTTTTAAAATTTGTTGAGCTTCTCACTACCATGAGCCCGTCATCTCTGTACAGCCCGATGTCCCCAACGTCTAGTTCACGGTGGGTGGTTAGATTGTACAGTATAAATAGACCGACAAGGTCCGAAGATTCTGCAGAGTCTAGAGTTCCCATGGTGATGTTAAAGATGTCATTGGTGTTTTTAATCCACTGGTCCCCGTTACGGAGGAGGACAGATTTCTTTGCACCGAGAATTATGTTTGTTTCTTCCTTAGTTAAGTCAGAATATACTGTAGCAAACTCCAGGGCAGTCGTGAAGAGGTCTTTTGATATTGACTGGTAGTAATCGACAATATCGAACTGAATTAGGGTGCATTCGGGCTTATTGTCGATGTTGGTAAACCAGTTTATGACTTCTTTGGTGTTAATCCAGAGTGTTAATCCAAGGTGTTTTTTAATTTGGCTAGTGATCCTTTCTAGGATTTTTTTGCTTATCTTTCCAATGTCGGGTCTAGTAGGGTTTATCATTCTGGTAGTGGGGTCTTCCTCAAAACCGTGTTTGTGGTCCTTAAGAGTGATGTAGCACTCCTTTTCGGCCAGTTTGCCTACTCTATCACTTATTTTTAATTTTTCAGTAATCATTTTACTAGTTCTATTGATACTGTCAACCATATTTATATTGTTATTCTGGGCTTTTTTTTATAAGTCTTAGTTAAGTTTTTTCTAATTAATTTGTTATAGTCGTCAGCCGTCAATTTGTAGAAGTTTCCTGTTTTATCGGATTTAACTAGTATTTTATCGCTGCCGTTTATGCTTTTGACTATTTGGTCTTATATATATATATATATATATATATATATATATATATATATATATATATATATATATATATATACCCAAGTATATGATTGGTGTATATGGGATGAATTCCAATAAATTGAATAACATATGTATTTCTTCTTTTCTCCTCAGTAATTTTATAGTTGTAAACTTAATAGCCATTAAATTTTGATTTTATAATTAGCAGTTTTAAATTTTAATATTAAATTTCATCATATAATTTAGCAATTATTGGTTGGAATAAATTCTTTTTTAATACTACCCATATTTTAAACATCTGAATAGATATTATAACATGACTTCGTTGTCAAGCTTTTTGAATTTTCCTATACTTGTGTTTTGATTGGTCCATCTAGCCTTTGTAACAACGTTTTCCCCTTGTGAAGGATTGTTAATTAATTTGAAACTTTTAAAACTCTTTATTTTACATTCAACGTCATCACTTGATAAGACACGGAGGGTGTTGAAACAAAATGGCTATTTTTGTAGTGATTTTATAACATATATTTATGTTATAAATTTTTTTTAAAAATAAATAATTATATATATATATATATATATATATATATATATATATATATATATCCTTATCTGTTTACATCTGTTCTTTTATCTATCTATCTCTCTATCTATCTGTTATGCAAATGAACCATCGTCAGTTGTCAAATGACCAATCATCAGTTAGATGAGGTAATTATTTTTATACTATCATTCACGCAATGCAAGGTCAAAGATCCACTAAATTAGTTTGTCCTAAAGGCATGCAAGGAGAGAATAAGTTATGTATATTAGGAAGATATGAAGGATAGATATCGGTTGAACAGATTAAGAAAAAATTAAGAACGAGGAGATCTTTCCAGTATCCTCTCGGGAGTCTGTTCCAGAACGTAACAGTTCTTTGGAAAAGGCTGAGTGTAACTTCCTCCTTACTAATGGGATACAAAGGGAATGATGATGAGTAGACTCAAAATGGGTCGACATATTATAGCAGGCTTTACCTATGAAGGTGTCGGTGGTGGACAATCTGAACATCTGCTATGGATATATTAGGTTGGTGCAAAAATAATGACGTAGTAATGTCGTTTTTTGCACTTAAAAAATACGTTAAAAAACGACATTATTACGTCATTATTTTTGCACCAACCTAATAGCAACAGAGCAGCGAGAGGCTTAGCAACGTTTCGCCTGTGAAAAAGAACTGTCAGGTGGAAGATAATTCCTTATTGATAAGTTCAAATTTTTAACAGTAACCCTCACTTTTTCGTTTAAGTGTTTTTATTTGGTTGCTTCAACTCTATGAGGCATCGCTTCTTCTATAGGCCCAGCAGACTTTTGCCAAAATATCGCACCTAAACTGTGTGTCTTCTTGAAAACACTTCATCTGACTCCTGAGTCATTGTCCTGATTTCGTAACTCCCGTGTGTATTTAGCTAATATTATTCTCCTTTGATCTTCTACATACAATGATAACTCATGGTTGACCTTTTTGTATTCCTTTCTAGAATTCACGCATAACCGCTAAGTGTGTTTGTTTAGCGACATATCAACTCTTCATGGGTCATTTAATACTTAAATTTAATTTTCTTGTGAGCATTGGTAATTTCTTTTACAAAAATGTAGTGCTGGTAATTTTTTTCCTTAGAGATATGTAGTACTGGTAATTCTTATTTATTTAAAAATTTCTTTTACAAAAATGCATTGCTGATAATTTTGTTTCTAGAGGGATATATTGCTGGTAGTTTTACTATAAAAATATGTATACCTTCATCGTATTTTGACTCCAATTTGGGAATTAACTATTTGCACATAGCTAGAACCCAAACAGGCGCTACCACCCAGATCAGGGTAGACCTGGGAACAACAGCAATTAAAGTGGTTCCACACTCCTCAAAACCCCCTGGATGTAGTTTAACGGCTAAATAATAATAATAATAATAATGATAATAATAATAATAATAATAATCAGTAGCGAATTTAATCAATAAATATAAAAGTAATAGCTATAAAATGATCGTTTTATGATCTATAATCCTTTCCATTCAATAGACGTAAGAATGACAAAATAAAACGGTTGATATCAGTGTCCACTCTTATATTTACATGTGCTCTATACCCGGATAGTGAACACTTTTACGCCATAAATATGGCATACATTAACACGATATCTTAATATATTGCCGATACCGCTTGACGACCGGACATAATGAGTACAAAATGGTTCGTCTGCAAGACTCCAGACTCAAGATGCTGAATTTAACGTCAATTATCTAAGTGACAAATTTTATCTGTATTAATCCTAGAAATATATATATATATATATATATATATATATATATATATATATATATATATATATATATATATACCTTTATGCAAATTAATTAAAATAAAAAGAATAATTGGGAAAGGTATGAGTCCACCTCTCCCTCATCAATTTCGTCGTTTGATCGACTTTATCACGACAAATATAATGATTTTATTTTCCAACAAGTATTTGTATACAAAATTAAAAATATTGTTAGATTTAAAAGAATTTAAATTTAAGAAATGTACAAAAATATATATATATGTGTGTGTGTGTGTGTATGTGTGTGTTTGTGCGTGCGTATGCGTGTGTGTGAATATATTTATTCACATTGTCCTTTTATAGATATATTGTAGTTATATGTGAAATGTTTACACGCATACAGGTGCATCTCTCTCTCTCTCTCTCTCTCTCTATATATATATATATATATATATATATATATATAGTGTGCATATTTAGGCAACATATTGTCATTCAAACTGGTTTGGCTAAATAATTTAGCCATATCATGTCGATTAGTTTTCGTTGTGATCCATTCATGTTTGCGGAATAATTTTTTGGGTAGCTTTAGAAAACTAAGTAAAATAAATACCAAAATTTTCTTTCAAATAGTTTTTATTTTCCCAAGAACTTTCCATCTCATCTGAGCACCTCTTCTGGGGGTTAAGTTGTTTGTGAGCATGTATATGTCTTTCAAAGTTCAAATTCATGAGTTGTTGTTTTTCTTTTTCCAATATAAGGCCGGTAAAGTACTTGGGAAAATAAAAACTATTCAAAAGATAATTTGGGAATTTTTATTACTCAGTTTTCAAAGTACACTAAATATTTAATCTTTTTCTTGAAAGGATCACAACGTAACCTAATCGACATGATATGTCTAAATTACTTAACCAAACATGTTTACATCTATATATCTATGTTTATATATATATATATATATATATAATGGATTCTCCCATCGAGTTCGATGTATGAGGTTCTGCCGACCACAAATTATCTGCATGCCTATGACGGGCATGACTTTTGAGACCGGCTCAAGAATTGCACAAATGACCAAAAATAGTGCAGGAGAATGTATTTTATCCATGTGCAGCAGGAACACTGTTAGATGTTTTATTTTGTTTTCTCGTTTCATGTAGTTGACTGATGGTTACTTCTCACTGTAGCTATATCAATGTTTTACTTCTTTAGTTCCAATGCGACCAGAGCTGTTTTTCTTTCTGGTGCTGAGTTGTTGTCTTGGAGATGTTCGTACATTCCAAGAGCCAAGATGAAGTTGATGGTTTTCCGAGAGTTTTTAGCCGCAACCGGATATGTGTGGAACTAATTAAATGTAGTTGTCAACACAATGATTTGTTTCAAGTGGTGAAGGCTTGTGTAGGGCCATCCATACTTTTTGGATCTGGCGATAAAAAATAACTGTGCAAAAAAAAAAAACTTGCCACGGAAACTCCGAACGACAGTCCTCATGCGTTATTATCGTCTATTTTAACCTCTCTGGATGATATATATACACTGTGATGGAGAGAAAGTGTGAGAGAGAACGAGACAAAAACGGCCTTAGAGATATGGAGATATTTTCTCACTTTCGCCAACTTTTTGAAGGGATTATTCGGCACTATTTCAAAACGTGCGGTTTTGCTGTCTTTCACTCGATTCTCGAAAAACAAACTAAGTCTGACCTCTAGAACGGACAAGTAAAGAGACAGCAAAAATAAATTCAATCATGTACCTTAGCAATTACTAAGTACACACTGCGCACATTGCTGCTGAAATTACACCGAATGAAAGTTAAAAAAGACATAAACAAAACGCAACAAGATGCTCGTTTTTTATTACACAAGTTAAAAGAAAAAAAAAAGTATTGAATGAAATTAATTAGTGAATCCTTTCCAATGTAATCATTATACACCTTTCAACATTTTTTTCCTGTCGATAACCATTTTGTAAAAATCTTCAAAGACTCCATCTTATTATCCTGAGTAAATTGCCGATCGCTGTCCATATATCAACTTTTTTAATATCTAAGCTCTTTTAATAAAAAGACAGCTATAAAGTGACCTCTTATCTCTTCTGTAGTACAAAGCAGTAAAACGTCACTCATTATACATTTTGAGTCCATCCATAATTTAACTGGTTCCGGCATGATTCCTTCACACGTATGCTGCTGCTTTGAACACCCTTATACGTTTTTCTACGAAACTTCCATACTTTCGACCTTACGCTTAAAAGAATCGCCATACGTTCTTTTATTTTTATTTACGGAGCTTATATTACCTGCTTTCGACGTATATAAGGAGTTTTTACAATGAAAAATGTCGGCTGCTAGCATTTCTGTTATAAAGTAACTAATTAAAAAATTTAATTGCAGCAATTTAAATATCTGCGAAGTGTTTTACCAGAGGACGGAAACCGAGACACTGAAATCCGTAGGTGAATTGGGATAGCCAAAGATGCATTCCAAAAGCTAATCAGAAACAGTAAAAAATCGTTAGAAGCAAAGAAAAGAAGACTGAACTGTTAGTGATATTTGTCTGCCTGTATGGCAATGAATGTTGGACAATATCTGCAATGTCGACAAAGAGACAAGAGACAACAGAAGTCTGGTTCCAAAGAAAGATGCTTAGAATACCAGAACGAGCACGTAAGAAAATACAGTTTCAAATTTAATAGAAACTTACACTTAAAGCAGGAAGAGACAGAGGAAATTTATAGCGCATATAACAAGGAAAGAAGCCTTGGAAAATCTGATACTCACATGTAGGTTTGTTTTACGGCATATCAGCCTTAATGAGTTCTTTAATGCCGACAAGATTGTTATAACTGGTAATATATATATATATATATATATATATATATATATATATATATATATATATATATATATAGTGTGTATGTGTGTGTGTGTGTAAAAATATATAGAAAATAGGAAAGAACTCGTTAGGTAAATGATCCAAAGTTCTGTAGTATTTTTGTTATTATTTTTAAAAAATAGTGCTCGATACAAAAGTAAAGCATAAATATAATTATTTATTTAAAAATATGGTTCCAACGCTACATAAAAGTTTTCCTGTTTCAAAACAAGAGCCGAAAACTTCAATATAATTATTTGAATTAAATTGAATTTAAGTACCCAGGTACCTTAATTCAATTTAATTGAAATAATTATATTGAAGTTTTCGGCTCTTGTTTTTAAACATGATAACTGAATTAAATTGAATTTAAGTACCGACCTTGGTACTTTAATTCAATTTAATGCAAATAATTATATTGAAGTTTTCGGCTCTTGTTTTGAAACATGAGAACTCTTATGTAGCGTTGGAATAATATTTTTATATAAATAATTATATATATATATATATATATATATATATATATATATATATATATATATATAAAGAACAATAAGATATATAATCCGGTGTTCTTATAGATATTTTTATTTTTACAAAATAGTGCTCAATGTAAATTTACAGAGCATTAATATTATAAATTAATTGATTTAAAATATGTTTTTTTTTCGCTACACAGTTCTAAACATGCTTCGTGCTTTTTAAAAGCATTTCGTACCGCTGCAAAAATAATTCAACTAAATATAATCCTCGCTAAAGGAGTATTAGATTGAAGATGCTAACTGCAAACGATCACACGAAATGCACACGTATTAATTTATTTTATTTATAAATTTAAACAATTATTCAACCAAATGAAAAATCTTTGTAGACATGGATGAATTAATTTGCCGTGGCTTCAAAACCAAGTAAATTTAAAAATAAGTTACTCCAAAATTCTCTTGATGATGAAATGGAACTAATGTCTTTAATTTAAATACAAAATTAAATTCGGGGCTTTTAGCTTCCATTTTTGAAACATGGTTAGAACTGTGTAGCGTAAAAACATATTTAAATCAATTAATGTATATATATATATATTTCTAACTTACCTTCATCTGCAATCAAGCATATACACTCATCTATAGAATGTAGGATTAGCAAGAACTCATCCGACAAAGATGTGTTTGATAAATGTAGCAGTGTTTATAATACTGCTTTAAAAATGGCTACAAGTACGCTGAAATCTCGTATAGAAAATATGATAATACTGATCTAAGGAAAAGAAATAGGAATTGGAAAATCATTTGGTACACAACGCCATTTAAGAAATTAATCAGTACTAAGTTAAACCAGACGTTCCTCCATTTAATTGATAGACATCTCCATAAAAGTAACAGTCTTAATAAAATATTTAACGGAAAAACACTAAAACTAAGTTATAGCTGCACCGATAATCTTGAGAATATTATAAAGAACCACAATAATAAAATTTTAAACCATTTTTTAATTTTGGATAATAATACACATTCCAAGATAAATACTGTTGATAATATTAACTAAGGCAATTGCAGGAATTCTAACGAATAACGAAGCAGATTTTTAACCAATTTTCTCGGTTATCAAAGTATTATTTCTGCAATAGAGAATCCGACTATTGAACAAATTTATATTGGTAGTACTAATAATTCTTTTTAGACTAGGTGGTATCATCATATCTAATCCTTCACCAATAGTACTTATAAAAATAATACATCTCTTTTCAAATATTTTTGGAATTTAAAAGAAGCGAATAAATGTCCTAAGGTAAAATGGAAATTTTTAAAAAAGCGAGAACGTGTAGATCTTTAAATGAACCTTGTTTCCTATTAGAAATTATCAAATTTTCTGATAAAAATTAGCTATTAAACCAAAGAAGTAAATTGACTTTTAATTGTAGGCATAGTTTACCTTTTACCTTACAATATGTTTAAACTTTGAATTTGATAAGACTTATTCTTATAGTAATAATCAGTAGATTAACTGCGGTGCACATTATGGCTTACTATTCTATTTGTAAGATTAATTTTGATTTAATATTGCTCTGTATTGATGTTTAGAACTGTTAACATCTTATATGTGTTTAGTTAGTATTATTAACATCTTGCATTGATTAGTTAGTAGTATTAACATCTTATATAAATGCTCTTTTCTTAGCGGTTGCATATTAATTTGCCAAAGTAGTTTTGTATTTATTATCTGTTTTTTTTTTACAAACGTTTAAGTTATTTAGCAGCCTGTTTTGTTTTTTACTTCTTAGGAAAGTTGAAGCTAGACTTCTACACATCTTACGAAAAAATGTAACGATTTGTATCCATCCATAATGAAATTGTCTAGGATTTATATGCAGACAAGTTCCTGTCATGACCTATATAATATTTTTTTTCGATGAGTTTGAATTTAGCGTAGGTCACATTTGATTGGTTAATCACGGTAAAGCCTACGAGCCTAATTTTCATTTTGTTATTTTTATCGCGAAAAATGAGGAAGTATTCTGCTTTTGGAAATTAAAATAATCGATCACTCTCTAGTAGTTTAACATCGCCCTAGGAGACACAATTGTAGTGTTGAAAAATGATTGTAATTGTGTAGCGATTTTTAACATGTTTTTGTTTTAATATCCTAAAATAGATAATATTTAGCTCTACTCTGTATTGAACCCTCTTTCAAACTAAATGTTACGGGCAGTGGAATTATACTCCATTTGTTCTCATTTTGCCTGAATATATATATATATATATATATATATATATATATATATATATATATATATATATATGTGTGTGTGTGTGTGTGTGTGTGTGTTACGACGCACATCTGTACAAAAGCACAAATGGGAGCATGCCCGCACGCGCACAACCGCACGCGCACAACCGCACGCGCACAACCGCACACACAAACACAGAGAATACAGAAAAAACTTAAACCAGTGCTAAATGTGCATAAAAGGGAAAAACATTGAAAACATATAAATAGTAAATTGGTGATACCCACTGAAGAGTGGGCGGAAAGGCCGTCTACGAAACTCTAGAGTCGAGATGCTGAAAGTAACTCTTGTGGCCTGTTTAGGGGCCAGAAAGAAAAACACGCAAGACGAAGGTAGGTTGAAAAAAAGTATATTGAAGATATATACAAAACAATAGTGTTAGAAATAAGTAGATTAGCACTGCGTCTACTATTCCACTCAAAATTACACTCTGCGCTCCTGACTGCTTCTCACAGTTTGTATTTATGAGAGAAGGAAGAGTTCATTATATTGTAAGAAGATTTACCACAACAGTAACTTCAATCAGCTAAGTGACAAATTTTACTCACATTAATCCTATATATATATATATATATATATATATATATATATATATATATATATATATATATATATATATATATATATATGACTAGCAGCATGGCCCGGCGTGGCCCGTGTTTGATTCAAAAATCGTACGACTCATGCAGCAATCGCTATCACTTGACTTAGAATATTTTTGCTCTTAAAAGGAGTGCCGTGCTGATGTTGCTACATGCCTTACTTCTTGCATATTTGACACTGCAAACTTTTTCTAAGCTCTATGCTAAACATTAAAATAGAACTAAGCAAAATGAACACAAAACGATTAGCTTTAAAAAAGGACTCGTAACTGGAAAAATAGAATAAAAAAAAGAATGTTAACAGCAAATATTTTTCACACCCAACCCCGTTCTTCGGAATCAGAATCAACATTGACTTTAAGCAAGCGAATGAGCCAATTGGAGTAAAGTGCCATGCAGATTTAAATTTTTCCCACTTGTGACAAATACAGCTATCGATTTTTTTTTTTTTGGATGCTAGCATGCTAGTTAACATTCGTGTCAATCAACTGTTGGTTCTCACGCTGGCCAATAGAATCTTCCTGCCTATTGGTGGCAGCCAGGTATAGGTTCTCAATCTGGCCAGTAGAAAATGGCCACAAACTACATGAAAACAGCCGTAGAAGCATGAAAAAAATCGATGATTTCCACTATCGATGGGTGTTGGGAAATGCAACGTCGGTCTTGGCCTTCCCGCTAACTTGGAACATGTGCATGTAAATTTTTGTGCAAATCCGTCGAAAATTGCGGCCGTGCATTCGTTACACACAAAACACACACACATCCTGCCTTTTATAGATAGAGATTATTACTCATGAGCACATGAGATTCCGCGGTAGATTTAAGATGAATTTTAGGTTCAGCACCAGCATATGGTAAGCACAAATGAAACATTATTCAAGTCGTAAGCAATTCTCTCTTTTCACAATCTCTTGTCTTTAAGAGAGACGGCGGCTGGTTACCGTTAAATGAAATTGGCTATCAACTGTGCAACATAAAAGTATTGATTAATAACTTTATCGAACGTTGCTTTTGATAACCGCATGTAGCTCAATTTGCCTTGTACGGTTAACTCTTGAATTCACTTAATTATGGCGTATGTTGTTGGCATGGAGAATATATTGAACGGATAAAAGTGTGAAGATAAACATTCGGTGAAATATAGAATGACTTTTATTTACTCTTCATAACAATTTTCTATTCTTGGTTAATGGCATCTCTGTGATAAATAAACCTATCAAAAGAAAATTCCCACTTACAGCCCAGTCCTCACTTGTCTTTTTCAATCGGTATCTCCCTCCCCCATGCAAGGCAGTAAAGCGACTAAGACACAAGGCGGGCGGGGTGACAGGGCGTGGAAGAACGGAAACACTAATAATCAGCGGGAAGAGGAAAGAGTTATCAGGAGGACAGTGGATAGCATTTAAATTTTTGTGAGAAAAAAAATACTGTTTAGCATAGAATTTAAAGTTACATATAACTGAGATCTCGACGCTTAAATTAAAAAGACAATCATAGAAAAGACAGTGAGTCAACCTCACGGTGGGAAAGTGACTGAACCCGAGCCGCCAGATCAGGATCAATAATATTGCTGATTCATTTTTGAATTTTATCAAGGAGCTCAAGGTAAATAAAGCAAATAGCAAGGACCATATGCGGCACCTATATTCTAATCATGGATTACTCGCAGGCTGATAAATATATAAAATATATATATATATATATATATATATATATATATATATATATATATATATATAAAAGATATATAAGATATATATATATAAACTATAAAAGATATATAAGATATATATATAAGATATATATATATATAAGATATATATATATATATATATATATATTAGGTTAGTGCAAAAATAATGACGTAATAATGTCGTTTTTTGACGTATTTTTTAACGTCAAAAAACGACATTATTACGTCATTATTTTTGCACTAACCTAATATATATATATATATATATATATATATATTAGATATATAAGATAGATTCTAGAGGACCAACTTTCTTAGCAGTTGACCTAGCAATAGGTTGTCTCTCCATTTCATTTCAGTTGAAAACGTTAGCCCGAGAAGGTGCAACATGTCAATTTTTCTGTAGGTTAGCATCAGCCATACTGATTGATGAGAAAAAAGATCCTCTCAGATGATTAATGAAGTGAAGTTTAGTTCTGGAAGCGATAAAATGAACAAGCCATATTTTGCTCCATTTAACGACGGATTTGAGGCAGTACAAAATGGCTTGACAGAGTCCGAAAGCGTCTACGCGTCCTTGTGGTTGATTAATTATTTTCACCTTACATAGACGAAACCAGATTGAGGTTTAAACATTAATCTTAAAGGACAATTATATACAGCTGAGAGTTTAGATATTTCTAAACGGCTTTGGCGCCATGCTCGGCATCTATATGAAAGTCTCGATCTGATTGGGCTATTTAAGAAGAAGAAGCGAGCTTTGGGGGTTAGTGTTTTGTAGTAATTTGTGATGTTTAGCGAAACTACATCTAGCGCAGCCGAGTCCACTACCCGTTTTCTTATCGCCTATGCTACATTTGTCAAAAGCGATCCATGTACCGAGGTATCTGAAGAGATTGCCATACATTTAATCCACTTCCTCAGTTATTATGATAGATTCACGTTAGATGATATCACTGCTTTCATTCCAGTTCCAGATCATATTTTTTGTTTTTAGTCCTGTTTCTAGGAACACTTGGTAGAGGTAAACAATTGAAAACCACTTTATTTTTCTCAAGAAGTCGCGAAATTCACACATACTAAAAAAAAGAAGTTGTCGAGAATCATGATCACTTAGGTTTTTGAAGGTGTTATGGTCCGGTTCCTTGTACCACGGTGATAGTCCAAGGTAGAACCAATAAAGAAGAACTCGAAGGCGGATATGGAATAACACAGATATATTACAAACAGGAATATATACAGAGAAGTAGAAAGGGTTAGTACGAACAATGAGGTTTAGTAGTAATTGTCTGAACGCGACTCTGTTTCGGGCTGCCTTTGACTCGACTGACTGACTCGCTCTGACTGACTGACAGACTCCTGACGGACTTCACTCCAGACTTCAGACTGAACTCTAGACTTCAGACGGAACTCCCTGCTTCCTCTTGAGGCGCAGTATTTATTACGTATGGGATAGTCATTATGTTATTATGGGTAAGGTCCCATAACAGAAGGGATTAGAAAAATAATATTTATATTATCCTAAAAAATTAAAGCGGATGTGCGGCTGGCAATACAGCTGTCGGCACAAAAAGTACTATCGTCGATCAGAGTTCAAAATCCGACAGAGGTTTTCACATTCAGTACGCACTAATATTCTTGAGAAAAGCATGTAGGCATCTGTTCTCCCTTCAGCTGTGGGTTAAATAGTAGTCATTTCCAGCTTTGCTAGGGAAAAGGGGAACTCTGAGATCAGAATTGTGAAGAAGGTTACTGGGAACCATTTCCTATAAAATATTACCAGGACTCTTTTAAGAGTTATGCTAATTCACATATATTAAGATAAATAGAAGTCGTGGAGAGTGATGAACGGACATGGTTAAAAAATAATGCATGTCGGTTTGAGTTTATTTCAAAAGAGCTGTAATCATTTTGCTTTGGGGATTCACTTTAAACTTTTTGTTTTCTTTCTTTCTTTTTAATCACAACGTTAAGATTGCTGGATATCGCATTTTGAAAATTGTATATTGATTTATTCAAACTGCTAACTTCACTTTATTTGTTTTTGTCACAATGCTTCGGCTATTGTACCCACGAGCCTACTTCAAGTGTCTTGCGTATTTGCTAAAATTCTGTGAACGACCATTTATTCAATATAGGAAAAAAATATTCCTCCCATTCGCTTGTCACTGTCAGGGGAAATAACTAGTTGTTGGCTGATTTTGTTTAGCGGCATATTAACCTCGATAGGTTATTTAATGCCGAAATCTATATATTGCCAACATAATTTATTGCTTCAACTATAGATAAAATCTATTGTTGGTCACTTTGCCATAAAACGTATTGTTGCTTATTTTACTCTAAATAAGTAATTTTAGTATAAATACGTATTGTTCGCACACCTAAGAGCAATGAAAATAGCGCACCTGGCAAAAAGATTAAAGGGTATAGATTGAAATGTTTTGAAATTGTTATGTAGGAATAAAGTGTCGCTGGCGACACTTGAGTTTGAACATAGATCGCAAGTGAGCAAACACAGGCGATCCCATTATTGAATTAAGTAGACCACATGACCATACAAAAAACTCATGTATCGGAGGTAGCGTGTGTCTAACTGATAGCTATTAGGTTGGTGCAAAAATAATGACGTAATAATGTCGTTTTTTGACGTTAAAAAATACGTCAAAAAACGACATTATTACGTCATTATTTTTTGCACCAACCTAATATTTCTAGTCTATTCTCTATACTATACGGATCGCTATTTCTAGTCTATCCTCTATTACTGTACGGACCGCTATTCTCTACTCTATTCACTATAATATTTCTCTATTCAGATCGCTATACGGATTACTATTCGAGCGAGTATTGTCGAGCAAGTACTATTTGTGTGAGAGATATTCGAAGGCGTTTGACACCAGTATTTTTCAACGCCGTTACTATAGTTGTATCTGCGATTACAAAGTCTCTACTACAACGGGCTTTACAAAAGTGACAACGAGTATTCGTTGATATCACAAAAATAGTAACCAGCGTTCGTTGACATCTCAAAAGAAATAAAATCATACATTAAAAAAATGCACACTCAAATATGAACTTACTTTATTTCAATGTTATTATTCAGCCATTTATGCAGCTTATTTGGTGTGAAACTTGTGTCTGGTATCTTTTTGCGATTTCTTCAAAGTACACTGAGTTGATTCATTTCCTTCATATTCCATTGGTGAGGAGGAAGTTCCACTTAAACAGATTCTTTCCCGGAACTGTTGCTTGTGGAAGAGTCTCCCAAGAGAATGCTTCCCCAATCACTACAATCTTAACCTCGCTAAGTTTAAGCTCAACCGTTATCTATCTTATATTCTCATAATATGCATCTCTTGCTTCCTGGCTCACGGCCGCATCACGTTGAAACACCGATTCCCGTAAGATCATCGATGTTAAGCATCGTCGATCCCGGTCAGTATCTAGAGGGGCGACAGCTTAGGAATAGCAGGTGCTGTAAGCTTAAATGTGCGGGTGTTGTGATGGATAATGGCTCGAGATTGTTAATCAGAAAAGCCAGTTTCAATTCCCCTTGGGTTTAATTATATTCACTTACACCCAAATACACTTGGGGAAAGGTATGAATCCAGCACTTACGTCCACGCAGCTACATCTACCGCAAGGAAAGTTGGTTCTCTGTGTCGCACCAGATGGTTTTCCGCGTCTGAGTTCATCCTTCAAATATATAAATCTACCATTCGTCCTTGCATCATCGATGGAAGGAGTAAATGGATTCGTACCTTTTACAAGAGTATTTACCCGTAAGTGAATGAAACGAACCAGACTCGAATTCGAACTCGGCTCTACGATTTCTCATTCTTAAGCACTGTCAACTGCACCAACCGCATAATTTCGAAACACTGGAAATATATATTTGAATAACAAAGATACCATATATCTGGGGCACTTCGACGTTGTGTAATGGCTAACGAGCTTGTCGCGTAATATTAATTACTACTAACTAGAGACTTCCTGAGTGCTCTTGAACATCGTCTTTGTGCCAAATCTACGCTACGCTAAGATAATCATTTCGGCATCTTGAAGTGGTGTAATGGTTATCAAGCTTGTCTCGATAGATCAATTACAACTGAGTTCGTTCCTCACTGGGTAACCCATCCTTTCGGCCGTGTTCTTCATCTAAGCATTTGAGCATCTTGAAGTAGTGTAATGGTTATCAAGTTTTCACGATAGATCAAATACGACTGAGTTGGTTCTTCGCAGGGGGCTCCATCTTTTCGGCCTTGTGCTTCATATAAGCTACGCTTAGAAAATCATTTGGGCATCTTGACGTCGGGTAATGGTTATCAAGCTTGTCTCGATAGATCAATTACGACGGAGTTCGTTCCTCAATGGGTACCCCATCCTTTCGGCCTTGTGCTTCAACTAAGTTATTGTTAGAAAAATATTTGGGCACTTCAACATGATGTAATGCATAGGAAGCTTGTCGCGCAATATTACGAGTGAGTAGAGTTCGTACTTCACTGGGTGCCACATACATTTGGCCTTGCGCCACGTCTCAGCTAGGCTTAGAATATCACAATACCTTATATCCAAAGAAATTTCTTCTATATGTTGCAATCCTTCAAGCCGTGGACTGTCATGTTACTTCACAGTTTTCTGTCCGATTTAAATCTTATTATTTTATTCGTGTTAATATGAATTTTGCGATTTTGTGCAATCTTCATCACATAGTATTTTTTTTATTATTATTATTATTATTATTACAGTTTAGATTTTAACGCTACTTTTGGTTCGAATAGAGTTTATATATATATATATATATATATATATATATATATATATATATATATATATATATATGCCTCTTTTAACCAAAATTTTTATATACGCCTCTTTTAAACACAAATTCCATATACACCACTTTGTGACCCCACATTTTCTCCTGTATCCATATCAAGAGAGATTAGAGACCCGTTACATTGATTTGGTGACTTTGAAAACATGTTTTATGAAAGTGGCTAATAACCAACTTTGAAGAACGTGAAAGACAATCGTGTATCCAATTTATGTTAAAGTTTCTTGATTGCCACTTGTATCATTAAAAAAAATATCCAGGAAATTACAGCAACTGTATACATTTATCTTGACACCATGTTTGACATTGAAGGAAACTATAATTTTACTGCTTAAAATACAAGCAAAAGTCTGGAGCGTCGACAATTTTAATAAAAGTCCCAGACTTTAGACTATCCATTAGGTTTACTTTGTCTTCTATGTGCCGTGTCTCTTCGGAACGTGGGCGATCATGGCTCTCCACGGTCTATTATCACTTGTACACGCCTTAGCAACGTTTCCCCCTTTGCTAAGCCATCCACTCCCTATTCCGACATCCATTCGCACGAGCTCGTCAGGCCGGTGACCCCGCTGCTCTGCTCTTTCCTTTTATTTTAATGTCCCGTGTGTGATAAATTCTCTGAGATCTCCTTACTTATTATTTGTACAAAAATTTTTAGTTGTCTCTTTCTGATTCTGAGTAGTAATTCATGTTGACTTCTTTGTTGCTGAGAATGAAGTAGTATTCTCTAAATTTTTTTGTTGTTGATTGATTCGTTTTCTACGGTTTTTCAAAGCACTGCACGTTATTTAAAGCCGGAAAATAATTTTAGATTGAATGATTTTTTTTTTTTGCGGGCGGGGGAGATAATGATGGTTTAGGGATACAAGTCAGAATTCTTCTGTAGAACAATAATCATCTTGTTAAATAAAAGTTTAGCAGATTATTTTTTTAGGCAGAAGTCTATCTCATCTCCGACTTCTAGAAGTTGAACTTCGGGGTCAGATGTAAGACATAATAAAGAAGTCGATTTTCATTAACACGTATCCCCCTAGGGTCGAAGGGCCATAACATGTACTGCCACCGCAATAGCAGTGGTGTTTCCTGGGCCAGAGAGCCGAACCTTCTCCAGGCTGGTTTTGAATTTTCTTTCTCAAAGACAAATTGCCACCTAAGGGTATAGGACCAATTCTATGCTACTATTTATCAATAGCTGCGGGAGGAGAGGAGATAGATTCATAATTTTTCAAGCATATTAGCACGTAATGAAATGTAATGAACGCGATCTAGCTTCCCGAATGCGGATTTTATAAGCGCAGATATGGCACAATGCCAAAAGTATTTCATTTTTCTACTTTGAGGATCCAACTCACTATTTAGTCATAATTTATCAAACGAGACAAACTTGCTAACCATTACACCACGTCGAAGAGTCACGGCGATTTTCTAAGCTTTGTAAATAAACTATACATACTTTCATCCTGGTTCGTACGAACTCAAAAAATACTTTTTAGTTTGTATGCAACTTGTCATTATTTCCGACCAGTAGATTTTTTGGGGGGTCTGGAAATGTTATTATTGTTAACTTTTCATCCTGGCACAGTTTGCAGATATCACTACGATTGCTGTAAGTTTTAGCAATTTTTTTTCAGTTTACAATCTGATTATTCTTAGTTTTTTACTTTAATTCCCACACATGGCTGGCTAGTTTTGTAGAATTCCTAAGTCTTTTTAGCTTGAATGATGAGTTGCGATTTTACCATCATGCGTACGAAGCAGGATGAAAGTACATACAGTTTATTTACCGACTTCCAATACAATTTCAATGCTCTTGCTTTTCTACCCCCACCCTGCTTCCTGCTATTACACTTCACGTTGTGCATTTATATATAAATAATAATGCCCTAGGGAATCTTTTGGCCCAACCCGCATGAGGATAATGAAAGGTTGAAACCACAGTAGCGTGATTGGCTGGTCTCTTCATACATATATATATATATATATATATATATATATATATATATATATATATACGGATATGCATATAACTGTTATGGGGTCCACCCCTTTTTCATACAAGTGGACTCGACCAGAGTGTACTTGGACTGCTGCCGTTAAATACCCAGAGTCAGTCAGAGTAGAGAGAGAGAGAGAAAGAGAGAAAGAGAGAGAGAGAAAGAAAGAGAGAGAGAGAAAGAAAGAGAGAGAGCACTGATTGTGACTGAGTTGGAGGTAGAGTAATAGTGTGAGGTAACCGTTTGTAGAAGTCACAGTTACCAGTACGTAGACTCTAAGGAAGTCCTACTTCGAGACTGGATTTACCAGACTATATATATATTATTATTATTGCTACTAACCACGTTTCTGGATTTACTAACAGTATTACTCATTGTATTATTGTGTAAATAGATTTATTTGTTATATTTCATTCCTGCGTTTGTCATTCATTGGAGACCGGATTTTGTCCCGTAATTCACAACAATAACACAGTGGAAAAATTTTTAGTGTGACACATTTAGTCCCTTCGCAATTCATCGAACTGGGTTTGTTTATGTTGATACCAGCAACCCGTCCGAAGGTATCCCAAGGGATGAAATGCGTCACTCGAAAACCTTTTCCACGTTGTCATAAATCTTTCCTTCAAAACTGTTCTTGATATATAAAAAGTTATATACCGTTATCCATGCACACACACACACACACACACACACATATATATATATATATATATATATATATATATATTTTGAACAATAAAAAAATTAAAAAATTACAAAATTATTAAAAAATTAAAATCTTCAGGCACACTGGGTTGTAGATTAATATTCTTTCGTTTTTTTTATTATCATTTCATTTAGATTCCTCGACTAGTTTCGGCCAAAATGGCCATCATCAGGAGAAGAAACATTTCTGCTTGCTGGTAGCAGTAAACTACAGAAATGAATGTCTTGATGGAGAAAATGAACTTTTGTCTGTAGTTTTCATTTGTTTTTTGTTTTTTGTTTTTTTATCTTTTTAACATGAATCTTTTAACATTCCTTGTGTTGGTCAAACAGTCTCTTTTAAGTTGTTATTTGAGATAAGAGCTGGACGGATGCATGCTTCTCTGAATTCCCCTGGTCAGTTTGACAGTTTTATTGGTCCTGGAGAGGGGATGTGTTTCTGTTAAGTGTTTGTGTGTGTGTGTTATTTGGTTCTTAGGGAGTGGGTGAGTATGATATGTGTAAGCGTGTGTATTGCTGTAGGTGTGTGTTATCATTTGGCTCATTAGGGAGTGAGTGAGTATGATGTGTGTAAGTGTGTATGTTCATGTGGGTGTGTGTATAAGTGTGAGGCCTCCACACCTCTGTAATCATGTCTGTCTTGTGTTGGTGAGAAATGTGGGTAAGTTTTGATTTGTAAAATTATATATTAGTACTATCCATATTGTTAAATTTATGGTTTAGCCCGGCTGGATGTTGTGTTTTTAGACGTTGTATCCACTTATTTTCATGGGTCTCTAAAATCTTTCTAATGTTATCTGCTCTGAACTTTTCTATTCTCTCAATTGTAGTGTATTTGGCATGGGTTTTGAAATTGTGCTTTTCCAGGCGGAAATGTTCTACAAGTAATAATTTTTCATGGGGAGTCGACTTAATTCGATTGCGATAATTATTAAATCTGTAGTGAAAGGGCCATTCAGATTTTCCTACATATTGTTTCTGGCATAGTGTGCATTCTAGGAAGTAAATTATGTTATGACTTCTACAGTTAGAATCGTGGTAGATTTTGAAACTAGATTTAGTGATTGAGCTAGTGAATGAATTCGTATGTTTAATATGGTTGCAGCATAAACTTCTTTTGTTGTTAAATGGTTGGGAAAATCTTGTTGTTTTTGTTCTTAGTTTATTACGGATTACCTTGTCCCCTGAAATGTGGTTACTACCTATGATTTCTTTTAGGTTCTTAGGTCTACGATATGCTAGAAGGCCGGGTTCCTTAAACAATTTTTTAGGTCTGGTTTGAGATGTAGTATTTCCCAGCGACGTTTGATTATTTGGGATAGTGGAGGCAGAGTGGGATTGAAAGTGGTTACTAGAGGAATGCGGCTAGATTTATTTTTAATCTTGTACATTAGGGTGTCTTCTCTAGATGTTCCCTCATTAGGTGTTGTTTATAGCCACGTGTTGTGAATTGATACTCCAGATTTTCAATGTGTTTATTTAATTCTTCATTTTTGGAACATATCCTTCTGAGTCTAAGTGCTTGTGAATAGGGAAGGTTCTCTTTGAGGTGTTTAGGGTGGGAAGACTTAAAATGTAGATAGTTGTGGGTGTCGATGATTTTAGTGTGTAGTGTCGTTTGTAGTTTCCTGTTTTCATCTATGTAAATGCGGGTGTCTTAAAAAGTTACTGATGTTGTGGATTTTTCATAGCCAAACTTAATTGAGTCGTGCACTGTGTTTAGGGTCATAAGGAATTGGGTAAGTTTGTCATCACTTCCCGTGTATACAAAGAATATATCATCGATATATCTTGCATAGAATACGCAGTCGCTACCAATGATGGGATAGATATGGATCTCCTCAAATTTTCCCATGAATATTGTAGCATATGATGGAGCTGCAATGGTGCCCATGGCACAACCTCTTATTTGAAGGTAGTGTGCTCCATTGAAGTTGAAAGTATTCAATGTAAGGACATGCTCCATGAGTTTTATGATAACTTCTGTGAGGGGGGTTTGTTTTCTTCTTTTAGTAAGTGCTTTGTGAAGGGCGGTTAGCCCTTCGATGTGTTTAATGTTTGAATAGAGTTACCCAACGTCCATAGTCACTAGAATAGCATTCTCTGGAACTGTTTGTATGTGATTAATTTTGTTCAGTAGATCTGTTGTGTCTCTGATGTAGGATTTTACTTTCTTAGCTAGCGGTTGTATGTAATGATCTACGTATTTGGAAATTTTTGTCGTGTGGCAGTTGAACGATGAAATAACCGGCCTTCCTGGGTTGTTGTTTTGTGTATTTTAGGAAGGAGATAGAAATGAGCAGGTGTAATGTTTGTGGGTGTAAGTGCTGTGCATGTTTCCTTGTCGATTAGATTGTTGCGAAGCATTATGTTTAGTTAATTCTTTTTGGCATTCGGGAAGGGGATCTGTAGGTATGCTTTTATAGGTTTCTTTGTCGACTAGCTGTTTGTTGGCCTCTTTAATGTATTCTTCGATTCCCCAGATCACTGTCGCACCCCCTTTGTCAGCCTGTGTTATGCTTAGGTCATCTCTATGTGTCAGCGTATCGAGGGCTATACGTTCCCCTTCAGTAATATTGTCACGTGGCAGCTTACGTGCTGTTGTTTTCTTTATGTCATTTGATACGGCTATTTCAAATGTCTGTATAGTAATGTCTGTGTTTTGTGGGGTGTAGGTAGTATCATTCTCTTTTAATGTATCAAGTATGGAAGGTGTGTGATCATTGTCCCCGTAGTGGGCTTTTAACCGTATTCTTCTTCTGAAGGATTTCAGGTCCTTTGCTAAGGTGTCTTTATCAAACCTTGGGGGACTAGGGCAAAGGCTTAGTGCTTTATTTAATACCCTGAATGTATTGAGTGAAAATTTATTGTTACTCAAATTTATAACTCGCCCCTATGGGTCAAGTTTGAATTTGCAAGCATGGCGAAGTTCGAAATCTTGCATCATATCTTCTATTAGGGATGCTATACCCCCATCCAGGTGTCCTGGTTGGGGGCTTATTCCGTTTTTTTAAGGTTGAGTGTGTTTGTTGTTGATTGTCTACTAGGGGCTAATCTAGGTGGTCTGGGATGTCTAATGGGGTTATGCATTCTGTAGAAGGGCTGCTGTGATTTGGTTTGTACGGCACCCTAAGGATGTCCGCGTAAGTTAGTGGTTTGTTTTGTGTGTGTGTTTGTTTTGAGGTTCTAGCTATCGTTGATGGTGGCGGTGTTGTTATTGTTGGTTGTGGTGCTGCTGGTTGTCTGTTAGTGTATTTATTTAGTCTGTTTTGTGGTTGCATTGGTTGTGTGATGGTCAGTGTATTTGCGGTGTTTTGTTGTTTTCTTTTGGGGTATGGTCGTTCACTTTTTTCAGAGTTTGGATTCATCTCCTTTTTGTTCCTCTGTCTGGAGGAAATATTCCATTTTAATTTTCTTTGTTTTTCAGTTTTTGTTTTTTGTAGTTCCCTCACTGTTTGGTCTGTGTGAGCTTTTATGACATTCTTTATGTTGGTATATTCTTCCGTGTCTGTTTGTTTTTTTTATTTTCTCATCGAGCAGGTTAATTTCTGCTGTTGTTGCTGTTATGCTTTCCTGGCAGAACTGCATGGTGTCCTTCATGAGTTCCCTAGAGTAGTCTTCTAATTTATGGTACCATGATGCTAGAAACGCATCATTGTGGTTACCTATTGATGGCTCCAAATCAATCTTGAAATTGGTCGGTACTAGTTGATCCTTCAGGCATAATTGCTTATACATATATATATATATATATATATATATATATATATATATATATATATATATATATATATATATAAGCAAATATATATATATAAGCAATCGGACGTCTAGTCACACTGATGGGCTGTGATACAGCGAAACGGGCTTGTATGTGGATGACTATATATATATATATATATATATATATATATATATATATATATATATATATATATATATATATATATATATATATATATATATATAGCGAGACTCTTCGCAAGCCGAATTGAGTCACTGTCGGTCACTTTGCGTGTTTCCAAAAATAAATACGCTAAAAATCCACCTTCATCCCGACCGTGCGCCGACAGCTTTGTGGTAGAATATCCGCCTGATACCAATTCAGTCGGGTTTCGATCCTATCTAGAGGCAACCGGATGTCTAGCCGCACTGATGTCCTCTGATACAGCGAAACAGTCTATCTGTGGATGACATTATATATATATATATATATATATATATATATATATAGAGAATCTACTTATGGATTGAGCACTGTTTCTTAAAAGCAAAAATACTGAAGACCTTTGGATTATTAACCTAACGATTCTTTCCTATTTTTCTGTATATTTCAACAAACACACACACACACACAGATTTTTATATATAATGATAGGCAGCTCTATCTTTGGTTTGCTGCTGCTTCAAGAAATAAAGAACATTGATATTTTTATTGTATTGAGTCTAAAACAGAATAGATTTTGGGGATGTTAGGCGGTGGTAGGTGTTATGTAAGTAGACTGTATGAATTTTAATGAATACTGCATCGTTCAAGTTATTCCCAAGTGCGTCCATAATAGACACGACGTTTTTCGTTCATTTTATCGGCTTGCCGTTGCTGTCAACCGATGAGATCTTGAATGCTCTGATTAATTAACGAGTTAGATTTACCGCAATTTACAGAATACACCTATACATATGTATGAGGTCAGATTGATTGACAGATATAAGTTGCCGAAGACAGATATAAATAAATAATCTTTTAGAAATAATTGTTAGTCATGTGACGCTATTCACCCATCAGGATCACATAAGAAAAAAAAAAAAAACATTTTCCTCTTTGTCATACATTGTGCTGATATCATATTATCTCGCAAATATTTATAAACGTATATTAAAAAACTTTATCAAACACGCACACACACACACACACATATATATTTATTGATTTGTATAGATATGAGTTTGTAACCCTGTGTTTCAGGCTTTTGCGAGCATCAGACAAACAGATGTGCGTGTGATGATCGCAAAAGCGTGAAGCCCAGGGTTACAAACATATATCTATACAACTGAATATGTTAGCTCTATCACTGATATTGAGCACATTTTTCCAATAAGTACAGCACAGTTATAATATATATATATATATATATATATATATTGAAATTATATATATTGAAATTATATATATTATATATATGTTTGTATATACATATATATATTTATATATATATATTTATATGAATATATATATATATATATATTTATATATATATATATATATATTTATATATATATATGTTTCTATATATATATATATATATATATATATATATATATATATATATATATATATATATATGTTTGACAAGTGGAAAACTTTCCATTGAAACTAGATTTGATTACGTGTTTTGCCTTTCTAGGCTTCATCAGATCCAAAAACCAAAGTAAGAAATGCGTATATGTATATTTGTGTGTATGTCTAAATAATGAACCATAATACTTTTTACTTAAGCTCGCGTTTTTCGGGATTAAACCAGAAAAACACAAGTCACTTTTAAAGAAAACGTTCATATTTATTCTGTGTCTTTTCTTTATAAATTCTCAGTTCACGTCGAAGGGTGTAAATATATTTCCCTGTATTTTATGAAACGTTTTCCATTTTTCAAATTTCTTAAAGCTTTGTCGGGATTTTTATATCCTATTTTTAAAACAGCATATATATATATATATATATATATATATATATATATATATATATATATATATGTGTGTATATATATATATATATATATATATATATATATATATATATATATTAGGTTGGTGCAAAAGTAATGACGTAATAATGTCGTTTTTTGACGTATTTTTTAACGTCACAAAACGACATTATAACGTCATTATTTTTGCACCAGCCTAATATATGAATGTGAACACGTGAAGAGGTTTGTCCCTTGTTTCCTGTTTAGGTGTGGGTTTCCGGCTCTTTCAACTCTGTGTTTCTGAAATCGGAAATTTTATTCAGTAATTATTATTTTTTTTCTCTTACGTTCACCTATCATTCGATTGACACCCGTCTTCAGTCTTTTGAACAGGTGTAGAGGTTGATCCCTTGTTTCCTGTTTAGGATTGTGTTTCCGCTTCCTTCTAAAATCTGCTTCAACTCTAAAATGCTAACGTCACCGTCCGAACTCTGAAATTCTATTCTCTAGATAAATCTTGTCCTTTTCATATCTAAATACACACACACATACATGCACACACACGCACACACACACACACACACACACACACACACACATATATATATATATATATATATATATATATATATATATATATATATATATATATATGTATGTATATATATATATATTTTTAAGCATTTCACCCCAAGGAAGGCGGGAAGCCACTAGGACGCAGCAGGTTACAGAAAATTTAGAGCAAGATCAGATAGGAGTGATAGAAGAAAGGATGAGGAGGAAGGTAGAGGATAGATCAAGGCAACTGGAGATGTCGATTGACATTACACTTGAATAGCTGGAGATTATAGCTCTCAGGGAAACAGGAATAGGGAAGGGAGTTCCACAGGCGAGAGGTGCGAGACACGAAGCTGTTGTAGTAGAAGAGACGGCTACATTTAGGAGTTTCGACAGTGAAGGGGTGTGAGCGGGATGCCAGCCTCGTAGGGCGCTTGAACTCATGAGGACTGGGAACCAGCGAATGCAGCTCCTCGGAGCAATTTCCATGAAAGTATTTGTAGAACAGACAGAGGGAGGTGACGGCGCGTCTGTGAGAAATTGACTGTAGACGAGATGCCAGAGCAGGGCCAACTACATTGCATATCCGCCTCTGGAGCCTATCAAGAACCCCGAGGCAAACAGACGGGGCACCCGACCATATATGGCAGCAATACTCCATACAAGGGCGAATTGTTGATTTGTAGATCTGGAGGATCGATTCCGAGGAGAAAAATTTCCTGGCGCGGCTCAGGGAGCCAACTTTCCTTGCGGTGGACGAAGCAATTGCCTCAATGTATTTATTCCATCTCAGGTCAGCAGTCAACGTGAGACCGAGCAGCCGCAGAGAGTTGCTCTTGTGAAGTTGAGCGTCAGACATTCTAATGGAGGGAAGGGAAGGATCTCTGTGGTGATTAATAGAGAGCAGTTTTGTCTTCGAAGCGTTGAAGTTGACCAGCCAATTCTTGCCCCAGTTCACAACCGATTGGAGGTCCTTTTCGAGACGCACTGCCAGGTTATTTTTGTCAGTGACACTAGATTTGTTTTTGAGGTAGGAATAAATTGTGGTGTCATCCGCGTAGATGCCAACTTGGGAATTTATGGCGTCAGGAAGGTCATTTATGTAGATAAGGAATAGAGTGAGGCCTAGGATGGAGCCTTGAGGAACACCTGCGTTCGTGGGATAGGAACTGGATGAGAATCCGTTGAGAACGACTTTCAATTCACGATTAGACAGGGATGATTGTATTAGGTTATACAGTCGACCCGTAATGCCATAACCCTGGAGATTGCGAAGAAGGCCGGCATTCCAAAGCCTATCAAATGCTTTGGAGATGTCTAGTACCACGGCACGGGCTTCCCCGTTATTTTGAAGAGCTCGGTAGACAGTTTCAGTGATGGCCGTAAGCACATCAGCTTTAGATCGGGCAAAGCGGAAACCATATTGCTTGTCTGAGAGTAGATTATGGGATGTGAGGTGGTTAACCACCCCGGTATTGATTAGGGCTTCGAAGACTTTGCCGAAGAGGGGAAGGAGACTGATAGGACGGTAGTTGGAAGGGTCAGAGGGGTCGCCGGAGTTCTTGAAGACAGGAACAATCGAAGAGGACTTCCAGCAGTCAGGAAAACAAGATTCCTTGAGGCAGTAGTTGTATAGTTTAGAAAGGGCGGGCGCCAGTTCAGGCGTGCATTTCTTCAAGACAATAGCTGGTATCCATTCTCCACCACTAAACGCCCAATAGCTGGGGTTATGTTTAACCTACTCACTAGGGCCTCAGTCTAAGAGGGAAGTCGGGTATGGGTACACCCGAAGAGTTGAGCGTCGAGTTGAATGAAAATTTCCGAGCAAAGCATTCAGCCTTGTCGGTAGAGGAGGTCAGGACTTCGAACTGGTTGAATAAAGGAAGTATAGAGAGTTTGCAATTGTTCAATACGCTCTTGCAGAGACGCCAATAATCTTTGGAGACAAATTCGCGAGATGCAATACGTTCCTTCATCCGAGCCGCAAATAGTGACTTGGCATCGTTGAGGACACGCTTACACTCGTTACGGGCGGAGGCAAAGAGACGTCTATTGTAGTCAGACATGTCTCTACGGAATAGGTGGAAGTAGTGGTTCCTATAGGCGATGGCGGCTGAGCAAGCAGCGGAGAACCAGTGGGAGGAGCGCGACTTGACCCTATATTTCCTTGATGGGATGAAAGCGTCGATTCCAGCTTTAACCCAGGATGAGACCTCAGAAGCACATTCTTGGACGGGGAGGGTAAAGACTCCATCCCAGGGGACATCGCGGAGGAAATCACGGAACGCCCCCCAGTCAGCTCGTTGATAGTAGAACGAATTCTAGTGGTAGGAGGTTCTTTATAGGGGGTGGAGCTGAAGGAGATGTTAACAGATACTACCACATGATCAGAGTTACCAAGAGGGCTGAGTTGCGAGGCGCTGCAGGACTCGGGGATGGAGGTAATATATATATATATATATATATATATATATATATATATATATATATAAGGACACAACGTTTCGTTAATCCAGTTTTATCCTCCCGCGGTCATCAGACGACTAGAATGCATTTTGATAAGAGTTAACTTTGTGAAGCTTTTTGTGCTCTGTCTAGTTGATCTATGCGTTGAGCACTTTTATTTACTGTATAGATAGGTGTTATCTTTTTCTTTCTTTCTTTCTTTGACATTTTCTCTCTTGATTAAAGTTGTCTCTTGGTTTCACCGGCGTAGTTCATTTTTTCCCCTCAATATATATATATATATATATATATATATATATATATATATATAATCTCGGAACGAAACCTTTATTTAATGAGAGTGAGAATGATTACTAAAACGTTAGAATTATAAGTCCCACAGATTCACTCACTGATGTTCCCAAACTGGATAAAAAATTGCTGAAGGGATTTGGCCCCAAAATTTATGAGTACAATATCTGACTGCAGCAGAGGTGAACAACAGCAAAAACAAAACAACAACAAAAAAAAAAAAAATAAACGGTTTTCAGTTGAGTTACTGAAAGGAAATAACTGGGAACTGAGTTAACCAGGAAGGGAATGTCACGTTGAACTAGAACAATCTACCACTGCATAAAGGGTTCAGTTCAAAATTCTAACATATATCACTTGAAGATGGCCTTAGAGTACAACGGCCGTAAAAGTCCGAACAATATAAGTAGTGTAAACATTAGAGAGGTTAGCATCAAGAGACTTACAAACATCTTCCACATTATCCATACTCACCAGATTTAGCAGCTGCAGATTTTCATTTGTTCTGATCATTAGAACATTACAAATATCGCAGAACATTCAGAAACAAAGATGTTGAAAACAATCTTCATAACATTTGGGGAAATCCGCATTTCTTTAAGGGTGTTATCAAAATCAGCTTT
Source organism: Acanthosepion lycidas (assembly GCA_963932145.1). NCBI lineage: Eukaryota > Metazoa > Mollusca > Cephalopoda > Sepiida > Sepiidae > Acanthosepion > Acanthosepion lycidas. The sequence continues at coordinate 53,122,843 of OZ010602.1, read as the reverse complement.
CTCGCTGGGATGTACAGTCGTTTAGAAGTGAACAGGATGATATTTGGATATATATATATATATATATAAGAAGATAGATAAGGAATTAAGATCCCAGGGAAAAATTAAATAGAAAAACCATGAAGTTTTCCCGTGAAAATTATAAAATATATATTTTTTTTTTTCAGGCAAAAATGTACAAAAATATAGTTTTACGTTCGCGGTTACATAATACATGTTCCGCCACCATCGAGACTCTTCGGCAAAAGCGAATTGAG